>OY783225.1:54330182-54878182 GCA_963678685.1 Patella ulyssiponensis | reverse complement strand
GGTCAGGAATAATAAATGGTACCACATGAAAGAGGGATAACCCCTCTTTCATTTCATACCATGTGTAGGGTGGCTCAAATAAATAAAAATGGCAGCGGACGTTAGAAAATTAAATGAAATATTAAAAAAATAGGTCGTGGGAGGGGGGTTGTAGTGATTTTCGGGGACGGATTTCAGACTAAGTCGAGGGCTGTCAGAATAATAAATGGTACCGCATGAAAGAGGGATAAACCCTCTTTCATTTCATACCATGTGTAGGGTGGCTCAAATAAATAAAATGGCAGCGGACGTTAGAAAATTAAATGAAATATTAAATAATAGGTCGGGGGGGGGGGGGGTAGTGATTTTCGGGGACGGATTTCAGACTAAGTCGTGGGCTGTCGGGAATAATAAATGGTACCACATGAAAGAGGGATAAACCCTCTTTCATTTCATACCATGTGTAGGGTGGCTCAAATAAATAAAATGGCAGCGGACGTTAGAAAATTAGATGAAATATTAAAAAAATAGCTCGGGGGGGGGGGGGGTAGTGATTTTCGGGGACGGATTTCATACTAAGCCGAGGGCTGTCAGGAATAATAAATGGTACCGCATGAAAGAGGGATAAACCCTCTTTCATTTCATACTCTGTGTAGGGTGGCTCAAATAAATAAAATGGCAGCGGACGTTAGGAAATGAAATGAAATATTAAAAAAAAAGGTGGGGCGGGGGGTAGTGATTTTCGGGGACGGATTTGAGACTAAGTCGAGGGCTGTCAGGAATAATAAATGGTACCGCATGAAAGAGGGATAAACCCTCTTTCATTTCATACCATGTGTAGGGTGGCTCAAATAAATAAAATGGCAGCGGACGTTAGGAAATTAATGAAATATTAAAAAAAAAGGTCGGGGGGGATGGGGGGTAGTGATTTTTCGGGGACGGATTTCATACTAAGCCGAGGGCTGTCAGGAATAATAAATGGTACCACATGAAAGAGGGATAAACCCTCTTTCATTTCATACCATGTGTAGGGTGGCTCAAATAAATAAAATGGCAGCGGACGTTAGAAAATTAAATGAAATATTAAAAAAATAGGTCGTGGGGGGGGTAGTGATTTTCGGGGACGGATATCAGACTAAGTCGAGGGCTGTCAGGAATAATAAATGGTACCACATGAAAGAGGGATAAACACTGTGTAGGGTGGCTCAAATAAATAAAATGGCAGCGGACGTTAGAAAATTAAATGAAATAGGAAAAAAATAGGTTTGGGGCGGGGGTGATTTTCGAGGACGGATTTCAGACTAAGACGAGGGCTGTCAGGAATACTAAATGGTACCACATGAAAGAGGGGTTACACCTCTTTTATTCTATGCCATGTATTGGGTGGCTCAAATAAATAAAATGGCAGCGGACGTAAGAAAATGAAATGAAATATAACAAAAAAATAGACTGGGTGTGGGGGGGGGGGGTAGTCATTTTAGGGGACAGATTTCATACTAAGACGAGGGATATCAGGAATAATCAATGGTACCACATGAAAGAAGAATAAACCGTCCTTTCATTCCATACCATGTATTGGGTGGCTCAAAGAAAAAAATGGCTGCGGACGTTAGAAAAGGAAATGAAATATAACAAAAAATATACTGGGGTGGGGGTGGGTAGTGATTTTCGGGGACGGATTTGAGACTAAGTCGAGGGCTGTGAGGAATAATAAATGGTACCACATGAAAGAGGGATAAACCCTCTTTCATTTCATACCATGTGTAGGGTGGCTCAAATAAATAAAATGGCAGCGGACGTTAGAAAATTAGATGAAATATTAAAAAAATAGGTCGGGGGGGGGGGGGATGGGGGGGTAGTGATTTTCGGGGACGGATTTCATACTAAGCCGAGGGCTGTCAGGAATAATAAATGGTACCGCATGAAAGAGGGATAAACCCTCTTTCATTTCATACCATGTGTAGGGTGGCTCAAATAAATAAAATGGCAGCGGACGTTAGGAAATTAAATGAAATATTAAAAAAAAAGGTGGGGCGAGGGGGGGGGGGGGGGTAGTGATTTTCGGGGACGGATTTGAGACTAAGTCGAGGGCTGTCAGGAATAATAAATGCTACCACTCTTTCATTTCATACCATGTGTAAGGTGGCTCAAATAAATAAAATGACAGCGGACGTTAGAAAATTAGATGAAATATTAAAAAAAATAGGTCGGGGGGGGGGGGGTAGTGATTTTCGGGGACGGATTTCATACTAAGCCGAGGGCTGTCAGGAATAATAAATGGTACCGCATGAAAGAGGGATAAACCCTCTTTCATTTCATACCCTGTGTAGGGTGGCTCAAATAAATAAAATGGCAGCGGACGTTAGGAAATTAAATGAAATATTAAAAAAAAAGGTGGGGGGGGGATAGTAATTTTCGGGGACGGATTTCATACTAAGCCGAGGGCTGTCAGGAATAATAAATGGTACCGCATGAAAGAGGGATAAACCCTCTTTCATTTCATACCCTGTGTAGGGTGGCTCAAATAAATAAAATGGCAGCGGACGTTAGGAAATTAAATGAAATATTAAAAAAAAAGGTGGGGGGGGGTAGTGATTTTCGGGGACGGATTTGAGACTAAGTCGAGGGCTGTCAGGAATAATAAATGGTACCACATGAAAGAGGGATAACCCCTCTTTCATTTCATACCATGTGTAGGGTGGCTCAAATAAATAAAATGGCAGCGGACGTTAGAAAATTAAATGAAATATTAAAAAAATAGGTCGTGGAAGGGGGGGGTGTAGTGATTTTCGGGGACGGATTTCAGACTAAGTCGAGGGCTGTCAGGAGTAATAAATGGTACCGCATGAAAGAGGGATAAACCCTCTTTCATTTCATACCATGTGTAGGGTGGCTCAAATAAATAAAATGGCAGCGGACGTTAGAAAATTAAACTGTCGGGAATAATAAATGGTACCACATGAAAGAGGGATAAACCCTCTTTCATTTCATACCATGTGTAGGGTGGCTCAAATAAATAAAATGGCAGCGGACGTTAGAAAATTAGATGAAATATTAAAAAAATAGCTTGGGGGGGGGGGGGGGGGTAGTGATTTTCGGGGGACGGATTTCATACTAAGCCGAGGGCTGTCAGGAATAATAAATGGTACCGCATGAAAGAGGGATAAACCCTCTTTCATTCCATACTCTGTGTAGGGTGGCTCAAATAAATAAAATGGCAGCGGACGTTAGGAAATGAAATGAAATATTAAAAATAAAGGTGGGGCGGGGGGTAGTGATTTTCGGGGACGGATTTGAGACTAAGTCGAGGGCTGTCAGAAATAATAAATGCTACCACATGAAAGAGGGATAAACCCTCTTTCATTTCATACCATGTGTAGGGTGGCTCAAATAAATAAAATGGCAGCGGACGTTAGAAAATTAGATGAAATATTAAAAAAATAGGTCGGGGGGGATGGGGGGTAGTGATTTTCGGGGACGGATTTCATACTAAGCCGAGGGCTGTCAGGAATAATAAATGGTACCGCATGAAAGAGGGATAAACCCTCTTTCATTTCATACCATGTGTAGGGTGGCTCAAATAAATAAAATGGCAGCGGACGTTAGGAAATTAAATGAAATATTAAAAAAAAAGGTGGGCGAGGGGGGGGGGGTAGTGATTTTCGGGGACGGATTTGAGACTAAGTCGAGGGCTGTCAGGAATAATAAATGCTACCACATGAAAGAGGGATAAACCCTCTTCCATTTCATACCATGTGTAAGGTGGCTCAAATAAATAAAATGGCAGCGGACGTTAGAAAATTAGATGAAATATTAAAAAAATAGGTCGGGGGGGGGGGTAGTGATTTTCGGGGACGGATTTCATACTAAGCCGAGGGCTGTCAGGAATAATAAATGGTACCGCATGAAAGAGGGATAAACCCTCTTTCATTTCATACCCTGTGTAGGGTGGCTCAAATAAATAAAATGGCAGCGGACGTTAGGAAATTAAATGAAATATTAAAAAAAAAGGTGGGGGGGGGATAGTAATTTTCGGGGACGGATTTCATACTAAGCCGAGGGCTGTCAGGAATAATAAATGGTACCGCATGAAAGAGGGATAAACCCTCTTTCATTTCATACCCTGTGTAGGGTGGCTCAAATAAATAAAATGGCAGCGGACGTTAGGAAATTAAATGAAATATTAAAAAAAAAGGTGGGGGGGGTAGTGATTTTCGGGGACGGATTTGAGACTAAGTCGAGGGCTGTCAGGAATAATAAATGGTACCACATGAAAGAGGGATAACCCCTCTTTCATTTCATACCATGTGTAGGGTGGCTCAAATAAATAAAATGGCAGCGGACGTTAGAAAATTAAATGAAATATTAAAAAAATAGGTCGTGGGAGGGGGGGTGTAGTGATTTTCGGGGACGGATTTCAGACTAAGTCGAGGGCTGTCAGGAATAATAAATGGTACCGCATGAAAGAGGGATAAACCCTCTTTCATTTCATACCATGTGTAGGGTGGCTCAAATAAATAAAATGGCAGCGGACGTTAGAAAATTAAATGAAATATTAAAATAATAGGTCGGGGGGGGGGGGGGGTAGTGATTTTCGGGGACGGATTTCAGACTAAGTCGTGGGCTGTCGGGAATAATAAATGGTACCACATGAAAGAGGGATAAACCCTCTTTCATTTCATACCATGTGTAGGGTGGCTCAAATAAATAAAATGGCAGCGGACGTTAGAAAATTAGATGAAATATTAAAAAAATAGCTCGGGGGGGGGGGGGGGTAGTGATTTTCGGGGACGGATTTCATACTAAGCCGAGGGCTGTCAGGAATAATAAATGGTACCGCATGAAAGAGGGATAAACCCTCTTTCATTTCATACTCTGTGTAGGGTGGCTCAAATAAATAAAATGGCAGCGGACGTTAGGAAATGAAATGAAATATTAAAAAAAAAGGTGGGGCGGGGGGTAGTGATTTTCGGGGACGGATTTGAGACTAAGTCGAGGGCTGTCAGGAATAATAAATGGTACCACATGAAAGAGGGATAAACCCTCTTTCATTTCATACCATGTGTAGGGTGGCTCAAATAAATAAAATGGCAGCGGACGTTAGAAAATTAGATGAAATATTAAAAAAATAGGTCGGGGGGGGATGGGGGGTAGTGATTTTCGGGGACGGATTTCATACTAAGCCGAGGGCTGTCAGGAATAATAAATGGTACCGCATGAAAGAGGGATAAACCCTCTTTCATTTCATACCATGTGTAGGGTGGCTCAAATAAATAAAATGGCAGCGGACGTTAGGAAATTAAATGAAATATTAAAAAAAAAGGTCGGAGAGGGAGTGGGTAGTGATTTTCGGGGACGGATTTCAGACTAAGTCGAGGGCTGTCAGGAATAATAAATGGTACCACATGAAAGAGGGATAAACCCTCTTTCATTTCATACCATGTGTAGGGTGGCTCAAATAAATAAAATGGCAGCGGACGTTAGAAAATTAAATGAAATATTAAAAAAATAGGTCGTGGGGGGGGGGGGTAGTGATTTTCGGGGACGGATATCAGACTAAGTCGAGGGCTGTCAGGAATAATAAATGGTACCACATGAAAGAGGGATAAACACTCTTTCATTCCATACCATGTGTAGGGTGGCTCAAATAAATAAAATGGCAGCGGACGTTAGAAAATTAAATGAAATAGGAAAAAAATAGGTTTGGGGCGGGGGGGGGGGGGGGGTGATTTTCGAGGACGGATTTCAGACTAAGACGAGGGCTGTCAGGAATACTAAATGGTACCACATGAAAGAGGGGTTACACCTCTTTTATTCTATGCCATGTATTGGGTGGCTCAAATAAATAAAATGGCAGCGGACGTAAGAAAATGAAATGAAATATAACAAAAAAATAGACTGGGTGTGGGGGGGGTAGTCATTTTAGGGGACAGATTTCATACTAAGACGAGGGATATCAGGAATAATCAATGGTACCACATGAAAGAAGAATAAACCGTCTTTCATTCCATACCATGCCATACCATGTATTGGGTGGCTCAAAGAAAAAAATGGCTGCGGACGTTAGAAAAGGAAATGAAATATAACAAAAAATATACTGGGGTGGGGGTGGGTAGTGATTTTCGGGGACGGATTTGAGACTAAGTCGAGGGCTGTCAGGAATAATAAATGGTACCACATGAAAGAGGGATAAACCCTCTTTCATTTCATACCATGTGTAGGGTGGCTCAAATAAATAAAATGGCAGCGGACGTTAGAAAATTAGATGAAATATTAAAAAAATAGGTCGGGGGGGGGGATGGGGGGTAGTGATTTTCGGGGACGGATTTCATACTAAGCCGAGGGCTGTCAGGAATAATAAATGGTACCGCATGAAAGAGGGATAAACCCTCTTTCATTTCATACTATGTGTAGGGTGGCTCAAATAAATAAAATGGCAGCGGACGTTAGGAAATTAAATGAAATATTAAAAAAAAAGGTGGGGCGAGGGGGGGGTAGTGATTTTCGGGGACGGATTTGAGACTAAGTCGAGGGCTGTCAGGAATAATAAATGCTACCACATGAAAGAGGGATAAACCCTCTTTCATTTCATACCATGTGTAAGGTGGCTCAAATAAATAAAATGGCAGCGGACGTTAGAAAATTAGATGAAATATTAAAAAAATAGGTCGGGGGGGGGGGGTAGTGATTTTCGGGGACGGATTTCATACTAAGCCGAGGGCTGTCAGGAATAATAAATGGTACCGCATGAAAGAGGGATAAACCCTCTTTCATTTCATACCCTGTGTAGGGTGGCTCAAATAAATAAAATGGCAGCGGACGTTAGGAAATGAAATGAAATATTAAAAAAAAAGGTGGGGCGGGGGGTAGTGATTTTCGGGGACGGATTTGAGACTAAGTCGAGGGCTGTCAGGAATAATAAATGCTACCACATGAAAGAGGGGTAAACCCTCTTTCATTTCATACCATGTGTAGGGTGGCTCAAATAAATAAAATGGCAGCGGACGTTAGAAAATTAGATGAAATATTAAAAAAATAGGTCGGGGGGGATGGGGGGTAGTGATTTTCGGGGACGGATTTCATACTAAGCCGAGGGCTGTCAGGAATAATAAATGGTACCGCATGAAAGAGGGATAAACCCTCTTTCATTTCATACCCTGTGTAGGGTGGCTCAAATAAATAAAATGGCAGCGGGCGTTAGGAAATTAAATGAAATATTAAAAAAAAGGTGGGGCGGGGGGTAGTGATTTTCGGGGACGGATTTGAGACTAAATCGAGGGCTGTCAGGAATAATAAATGCTACCACATGAAAGAGGGATAAACCCTCTTTCATTTCATACCATGTGTAGGGTGGCTCAAATAAATAAAATGGCAGCGGACGTTAGAAAATTAGATGAAATATTAAAAAAATAGGTCGGGGGGGGGGGGGGGGTAGTGATTTTCGGGGACGGATTTCATACTAAGCCGAGGGCTGTCATGAATAATAAATGGTACCGCATGAAAGAGGGATAAACCCTCTTTCATTTCATACCCTGTGTAGGGTGGCTCAAATAAATAAAATGGCAGCGGAGTTAGAAAATTAGATGAAATATTAAAAAAATAGGTCGGGCGGGGGGGGGTAGTGATTTTCGGGGACGGATTTCATACTAAGCCGAGGGCTGTCAGGAATAATAAATGGTACCGCATGAAAGAGGGATAAACCCTCTTTCATTTCATACCCTGTGTAGGGTGGCTCAAATAAATAAAATGGCAGCGGACGTTAGGAAATTAAATGAAATATCTAAAAAAAAAAAGGTGGGGCGGGGGGTAGTGATTTTCGGGGACGGATTTGAGACTAAGGCGAGGGCTGTCAGGAATACTAAATGGTACCACATGAAAGAGGGGTTACACCTCTTTTATTCTATGCCATGTATTGGGTGGCTCAAATAAATAAAATGGCAGCGGACGTAAGAAAATGAAATGAAATATAACAAAAAAATAGACTGGGTGTGGGGGGTAGTCATTTTAGGGGACAGATTTCATACTAAGACGAGGGATATCAGGAATAATCAATGGTACCACATGAAAGAAGAATAAACCGTTTTTCATTCCATACCATGTATTGGGTGGCTCAAAGAAAAAAATGGCTGCGGACGCTAGAAAAGGAAATGAAATATAACAAAAAATATACTGGGGTGGGGGTGGGTAGTGATTTTCGTGGACGGATTTCATACTAAGCCGAGGGATATCAGGAATAATAGATGGTAGGACATGAAAGTGGGATAAACACTCTTTCATTTCATACCATGTGTAGGGTGGCTCAAATAAATAAAATGGCAGCGGACGTTAGAAAACGAAATGAAATATAAGAATAAAATAGACTGCGGGGGGGGGGGGAGTGATTTTCGGGGACGGATTCCTGACTACGTCGAGGAATTTCAGGAATAATCGATGGTACCACATGAAAGTGAGATAAACACTCTTTCATTTCTTACCATGTGTAGGGTGGCTAAAATAAATAAATTGGCAGCGGACGTTAGAAAATTAAATGAAATATAAAAAAAAAATAGGTTGGGGGAGGGGTGTAGTGATTTTCGGGGACTGATTTCAGGCTAAGCCAAGGGCTGTCAGGAAGAGCCATGGGTGGCTCGGGAAGAGATAAACATTCGTGTTTGGTAAATGAAAATCGATGGGAGATCAGTATATATTCCGATGTTTTGTGGTGTAGGACAATACCCGTAATTACTTCAACCTGTTTTACGGAATATTCCACTGACATTCAGGAATTATGTTTGGTGCCACAGAAATGGGGGATAAAGACTGGTTAAAATACTACGGGGCGTTTGTTATTCATTTCATCCGCTCACATAAACGGGTAAACATTGTGTTGATTAAACACAGCTATCGACGATGAGGGTCAAGGTCATAAATCGTAACGTCCGCTCAGTTCAGCTCAACTTCCTATGCAATCTGTTTCACAGAGAAATACATACAAATTTTTTCTGTCACAGATGACTCTCCTCAACACGTGCATTGACATCACGTGTCGACAATCATTGGCTCAACGGCTCGTGCAATGTTTACATAACACCTAACTTTAAACAGTCAACGCACGTATTGTGGACAGTCATCTGTTACAGAGATAATTCGTAAGTAATTCTCTGTGAAACAGATTGCTCTCTGGACTCAACTCGCCGCTTAGCTCGGTCACGTGATATTTCGTTTTATATATTGGCGCTAGGTATATGTTTGCTAGCTTCAATTCGAAACCGGGTGAGATATATCTCGCTCAGTCAATTTCACGACACTTAACAAATATAAACCTGATTTTGCTAATTATAGAGAATCCTAGAAACAGTGACCTCCATAAAAACAACCACTGGTTTAATACAGTCTACAGAGAGTGGTTAACTATAGTGACTATCGCCTGATGAGGTTCAAGGTCATGAACCGGTTGCTGAGAACTAACGTCCGCTCAGTTCAGCCCAGCGTCTCGATATGATATAATATAAACCGTCACTGACATTAAAAAATCGTTTGTTTACTGATTACCCACCGCCGAAGATCTTCGATATTCTAAGTTCTGTACCTTTTTAAAGCTAGACCTATATTAGTATTTGTAGGCACAATACTGGATCTTTCTTCATTTGAGAAATGCGCTATTAGTATTATTTTTAGTTTACTCTGTTGCGGTGGGTGCTTTATTGACGCCCTCAGTATACGCAAAAGGGGAGGGGCTTATCATAGGCCCTCAAGACATGGATACTACACAGTAAGACGGAAATTATAAAAAGCACATTCAGGGGCGTACAAAACGATTTTGTTTGAGGGGGGGCGGTGTTTATCCAAAATGCGACCGACTGATGCACAAACGCCCCCACTCCACCCCACCCCCAGTACGAGTGACGTAATCAGGAGCCGAGCTTTCTAGGGAATATGGGGGTAGGGAATGGACGGTTTCGAATCTAGGCCGCCATCCACAATCCCATTCCACAATGAATGTCAACAAAATACTAGCTATAACATATATTATTTTAAGCCTCCCGGTAGAACATTGATAGTATTGTATATAGTTGTTCGCCGATCATCGTTAAATGTCTCGCCGGAAAGCAGTTTTATTTAACAATATCAACCCGTCAAACCTATCACAAAAACTAATATCAAAGTATCACTTCAATCAAAATTCAACTCACTTTTCACTGAATCGGGCCACTCCAGCCCGTCTAAAACTACAAAACTCAGGACTTTTGGCTCATTTAAAACCAAAATGTATAAACCCACTGAATATCTCACTGCAAATTGAAATCGGTAGATACAAAAATGTCCCCCCCAGATCTAAGAATATGCCAACAATGCTCTATGCAAAAAATTGAAGATGAAGCTCATTTTTCTACTTGAATGTCCACTGTATGACGATTTGCGTACGGTACACATATACCCGACACTTACAGATAACTATCTATCCTTTTCCCTAGGAAACCTATTTAACCCACCTAAAACAGTTGCAAACTCAGTTTGTGCCTTTGTTTTTCATGCAATGAATCTAAGGTCATAATATGTGTAGCCTGTCTCTCTGTATCAAATTATTTTCTGCATTTCCATATTATATATATTACTAATTGATTCATATCATTATCATACATTGTAATAACGATGCAAAGTCTTCTTGTCATTTATGTATTTATTATACTCATGCATCATAATTGTATTGGCATGGACCCGGTTGACGTAAATTTTTACATTACACATAATGCTGTCCTACGTTAGTAAATCTATATGTTATTATTATTATTATAAGCTATATGAAAATTACCATTGTCTTATCATGGACCTAATGGTCTTATACATGAATGTTAATATTATTGGTCATATTGTTATCAAATGTTCATGTTTCTGTATATATGCTGGCCTAAATGGACGTTTCGATGCAATAAAAATCTTATCTTATCTTAATCTTATCTTATAGTTTATGTCATGTATGATGATTGTGCCTATAACACAACGTAATTTGAGAAAATGTTGAAAAATTGATTCAATATTCTGGCATTTGAGGTCAATGCTGGGAGAAACAATCTGACGCGCCACGACCCGCTAACCAGTGGTAGGACTACTACAAACTGGAAAGTTCACTATATGGCCACAGATCACTAATTATTTCCCCATTGACTTCAATGTTAATTCTCGTCTCTTAGACCAGCTGTAACTTTTTCCCAAATATTCGTTGGGTAGAACGCTTTCTGACACAGATGGAGCAACATGTGGCAAACTCTTGCCCAAAAGCATGTATGAGGTTCTTCATGAAAAACTTGAGATACACAAGCTGGAAGTAGAGACAGCAAACCAGGCAATTGTCGGCCCCCCTTTTCAACGTAACCAACCTCACAACACTTGTATCCTTCCGCCTCAAAATCACGAATATTCACCAAAACCTGGCAGAAGATGTATTTTCAAACCCTTTTCTTCGATTCTACACCAAAAAGTAAACAAAAATCACCATGCAAAAGGGGGAAAAAGGGAAAGGGAGAGAAAGACTAAAAATAACTTGGCCCTACAATTTGTGGGTACCGGCGTAGAAATATTTAGTGATCTGTGTCCATATAATCACGAATATATGATAGTGCTGAGACAGCATTAGACAACAGAGGAGTAGAAGAATGATGTTATAATGGAATCGAGCGCCGCACGCGCGAAAAAAATACAGATATGTAACAGCAAACTGATCCCGCAGTGAATATTCGCTTGGCCGCTACAATCACTGAGTGATAAGCATGACATCGACGATGCTTAATAAGTACGGCATATTAACTTTTTTACTCCGACAAATTAAATTCTCAAACATTTTTTTGAGGTAAAAGAAAAATAAAGACGTTTGAAGTATTTGAAGTTAAAAAATATTTCCTATTTAGTGTAAATGGGTATTAAAATGAGTAAAATGCATCATTTTGCCCGAAGCAGTTAGGTGTTAAGTAAACATACCTATCTGTTACAGAGTTAATTCGTAAGTAATTCTCTGTGAAACAGATTGATGTAACAGAGCTTTTAAATTTTGGGGACTGGGCTTGAAAATTTGAATCAATGTCATAGTATTTGGGATCTATTCTGGCATTGTTTTTGAGACCGACTGCAGTGACTGCGCTTATTTAGAGGCCGACCATTTTTCTCCCTGGGTGAAATTTTGTTGTTAGACCGACATACTCACAACAGAATAAGAGTGACGTATGTAATTTAAGCTCACGGATTCACGCAAATACATAGTATTTGGGATCTATTCTGGCATCGTTTTTGAGACCGACTACAGTGACTGAAATTATTTTGAGACTGACTATTTTTTCTCTCTGGGTAAAATTTTGTCGTTAGACCAAAATACTCACAACAAAATAAGAGTTGAACACATTTTTCAAACATGTTAAGTTGACAAGGTTATTTTTTCCGCTAAAGTTTTGCATGAGTAGCGTGACGTATGCAGTGAGCACTTATTTTGATATCCGACTACTCCTATTTACCCTCCCCCCCCCCGACATTTACGCCCCTGAGCAGATTATTATACCACGGCTTGTCTCTACTAAACACGCCTTGACATGATCGATAAATGTAACTCTTTACAGCTAAATTTGTGTTTGACTTGATACGGATTCATAAATATTTTAGACATAAATCATCAGACGATTGTAGGTGCTTAGGCCTTTATCAAAAATCTTGTTTCGTGACTATATTAATATGCTAAATCTTATATTGTTTCTCAGAGGGGTAGCTCCAAACTGATCCCGCAGTGAATATTCGCTTGGCCGCTACAATCACTGATACAAACTGATCCCGCAGTGAATATTCGCTTGGCCGCTACAATCACTGAAGCATGACATCGACGAGGCTTAATAAGTACGGCATATTAACTTTTTTACTCGGACAAATTAAATTCTCAAACATTTTTTTGAGGTAAAAGAAAAATAAATAAAGACGTTTGAAGTATTTGAAGTTAAAAAATATTTCCTATTTAGTGTAAATGGGTATTAAAACACAGGACTCTGACCTTCTATCTGTATATATATGCATACACCATACCGAACTAGACAATATATAATAAAAAAGAACAGGAATGCAATGCCTGTTAAAGCCTCGATTTTACCTGCTCTCGCTTCGGCACGTTTTTGTTCCACAATTCGTAATGTCAGGCAATCTAACCTCTGCCAATTCACCCAAATATGATTTTTATACGTCCACATTCATAATGTGAACGTATTATGCCGTCACCCCTGTCTGTGTGTATGTGTGTGTGTGTGGGTGCGTTTGTATTCCCAACCTAACGGGGACCTACAATAGGTAGAACACCAACAAACAGAGGACATTTTGTAAAGTGAGGGCTTGCACTTGGGTCCTCACTTTGAAAATCTGAAATTCAGTGCAAAATGAGCTCCTTATCTAAATTTCCAAATTTGGTAATAGTCCTCTGATATACCATATTTGAGATATTGCATACACTTGTGTCATTGTCTTAGCACAGATTGCAATCTGTAATGGTAGTAAGACATGGTGCTAATATCTGTTGACCAATGAAATCGCGTGTACCACGAAATCTAATTTTAGGATCATTTAGAGGACACAGTGTACATTAAACCTGTATTACTGCTTGTGTGAGGACAATATATTTTCACATACTACTTGTATGAAGGATAAAATCACACAATATGTAGGTCATACTTTTTGTGTTTTTATGTAATTCGAATTTATTTTTTCCTCTATAGGCCTATTTCCTCTTCTATTCCCCTTCTAGCTGTATAGCCTAGGCTATTGTTCCCGTTGACATTTGACCTAGATTAAGACATTGGCTCTGATTTTGAACTAAGGCCTTAGATAAATGGCCGGCGTCTGGTCGTTCTCGTTGCCTGGTTTTTTTTCTTCATATTTTCATAACTTTATTACTTGTGCTTGTTCTACAAACATGGAATGTAAAGAACTCTGTTCTTTATTGTTATATTTTATTGTTGATGTGGTACTTAAAGTATTGGCCATGCTATATCAAGACTTTATCATCATATGCTTTGGCACTTCAAATTTAATATTATCCTTGTATTTATTATGTTTATTAATTTATTTGTGCCTCAAAAAGAATTAATCTCGTGCTAGTTTAAGATTAAGGTAATTTTGATTTTATTGATAAGTCAGAATAGTTGAAATGTTAATGTTGAACCTATTTTTATGTGGTGACAAACTTCCCCGAATGCAGACATGCGCAATGCGAGGACTTTCGTAATTGCCTTTTTAATGTTGATCAGTGGGAAAACAAATTTAATAAGGCTAATATGTCAAAATTAATGCAAAATTAAAACACGTAATGCAGAAGTACGTGTTTACTTAGTTACTTTAGTGTTTACTGTACTAAATATTTATGGTTATTTACCCCCTTCCAAGTGGGATATCGGATATCGCAATTAATAATTGTATATATCGATGTTACAGAGTTTTACTATGAGAGACTGACATTTCCTCTTATCTAGAACAGGACGGAGGGCTTGACAAGAACAGTTGTCTAATCGTTCGCATAGGTGAAAATTGAGGTCCCGCGTACACGTAAAAGATCCCTTGGCAGTTGAAGTTCGATATAAGAGTAGGCTGTAGCGCCGGTGACTGGGAAAAATTTCCCTCATAGCACACTGTGTGACGCATGCCCGTCTTCAATAGCCCAGTTTAGGAGCAGAACAGTAGGACGTTAAACCCCATTTCATTTCATTTCTTATGTAGAATCTCAGTTCGGATCCCAGAACTACAATCCCGAGGTAGCTGGTCAGTTATAGCTTGAAGCGCGACATCATCTCAACCATCCCAGATTACACCCCCCCCCACCTTATTTTGGAAGGGGATACCCCCGCCCCAACTCCATCCCATATACATCAGCACCACTACATATCTACCCCCTTCCAAGTTTATGAGATGCTTTATCAATCGAAGGAATTTTTCTTTGAAATTTTTACAGCACCTGCACATTATCCAGGAGGAGTATGTATTAAAATTTCAGACAGACTAGAGAAAAATTGAGCGAATTAGAGCAAAGCCGCTTTTTTTGTACATATTTTGGATTTCCACATGCGGGATTTGTATTTAACGGACTTCCCGAAGGAATTTTTCTTTGAAATTTTTATAGCACCTGCGGATTATCCAGGAGGAGTTTGTATTAAAATTTCAAAAAAATCGGCTTTTCTCTCACTCGCTCAATTTTTCTCTGATCGTTCTGAAATTTAATACAAACCCCTCGTGGGTGATGCGCAGGTGCCGTAACAATTTCAAGTGAAAATTCCTTTGGGAAGGCCGTTAATTAGGCAAAACAGTTTTCAAGGATAGACGTAAAACCTTCAAAATACCGCGAACTGAGGAAAGCCTGAAACTCTTGGTTTTTGTCCAATCTGTCTGAAATTTTAACACAACCTTCCTAACCCTCGTGCCTACTGACAGGAGCAGTCCCATGCCAAAATTCCTTCGGGAAGGCCAAAAAATGAAGACATTTTGGGGGTGGTTGCATGCCATGCGTTCGACCTGAATCTGTGGCTGAACCATGGAAGGGGTATAAAAACAGTTCTAATTGATCTATGAAGCTGAAATTTACAGGGCGACCCAGGAATATACGTAGGATGAAGCTCTGAAAATTTCAGCTTCCTAGCTCCAATAGTTCCAAAAATATGGGGGCTCATACATGCGCATGAAGTCGACTTATTTCGCGTCGTCCGCTTATGTGTAACTAAAAAGACACATGGAATAGAGTTTTGCCTAGCTAGGAAGCTGAAATTTGCAGGGCAACCCAGGAATACATGTAGGATGAAGCTCTGAATATCTCGGCTTCCTAGCTCCAATAGTTCCAAAAATATGGGGGCTCATACATGCGCATGAAGTTGACTTATTTCGCGTCGTCGGCTTATGCGTAACTAAAAAGACACATGGAATAGAGTTTGGCCTAGCTAGGAAGCTGAAATTTGCAGGGCAACCCCGGAATACATGTAGGATGAAGCTCTGAAAATTTCAGCTTCCTAGCTCCAATAGTTCCAAAAATATGGGGCTCATACATGCGCATAGGCAAGCATAGACACACTGCAGACGTGAAACAAGCTCAAAATACCGCGAACTGAGGAAAGCCTGAAACTCTTGGTTTTTGTCCAATCGGTCTGAAATTTTAACACAACCTTCCTAACCCTCGTGCCTACTGACAGGAGCAGTCCCATGCCAAAATTCCTTCGGGAAGGTCAAAAAATAAAGCCATTTTGGGGGTGGTTGCATGCCATGCATTCGACCTGAATCTGTGGCTGAACCATGGAAGGGGTATAAAAACAGTTCTAATTGATCTAGGAAGCTGAAATTTATAGGGTGACTCAGGAATATACGTAGGATGAAGCTCTGAAAATTTCAGCTTCCTAGCTCCAATAGTTCCAAAAATATGGGGGCTCATACATGCGCATGAAGTCGACTTATTTCGCGTCGTCCGCTTATGTGTAACTAAAAAGACACATGGAATAGAGTTTTGCCTAGCTAGGAAGCTGAAATTTGCAGGGCAACCCAGGAATACATGTAGGATGAAGCTCTGAATATCTCGGCTTCCTAGCTCCAATAGTTCCAAAAATATGGGGGCTCATACATGCGCATGAAGTTGACTTATTTCGCGTCGTCGGCTTATGCGTAACTAAAAAGACACATGGAATAGAGTTTGGCCTAGCTAGGAAGCTGAAATTTGCAGGGCAACCCCGGAATACATGTAGGATGAAGCTCTGAAAATTTCAGCTTCCTAGCTCCAATAGTTCCAAAAATATGGGGCTCATACATGCGCATAGGCAAGCATAGACACACTGCAGACGTGAAACAAGCTCAAAATACCGCGAACTGAGGAAAGCCTGAAACTCTTGGTTTTTGTCCAATCTGTCTGAAATTTTAACACAACCTTCCTAACCCTCGTGCCTACTGACAGGAGCAGTCCCATGCCAAAATTCCTTCGGGAAGGTCAAAAAATAAAGCCATTTTGGGGGTGGTTGCATGCCATGCATTCGACCTGAATCTGTGGCTGAACCATGGAAGGGGTATAAAAACAGTTCTAATTGATCTAGGAAGCTGAAATTTATAGGGTGACTCAGGAATATACGTAGGATGAAGCTCTGAAAATTTCAGCTTCCTAGCTCCAATAGTTCCAAAAATATGGGGGCTCATACATGCGCATGAAGTCGACTTATTTCGCGTCGTCCGCTTATGTGTAACTAAAAAGACACATGGAATAGAGTTTTGCCTAGCTAGGAAGCTGAAATTTGCAGGGCAACCCAGGAATACATGTAGGATGAAGCTCTGAATATCTCGGCTTCCTAGCTCCAATAGTTCCAAAAATATGGGGGCTCATACATGCGCATGAAGTTGACTTATTTCGCGTCGTCGGCTTATGCGTAACTAAAAAGACACATGGAATAGAGTTTGGCCTAGCTAGGAAGCTGAAATTTGCAGGGCAACCCCGGAATACATGTAGGATGAAGCTCTGAAAATTTCAGCTTCCTAGCTCCAATAGTTCCAAAAATATGGGGCTCATACATGCGCATAGGCAAGCATAGACACACTGCAGACGTGAAACAAGCTCAAAATACCGCGAACTGAGGAAAGCCTGAAACTCTTGGTTTTTGTCCAATCGGTCTGAAATTTTAACACAACCTTCCTAACCCTCGTGCCTACTGACAGGAGCAGTCCCATGCCAAAATTCCTTCGGGAAGGTCAAAAAATAAAGCCATTTTGGGGGTGGTTGCATGCCATGCATTCGACCTGAATCTGTGGCTGAACCATGGAAGGGGTATAAAAACAGTTCTAATTGATCTAGGAAGCTGAAATTTATAGGGTGACTCAGGAATATACGTAGGATGAAGCTCTGAAAATTTCAGCTTCCTAGCTCCAATAGTTCCAAAAATATGGGGGCTCATACATGCGCATGAAGTCGACTTATTTCGCGTCGTCCGCTTATGTGTAACTAAAAAGACACATGGAATAGAGTTTTGCCTAGCTAGGAAGCTGAAATTTGCAGGGCAACCCAGGAATACATGTAGGATGAAGCTCTGAATATCTCGGCTTCCTAGCTCCAATAGTTCCAAAAATATGGGGGCTCATACATGCGCATGAAGTTGACTTATTTCGCGTCGTCGGCTTATGCGTAACTAAAAAGACACATGGAATAGAGTTTGGCCTAGCTAGGAAGCTGAAATTTGCAGGGCAACCCCGGAATACATGTAGGATGAAGCTCTGAAAATTTCAGCTTCCTAGCTCCAATAGTTCCAAAAATATGGGGCTCATACATGCGCATAGGCAAGCATAGACACACTGCAGACGTGAAACAAGCTCAAAATACCGCGAACTGAGGAAAGCCTGAAACTCTTGGTTTTTGTCCAATCTGTCTGAAATTTTAACACAACCTTCCTAACCCTCGTGCCTACTGACAGGAGCAGTCCCATGCCAAAATTCCTTCGGGAAGGTCAAAAAATAAAGCCATTTTGGGGGTGGTTGCATGCCATGCATTCGACCTGAATCTGTGGCTGAACCATGGAAGGGGTATAAAAACAGTTCTAATTGATCTAGGAAGCTGAAATTTATAGGGTGACTCAGGAATATACGTAGGATGAAGCTCTGAAAATTTCAGCTTCCTAGCTCCAATAGTTCAAAAAATATGGGGGCTCATACATGCGCATGAAGTCGACTTATTTCGCGTCGTCCGCTTATGTGTAACTAAAAAGACACATGGAATAGAGTTTTGCCTAGCTAGGAAGCTGAAATTTGCAGGGCAACCCAGGAATACATGTAGGATGAAGCTCTGAATATCTCGGCTTCCTAGCTCCAATAGTTCCAAAAATATGGGGGCTCATACATGCGCATGAAGTTGACTTATTTCGCGTCGTCGGCTTATGCGTAACTAAAAAGACACATGGAATAGAGTTTGGCCTAGCTAGGAAGCTGAAATTTGCAGGGCAACCCCGGAATACATGTAGGATGAAGCTCTGAAAATTTCAGCTTCCTAGCTCCAATAGTTCCAAAAATATGGGGCTCATACATGCGCATAGGCAAGCATAGACACACTGCAGACGTGAAACAAGCTCAAAATACCGCGAACTGAGGAAAGCCTGAAACTCTTGGTTTTTGTCCAATCTGTCTGAAATTTTAACACAACCTTCCTAACCCTCGTGCCTACTGACAGGAGCAGTCCCATGCCAAAATTCCTTCGGGAAGGTCAAAAAATAAAGCCATTTTGGGGGTGGTTGCATGCCATGCATTCGACCTGAATCTGTGGCTGAACCATGGAAGGGGTATAAAAACAGTTCTAATTGATCTAGGAAGCTGCAATTTACAGGGTGACTCAGGAATATACGTAGGATGAAGCTCTGAAAATTTCAGCTTCCTAGCTCCAATAGTTCCAAAAATATGGGGGCTCATACATGCGCATGAAGTCGACTTATTTCGCGTCGTCCGCTTATGTGTAACTAAAAAGACACATGGAATAGAGTTTTGGCAGGGCAACCCAGGAATACATGTAGGATGAAGCTCTGAAAATTTCAGCTTCCTAGCTCCAATAGTTCCAAAAATATGGGGGCTCATACATGTGCATAGGCAAGCATAGACACACTGCAGACGCGAAACAAGCTCAAAATACCGCGAACTGAGGAAAGCCTGAAACTCTTGGTTTTTGTCCAATCTGTCTGAAATTTTAACACAACCTTCCTAACCCTCGTGCCTACTGACAGGAGCAGTCCCATGCCAAAATTCCTTCGGGAAGGCCAAAAAATGAAGCCATTTTGGGGGTGGTTGCATGCCATGCGTTCGACCTGAATCTGTGGCTGAACCATGGAAGGGGTATAAAAACAGTTCTAATTGATCTAGGAAGCTGAAATTTATAGGGTGACTCAGGAATATACGTAGGATGAAGCTCTGAAAATTTCAGCTTCCTAGCTCCAATAGTTCCAAAAATGTGGGGGCTGATACATGCGCATGAAGCCGACGACGCGAAATAAGTCGACTTATGCGTAACTAAGAATTTTGGGGATGACCTTGACCCACCAAGGTGAAGCAGGACCAGAGGTGATGTTAAACGGTCGTGGTCCGGTGGTCGTGACGTCATCCGGGTGGCCCAAGAAACCGGAATGTCCGGATTTTGACAATGGATCCGGATGCACGACATCCGTCTACGTCCGGCCCCCAAATTTGGGGCATCTCCGAGTTCCGGTTAGGAAATGGGAGCCAAAAAAACCCAAAATGGTGCCGAAAACGTTTTTTTTGCACTGGAGCCCTAAAAAAACGGAATTTCCGGATTTTGACGATGGATCCGAATGCGCGACATCCGTCTTCGTCTGGTCCGCAAATTTGGGGCCTCTCCGACTTCCGGTTAGAAAATGGGTGCAAGGGGCCCAAAAAATGTTTTTTTGGCATTGCAGCCCCAAGAAACCGGAATGTCCGGATTTTGACGATGGATCCGGATGCGCGACATCCGTCTACGTCTGGCCCCCAAATTTGGGGCCTCTCTGATTTCCGGTTAGGAAATGGGAGCCAAAAAACCTAAAAATGGTGCCGAAAACGGTTTTTTGGCATTGGAGCCCCAAGAAACCGGAATTTCCGGATTTTGACGATTGATCCGGATGCGCGACATCCGTCTACGCCTGGACCTCAAATTTGGGGCCGCTCCGACTTCCGGTTAGGAAATGGGAGCCAAAAAAACAAAAAACCATTGGAGCCCCAATAAACCGGAAGTTCCCGATTTTGACGGTGGAACCGGATGCGCGACATCCGTCTACGTCTGGCCCCCAAATTTGGGGCCTCTCCGACTTCCGGAGTCTGGGGTCTTTTAAGGCGACATTTTACTCGAGTGCCCTTTGTGGGCAGGGTGGGGCATTGTAGGTCATGACCTTTACGTCAGAGACAGCCCCGCCACCGACCTTGCGGGTCGTGACCTTGACCTTGATCTCTCGACCGATTTTCTGGACGGTATATAAAATTTTGAGAATTTTTCGACCCCAAGGTCAAAGGTCAGACCAAAGGTCAAGGTATGAGTGTCAAGGTCGATAAATTTTCCATCCAACGTTTTGACCTTTTGATCCCCCACGTGACCTTGGGGCCCCAAAATAGGCCCAAAAGCACCGAGGGGGCCAAAAATTCCGGTGACCTTGACCCCTTGAGATGACCTTGACCCACTGGGGTCACGCGGGCATCCGAGCCATGTCGACTGGTCAAGGTCCCGTGGTCTGCCGACCCTCCGTTGGGGCCCCAGGGGCGAAAAACCGCCAAACTTCCGGGGCCCCTAGCGGGTCACGGTCACGACTTTTGGTTGGCGATTTTAAAAAATGAAGAACAAATGTGGGGTCGCTCTACCCGCTCACAAAATTTGGGGCCGATCGAAGGACCTTTTTTTGAAAAAAATCAGAAAAAAGCTCAATTTGCTCTGAAAATCAGCCTGTGGTCAAGGGGGGGATAACTCGTCCCTCCAGAACCGATTCTGACGACCTGGAGCTCGCGGCTTCTTAAACTAAATCACACCCTGGGAGTCGCGTGGTGACCTCCATTTGACCTTCAGAGGTCAGGGTCAAGGTCAAATCGACAAAAAGTGCACTTTCACCCACTTCCGGTCGCCGGAGAAAAATTTCAAGGTCACCACGCGACGCGCAATGATTTCTTAGGCAGGTAGGCGCGAGAACTAGTTCTTCGGAAGAGTTGACAATTCTTAAAAAAATTATGTCTGAAAAATGCACATTGGGGGCAGGGGAGCCCAAAGAAACCGGAATTTTCGGATTTTGACACCGGATCCCGTCTTGGGGCATCCGTCTAGGCCAAGCCCCCAAATTTCAGACCTCTCCGACTTCCGGTTGGGAAATGAGAGTCAAAAAGCACAAAAAGGGGTGTGTCTGCAACTGCTTTTTCCAGGTCAAATTTCCGGAAAGGCCCCGAGGCCCCGGGAAAGGGTCCCACATGACGTAATCGGACACGGCGAATCAGGAAATGCCCTCAGAATTCACTTTTGGTCAGTCCCAGAGGGCCTTAAAGGCCTTTTTGTGAAAAAAATCGCTATTTCACCCACTTCCGGTCACCGGAAGTGAAATCTGATTGGTCCCAGCGACTTCTCGGGTCAACTTTAGTTCAAATATAACCAATCTCAGACCCCCCCCCCCCCGGGGGTGCATCAGGGTGTTTACAGAACAGTTTTGCGCTTTCCACGAAACGAGGGGCCATGTTTGCGGCCCTAAATCTCGGGCCAGGGTTGGGGCGAGGGTCAGGTTTTGGTCGGGATCGATAGCTTGGGCCACCCACTCCATCGTATTAGAGTTTGGGGCTCCTTGGCCCAAAATCGTGCACGTGGCAGTGTCACAAACATGGCCTTGCGAATCGTCTCAATTCTTTCAGAGTCCATAGCTCCGCCCCTATGGGGCGTGGACCTTAGATTTTTTGGGGCTGGGGGGGGGGGCGGGAGGAGAGGGTTGGGTTAGGATTAGGGTTAGGGTTGGGTTAGGGGTTATGTTAGGAAAGCACACAAGATTCCTCGGTTTGTCTGTAATTGAAGTACACGGAGCACCTTAGTCCTCATCTTGTCGTCCTCATATATCATGCTGAGTATGAAAAACCTTAGATATGATTCGAAGGCTTTGAGGTACAATCAAACCATCACATTAGTTAACGGGTATCATAGTCATTCTATTTCTGCAATTTGAAGTCTCTATCTTCAATATAAATAGGTGACCTCGGTTTGTCTGTAATTGAAGTACACGGAGCACATTAGTCCTCATCTTGTCGTCCTCATATATCATGCTGAGTGTGAAAAACCTTAGATATGATTCGAAGGCTTTGAGGTACAATCAAACCACCACATTAGTTAAAGGGTATCATAGTCATTCTATTTCTGCAGTTTGAAGTCTCTATCTTCAATATAAATAGGTGACCTCGGTTTGTCTGTAATTGAAGTACACGGAGCACATTAGTCCTCATCTTGTCGTCCTCATATATCATGCTGAGTGTGAAAAACCTTAGATATGATTCGAAGGCTTTGAGGTACAATCAAACCACCACATTAGTTAAAGGGTATCATAGTCATTCTATTTCTGCAGTTTGAAGTCTCTATCTTCAATATAAATAGGTGACCTCACATTGATGGTAAAAATACATAGACCTCACATAGTCTTCTGAACAAACATGTGGGTGTGTGTGTGTGTGTGTCTGTGGTTCGCCTACAGGGCGGAATTCTTCATGGATTTTCTTCAACTTCAAACTTTGTATACTTATTCCTTATACCCTAAGGAAGATCCCTATTGTTTTTGGTGCATGCCCGACCCCCAGGGGCAGAGCCACGCCCATTTCTAGTATTTGTTTTTGTCGTCTACAGGCCACATTTCTTAACTTACAACCTTGAAACTTTGCATACATATTCTTTGTACCCAAAGGACCATCTCTATCGTTTGGGGTGCATGCCCAACCCACAGGGACAGAGCCACGCCCATTTTCTTTTCGCGTGTCTTTGTGTCGCCTACAGGGAGCAATTCTTACTGAATTTTCTTCAAACTTTGTATATTTACTCTTTACACCCTAAGGATGATCCCTATCGTTTGGGGTGCATGTCCAACCCCCAGGGGCAGAGCCAGGCCCATTTCTAGTATTTGATTGTTTGTCGTCTACAGGCCACATTTCTTAACTTATAACCTTGAAACTTTGCATACATATTCTTTGTACCGAAGGACCATCCCTATCGTTTGGGGTGCATGCCCAACCCCCAGGGGCAGAGCCACGCCCATTTTCTTTTCGCGTGTCTTTGTGTCACCTACAGGGCGCAATGCTTACTGAAGTTTCTTCAAACTTTGTATATTTACTCTTTACACCCTAAGGATGATCCCTATCGTTTGGGGTGCATGCCTGACCCCCAGGGGCGGAGCCACGCCCATTTCTAGTATTTGATTGTTTGTCGTCTACAGGCCACATTTCTTAACTTATAACCTTGAAACTTTGCATACATATTCTTTCTACCCAAAGGAACATCCCTATCGTTTGGGGTGCATGCCCAACCCCCAGGGGCATAGCCACGCCCATTTCTAGTATTTGATTCTTTGTCGTCTACAGGCCACATTTCTTAACTTATAACCTTGAAACTTTGCATACATATTCTTTGTACCGAAGGACCATCCCTATCGTTTGGGGTGCATGCCCAACCCCCAGGGGCATAGCCACGCCCATTTTCTTTTCGCGTGTCTTTGTGGCTGACCACTATTATTTTTGGTGCGTGCCGGACCGCCTGGGACTGAGCCACGCCCAATGTTTGTGTTCGCCTACACGATGCAATTCTTAATAGATCCTTTTAAAACTTTGCATACCTATTCCTTATACCCTAAGGATGACCCCAATTGTTTTGGGTGATTTCCTATCCCCCAGGGGCAGAGCCATGTTCATTTTTACTTCGTGTCTGTGTGTGTTGTCTACAGGCCATGATTCTAAATGGATCGTCTTTAAACTTGGGATATGTATTCCTTATAGCCTAAGAACGACAACTGCATGTCCCGACTCCCAGAGGCAAGCCACGCCCTATTTTTGTGTTTGTGGTTTGCATACCGCAATTCTGAATGAATCAGCTTGGTACTTGGCATATGTATTCCTTATAGCCTGCGGGCGTCCACTATTTATTTTGGTGAATGTCCCGATCCCCAGGGGCAGAGCCACGCCCACTTTTTGCCTTTAGCGTCTGAAAGCCACAATTCTGAATGGATTATCTTGATGTTGAAGCACGACCCTCAACGCTAAACAAACCAAACGCCTAGCCTTCTTGACAAAGTACCATATCAATCAAAGCTGGAATGTGGACGTATATTGTAGCGTTAGCGTTATGTTTCTTCAATCTAGCCGTTTTAATTTGCACAAATACTCCCCACAAAACGATATCATAGCCATTTGATTCCAATATTTACATTATTTTTCTTCGTTGTCGTTTGTCCTCAACTCCATGCGCTGACGTCATACAAAATCAATCCGCAGTGACTAGATCACTGAATCAAGTGCCAAAGATATTTTAAGATTTTCTCTGCCATTCCATTTTCCTCCTTTTTCAATATCGTTCGCTAAAGGTCGACAGTTGCAAAAGTAACTAGTCTCTGGATTGGTAGATATCATCTTTGCGGGTTAAGTGTTCAGGTGTCAGGCCCGTCTTATCGTGGCCTCCCCTTACTCCACTAACCTGCAGGTTTGGTACTAGCTGTCTTTGCAGCCAAAGTGGCCCCCAGTTACCCCAGATATACGCCAAAAAGGCACTGGAGACAGCCGTTGGCTCAGAGCTCCGTTAACTTTTAACCATTCATTAACATGGAGAGAAAGATTGTTGCCGGAAGCACAGTTAACTTTAACGGAGAGAAAGATTGTTGTCGGAAGCTCAGTTAACTTTAACGGAGAGAAATATTGTTGCCGGAAGCTCAGTTAACTTTAACGGAGAGAAATATTGTTGCCGGAAGCTCAGTTAACTTTAACGGAGAGAAAGATTGTTGCCGGAAGCTCAGTTAACTTTAACGGAGAGAAAGATTGTTGTCGGAAGCTCAGTTACCTTTAACGGAGAGAAAGATTGTTGTCGGAATACGGAGAAGAGATTGTTGTCGGAAGCTCAGTTAACTTTAACGTGTTGTTAACTGGCTGTTATAGTAAACGGAGGTGTTGGGCTCTGTTATCTGTTTAACGATGGCATTAGTGGGCTGTCAGTCGAAGTGTCCCCTCAGCAAAAAGTCATAGATTACTAGTGTAATTTTCTATAGATCATTGTAAAGGATTGGGTGATGGGGGGGGGGCTATTCCATTTTTTATAGCATGAAATTATGTAGTATTCTACAGAATTGGGGGGGGGGGCTGTTGGAAAAAATGTCCCCGAATATTCTGTAGTGCAAGTCCCATAATTTTTCGAACAGATTTTTTTATGTTAAAACATCTCAAGGAAAAAAAATTGTTTTTACAGCACCCCCTGACTTTTACATGATAAACATTGTATTGGTGTGATGTTTTAGTTTAACCCCGTAAAATATGCCAAAACAGTGTTTTTAGGGGTGGGGGTGGGGGCTCCCACACTCGCCCTATCGCGCTACTTCGGCGTCAAAGATTGTCAACATTTTATATAACTTCATTTGCGGAAAATATATATTTCACGGCTACGCCTCTGGTCTCTTCACTTGAAACTTTCCGTGGTGATATTTCACCGATTGGCGAAGGTCGATCTGTTTAATGGGACCAACTACCCAACAGCTTTTAAAGAAATAGGCTCCAGAATACTACCATACGACAATCATGTTATAATTAATAATATGGATTCACCGAATCATGCCGATCTGCATTTATAAAAAGTCTGAAGTCAAATAGTGGATGACAGTAGAAATTAGGAAACTACGCAAAAAGAAAAATCGAATACATAAAAAAGCAACGAAATCAAATCATGACATACATTGGTAACATTTCAGATCTATCCGCAATCAATATATTAATCTAATTCGAACTGCAAAAATTAAATACTATGAAAAACTTGACAATAAAATTAATGATTCAGAAAATTTTGGAAATAACACCTTTTGGAAAATTATTAACTCATTTGTGAAAGGCCAGGGGACAACCAAGACATATATGCCACCCTTAGTTGTGAACAAAGACACCTTTTTTACATCAGCAGATAAAGCCAATGCACTCAATAATTTCTTCATCGAACAATCCAAATTAAACGATGCTAACACCGCTTTTCCCTCTATTAGACAAAATCCGAACTCACTAACGCAGATCGTACCAACCCAACAAGAAGTTAAAGATATCATCAACAGTTTGAATATATCAAAAGCATCCGGTCCTTATGACATCAGTGCAAAATTACTTAAAACCATTTCAAATGAAATTTCCCCTCCACTTTGTTTTCTATTCAAACTCTCCCTAGAAACCAAAAAGGGTCCCCAAATTTGGAAATTTGCCAACGTCACGGCCATATTTAAGAAAAGATCTCCTAATGAATGTGGAAACTACAGACCTGTCTCATTGTTAAGCATTATAATTAAAGTATTTGAAAAAGTAATTTATAAGCTTGTCTTTAACTTCTTGCGGGATTGTCAAATACTAACAACGTTCCAAAGCAGATTTCTTCAAGGTGACAGTACTATATACCAACTAATAGAATTAACACACATGTTTTTTCAAGCCATTGATAACAGTTCACACACCAGAATTGTCTTCTGTGACATTAGCAAGGCCCTTGACCGTATCTGGCACGCTGGACTATGTTGGAAGTTGGATGGCGTTGGAATCAGGGAAGACTTGCTAGATTGGTTTGGCAAATATCTTTCAAATAGACAGTAGAAAGTTGTACTAAATGGGGTTGCCTCTGAAACCAAAGTAATCCCTGCTAGTGTCCCCCAAGGCTCCGTACTCGGTCATTTGCTCTTCCTCATTTACATCAACGATATTGTTGAGAACATTAAATCAAATGTCAGATTATATGCCGATGATACCTCGCTTTTTCTCAAAATCGATGACACGATTGCAAGCGCCAATACTCTTAATTCTGATCTCGAAACTATTAATGACTGGGCTAAAACCTGGCTGGTTACCTTTAATCCCCTTAAAACTGAAACTTTGACTATCAGCACTAGAACAAAAATTACTAAACCACCACTAGTTTTCATTTCAGTAAAAATAAATGAAGTCTCTTTCCACAAACATTTAGGCCTTACGTTCCAAAATAATGGCAAGTGGGATGTCCACATAGGAAATTTATGCAAAAAAGTATCAAAACTAGTAAACTGCTTGAGGTCTCTGAAATATCGCTTGAAACGTAGATTCTTACTGTCTATCTATAACGCTTACATTTTGCCTCACTTCGACTACGCGGACTTCGTTTGGGATGGGTGTTCGGAACTACTAACAAATCAACTTGAGCACTTGCAACTGGACGCACTACGCACAATCTGCGGAGCGGTTAAAGGTACGAGCCACGATTCTCTTTACAAGGAGACCGGTTTCATTCCTTTAAAAGAACGTCGACTTAGACATAAACTTATTCTTGTATATAAAATTTTCAACAATACTACACCCAATTATCTTTCTACACTTTTTCCACCCTCTAGAAAATCTTCGTACAATATCAGAAATATGAATGATTTCACTGAATATCGGTGTAGAACGAAGTTATTTTCCAACTCATTTGTACCATCAGCAATAAAGGAATGGAACCGGTTAGACCAGTCAATAAAATGTTCAACAACTCTCTCCTCCTTTAAACAAAAGCTCTCCGAACATGACTCTAAACCCCCAAAACACTTCTACATTGGTTCAATCTAATTAAAATATAGATCTATATTTCGTTTCGTTTTTTATACTTTCGATGGCCTACACTCATGTAGATCTAACAAGTTATAGTGGGAGCTCACGTTCTATGACGTCAGGTATCAAGCACGGGACATTTGACCCGATAACGTCAGTCATTCGATTAACCAATTAGCGACTGCCATGCTTTTTAAAATCTACTTTTGTTTTGTTTTGATTTCTATCCGCTGGTGTTAGTATAGACGTCATTGGCTGGTAATATCTACCCACAGTTCCACGCATGAAAAGGTCAAACGGTCGATTCGACAGACCATTTGATTGGCTGACCCCTCATTTGAGGCAGAACACCAGTTAAATAACAATTGTAAATAGGGATATGGGTCTGACATAGGCATTTTGCCTGTTCCCCAATTTCCCATTCATTCATAGTGAATAAAATATGTTTATAAAAAAAAAATAGTAAGTTTTTGCCGGATGGTAGAATTCAGATGAAAATGTCCTGGAAGCCAGGCCAACCAATCATTTCCAGACAATCGTCCTATGGTCTCGAAGAAGGCTTTGTTCGCTGGAAATTCAAGTAATTCAAAGTAACAAGATAGAACTATATTGCCTTCGGGTTGATCCGTTAATTGAGGACAAATATTAAAGAAATCTCTCTCCCGTAATTTTGCGGCGCCAGTGGAGAGTCACAGTGGGTCATTGATTTAGGACTTGCCTCATTAATTATCAAGAAAATCCGGGATTGGATGGAAACCAGTGTTGGCCGAGGGGGATCCCCAAGAAGCATCTGACTTGGAATTCTGACTAGGAGTCAGTCGTAGCGTCCTTAAATTACCCCGATAGCACACAATGCGTACATCCGTCTTCCTTTTGGTGTAGAAAAGTAGGGCGGTGACTCAGGTAGTAAGACTTTGGATCGGTAGGTCCCATGTTTCATCTAGTTCATCAGGATTTTATGGTGTGGCTCCCCTAGTTAGTGGTGCAGCACAGGGTCTGGTAACGGACAACGTATAGTCGTTCGGATGGGACGAAAAAACCGAGGTTCTGAATTGAACAACCCAGTATTGAATCACTAAAATTACGGTTAGCTTCAACGTATCTCCATCTTAATGCAACTGATATAGTATAGATATTTTTGTTCTTAGAAATAATTGTTTTACATTTAATATGGCAGTAGAATGTCTCTCTCGTCTTTATTGTTATCTTACAACTTGACCAGGGTTCAGTATGTCAAATTTTTTTACATAGTATAGTATACGTGTATCAGCTATGGTACACAATTTATTAAATAATATCTATCAGTAAAGGGTTAACTTTACCTATTGTGATGTTTAAATGGTCTTACGACTATCTCTTGTTCAAACGGTTAATCCCCTAAACATGATTACTTTAGTTCCAAGTAAACCTTTAAACTGATGATAAGGTTTGCTTTATATACGACAAAAGACATGTCAGTATTCTTACTGTGCCAGTCTTATAATAAACGTTTGAACCTTCATCCGCGTGTATAATTTATTTAGAACGTTATATTATTTTTAGGTGAGTTAATATTTCGTATTAGTAATAATTTGCATGTATTATTCTTTTGTCATCAAGGTTACTATTTTTATATTAAGCATATTATGTGAAATTTTATATTTAGGATAACATCACGTGATATATGCAATTTCATACATAATTATGCACATACGTTTAATATCAAACGTCGCATATAATATGTTATATTAATTCGAACAATGCCAGACGTAAGGCAAAGATTTATATGTTCTTTTACTAAAGCTTGGCGCAGACGGTCAACTTTTCGTCGCTTGTTGCTGCAATAGGCAACTACTGGCAACTCCGAGCAATTGGCAACTCGAGGTCTCCCGTGTGCGCTGACTGGCAACGAGAAGCAATTTTTTCCCGGATGTATTCGGAATGCCGATATCACGTGATCATTCAAAATGGCACCGTACATACAACCATAGAACTCCGCCATCTTGAAGTACCACATGACAGTTAACCAGTTGCTTGTTGCCTGTTGTCGCCTACCGCCGCAGACGAGCAATTTTGAAGCAACAGATGAACAATTTCTCGGCGACGAGCGATTTTCTGTTGCCCAATATCAAACATGTTTGATATTTGGCAACGAGAAGCAACTCGGAGCAACAGCAGGCAACTATTGTTGCCCGTTGGCGCAGACGAGCAATTTTTTCTTTCAACGACCAGCGATTTCACTGTTGCCTGAAAGTTGCTCGAAAAAGTTGCCCGTCTGCGCCTGGCTTAAAGACATTGAATATATTTCGAATCGTAATATTGTAATTATAATGTATTCTGAATCGCATTACTATAACCGGTCTTATCGTTTATTATTCATGCATATTGTTTAAATATTTTGTATTCATTATAATTTATATTATATATGATTCCTACTGTGCCAGTCTTCTAATAAACGTTTGAACCTTCATCAGGCGTATAACATTTATTTGGAAGTATATATAATTTTTAGATCTCCCAGAATATCCAGAATATGTGAGAACGTGAGAGATCCTTTAAAGCAGCAATTTCATATCTTTAAGCTATATTTTTAAAATATATTAAATTAAAGCCCTAAAATAGATGGTATATATAAACCGTCCTACCTTGTTAAAGACTAATCCTATTAATCCTATGATTCACTATTGCCAGTTGAGAAATAGGCAAAAATATCATTTTCAACTTCAAATTCAAACGTTTGAAGATAACTATTGCATGGGCGCAATGGAAAAACAAGGGAGGTAATTGTGTTATTATTTCCGATGTGAAAGCTGTTTAAGTGTGGAAAATAATGCTTATGATCGTATAATAGTGGGTTGACAACCTATTGAGCAAAAGACATAGAAATAAATATGTTTCGACTTTTTTAGAAAATATGAAATTCCCGCTTTAAGTAATAGTACTGAGCTACACCACAAACTACATAACGTATTGTAAAACAGTATTCAACAAACGGTGCACGTTCCCACAACTATATAAGTTAAATGTGACGAGCTAGAACAATTTAGTCGGAAAAACTACATTCGCATTAGTGGAATAAGTGAGGAAATTGACAACTTCTTGGGTCCAAATAAGATTAACAATTGCCATCGTCTTGGTATACAGAAGAAACAAACATCGACAGATAAAATTGTTCCATACCCAGACCCTACAAAAAAAGTGCGTATCATGAAAGACAGGAAAATGGCTCATAATTATATTTCTAGCTTGCAGCATCTGTTGAATGACAGAGACGAACTCTGAAACATATACCCAATACGCAAATACTCGAGAGGCGAAGAATTGGAGCTTACCATGTATGGGCCCCCCACCCCCCACCCCCAAGAACATTTTGGAATATGCCAACAAGTTTTCCTGCTATTTAAGTCCGCGAACAAAGCAAAGTGGTCTAATATAGCCTAATTAAGGTGGCTGATTCGAATTCCAATCAATAGTTTACTGTCCACGAAGACGGGACCGTTGGAAGAAAATTTTGAAAATTTAACTGCCGCAAACGCGTTTTCTTGCTATTCCAGGTTGTGAATACGGCAACTTGAATGTGGTCGAATATAGCCTAGCTGGATGAGCCGAATTCCAAACAACCAATCAATCGTCGCGGGGTATGAGGGCCTCACCCTCCCAGAGAAAATTTTGAAAATTTAACAACCGCAACCTCAAAAGTATCCAATGGTTTTGTAACCGAAATCCCACTCTAAATTTTAACCATCCAAAAAGACTGTTGCAGCTGCATTCACAAATAATAATCGATGCCCGAAAAAATGTAGGACAACGTAGAGTGGATCCAGACAAAATGTTTTAATCTATAGTCAACTTAGTACGAATTCGTGATATTCTATTAAAAGAAAAGTAGACTTAGTGTTTTATTAAGGCTCGGTGATAGGGAAGCAAAACTAGAAATGCCCGAAAAAATTTCAGGTTTACAGACAGCGGCACCGGTTTTCTTCGAGAGCCGAAGAAGCGGGGCTGACTTTGTATAGACCCAAGAAAATTTTGGAATATTTGACGGCCGAAAATGCGTTTTACTGCTATTCCAGCCCGTAAAATTAGTGTTTTATTAGGTTTCGGGCACTTTAATTTGCCAAGTAGATGAAATATTTTTTTTTCCACTTTACCCGTCTGCCCGAAAAGCCAGTTTGCCCGAAAGTGCTGCCGCCCTGACCCCCCCCCCCCGGCTCGTACGCCTATGGTTCTAGACAAACGAAACACTGCGAGGAGTATGGGGTCCCACATAGGCCTATTCCAAATCATTCATTATAGATTGCGTCTTTCTTGCAGCAATCTAATTGAACATAAATTTTTACGACATATTTCTGACAATCTATTCTGTAAATGTGATCATCAATTTGAAAATACTGAACACTTTTTATTGAACTGCTGCTACATTAAGATGCCAGAAATAATGCGACTTACTATTACTACAATATTTTTTATACTGTGGTGGAAATTTTAATCATAAATATTTCAGATTTTATGTTTGTTCAAGTAGTACTTACGGGTAATAATCCTTTTCTGAATTGTGACTGTGTTAATTTTATATGTTCATGTTGTTTGTTTATTGGGTTTGTTTTTTGTTGTTTTTTTTTAAAGAAGGATCAGAGGTCGTATCTCTCTTATGGAAAGTATAATCATAACTGTTGAAGATTTTGTGTTTGTCCAAATGTAATGGTCCCTACTATGATTTGTGTACATATTTTAAAACATACGTCGGTGATCAATTAAAAGGAATTAGCCCCGCAAGTATGTACCACTTTCGATTTGTTTACAAATCTATAACTTTTCCGGTAGTGTGGCAGGCTGACGTGTCAGAGCAGATTATCCAGTCTATCCAATAATCTTGTCAAGAAGAAAGGTTGATGCTATACCGTATCTATCTAAATATAAAAAAGGGGAGGAGCTACCAATAACTAGATGAGCAGTAATTCTAACAGAACACTAGACAAGGGAAATTACAGACCTGTCAGTATACTACCTGCACTTTCCAAGGTTTTTGAGAGAACCATACACACACAACTCAGTGAGTTCTTTGAAGATGTCTTCCATCCTTACCTCTCTGCATTTAGAGCTGGTTATGGATGCCAAACAGCTCTACTAAGAGTTATTGAGGACTGGAAAATGGCGTTAGACCAGAACAAGTATGTAGGATGCATACTAATGGATCTCTCGAAGGCCTTCGACTGTCTACCACACAACCTTCTGTTACTAAAGCTAAGTAACTATGGACTGTCAGCTTCAGCCATAGAACTACTCTCGGACTACCTTAACGATAGGAAACAAAGCGTCAAACTAGGAAACACCACAAGTACCTTCCTGTCACTATATAAAGGAGTCCCCCAAGGCTCAATCTTAGGTCCAATTTTATTCAATGTATTTATTAATGATATTTTTCATTTCATACAACACTGCGACCTATACAACTACGCGGACGACAACACTTTAAGTAAGTCACACACCTCACTAGACACTGTAAAAACAGCTCTACAAACAGATAGCGATTCACTCATACACTGGTTCGCAGATAATCACATGCAAGCAAATCCAGACAAATTCCAAGCCATGGCGATAGGGAAAAAAGCACATAAGGAAGACATTACTTTCCAAATAGGAAACACAACAATCAACTGCGAACCAGAAGTCAAATTATTAGGGGTCACAATAGACTTTCAACTAAACTTTCACACACACGTAGCTAACATATGTAAAAAAGCATCGAAACAATTAAATGTTTTGAAACGAATAGGGAAACATTTAAACAGACTAGGTAAACTCACCATTTACCACTCGTTTATACTTTCCAACTTTAACTTCTGTCCACTCACATGGCATTTTTGTGGGGAAACAAATACAAAAAAGATGGAAAAAATCCAGGAAAGAGCACTAAAATTCATTTATGACGACCAAGAAAATACATACGAAAACCTACTAGCTCGTTCAAAACTACCTTCACTTAAAATTAGGCGTCTTAGGAGCTTCGCGATCGAAGTTTTTAAAATTGTAAACAAACAAACACCTGTTTACTTACACGACCTCATTAACATAACAGACAAGGCATATACTTTTAGATACCACAACAAAGCTGACATACCACAGGTTAGGACCACAACATATGGGAAAAACTCTTTTAGGTCTGAAGCACCAAAAATTTGGAACTCCCTACCAGACCACTTTAGGACAATAAACACAACTACACAATTTAAAACACTAATAAACAGCTGGTACGGACCACAATGCAAATGCAACACATGCAGACAACACACAATGACACAGTGCTAACTTAATATATACTTTTACTCTCATATAATTTATTTTGTTTTTACCATATACCATTATCTTTCATCTTTTAAGACAGTGCTAAATTATCTAGTCACTTGTGATACGTATTGTGATATTTGTATTTGTGATGTTTTTATGTTTTGTTTTATGTGTATATATGTGTCGGTTTTAATAGCTTATTAAAGCTAATGTTAACTTTGTTATAATATGTACCGACTCGAAATAAAACTTTGATTTGATTTGATTTGATTTGCGTTTGTAGGCGGGAATTAAGAAGCATAACCACGCCTTGACATGATCGGTGAAGGTCGCGTTAGCAGCTCGCCTCACCAGCGAATTGATATATTGATCATCAATTTGAATTTGATGGCGATACCCATTTACCTACCGACAATTGAGATGTACAAGCTGTTTAATGCATTTAGGAAGCTGAGAAATAAATGAAAGCGACAAAAGTACACGTGACGACACAATGTATAACACGAATTACCAGGAATTTCAATGTACCAGGTAGGAAGTGTCTTTTGATATCGATCGATATACGGTCGTTTGGTCCGTAAATATGTCTTTCCATATTGTAATACAATAATTGTACCGGGCGGTATTGGTCAGTGGGCGAGAATTGAGAAGTTCATCGAGATTTTCCGACGTTACTTCCCCTTGTGAGTGCTGATCGAAGGAGGGTCTTACATGGACAACTGTGTAGTCTTTCCGATGGGACGAAAAACAAAGGTTCCGTCAATACATTGATGTGCATGTGACGTAAAGGATCCCTTGGCAAATGGCGAAATGGCTCAAGTCAAACTGCGATTTCTTGTAGTTCAAAAACCAATGTTCAAATGTTGACATTTTTTCTGGATAGGGCATAAACTAGTAAAATGCAATGGCATGCTATGCCATTACCCGAAGAGTGGCGTTTATTTTTATTTTCACCTTCACCTAATTTGTAATGTTACCCAAGGTATCAATTGTTATTTGGCACTATTATTATTGACAGGGGTCATGGCTGATGGGTCAAGTTAAGCAAAGCTTAAATAGTCTAAGTAACAATGCATCTTTATAAAGCTTCATTTATTTAATTTTGTTCTATTTTCATTTTTCTTCAGGATGATGCTCTGATAGTCTATTAAAAAATCTAATGTCAAAGTAGAAATTGATGTAAGTGGTTTTATCCTTTGACAGCAATTCAGCCTATAATACTAAAAATGATAAAGTACCCATCATTAGTTCCCAGTGTTGACCAAGAAAATTCATCTCGATTTTCCGGCGTGGTTTCTCCTTGTTAGTGAGTGGTGCAGAACATAGGGCCTGACAAGGACAACTGCCTAGTTGTTGGGATGCAAAGATTAACAGAGGTCCAGTGTACACATTGACGTGTACGTAAAAGTTCCTTTGCCAGTTGGAATTGGATATAAGTGTAGGCCGTAACACCACTGTCTAGGCAAAATATCCCTCATAGCAGTCAGAGCAGTACAGTAGGACGTTATACCTCGTTTTATTTCTTTAATATTGGGAGCCCCAAAGTCTCAATGTGTAAAGTGTGTGCAATAGCTAGACATGGTCATCCTGTGTTTGATAGCACCTATGTCCAGGCAAAAGAGAGAGAGAGAGAGAGAGAGAGAAATGGGGTTTAACATCCACTCAACATAAACTAGGTCATTTTGGGATTAACATATGGTTTCATTTTATTTCAATAATTCGCTTGCGTGTAGGGGTCTTTAGCAGTGGGGGAAAACCGGAGTGCCTGGAGGAAACCCACGTGGTTGAGAAGGCGCCCCTATCTCCATGCCACATATGCTCACACCAGGACTTGGAACCACAGCCGCAAGCCAGAGGTGACCGGCCAGTTAGAGGTCGAAGCGCGGCACTCTAGACCACTAGGCCATCCCCCCCCCCATGTCCAGGCAAAATTTCCCTCAAACCTCATTGCATGGGGTTTGCCTGTTTTCATTAGCTCCATATTGGAAATTAAAACCCATTTAAGTTTATTTCATGTAGTATATAACATTGACAATAACAATCGTTAACATTATAGGCGTGCGGTCCTGAGAAAAGAAAAGCAGAAAAGAGGCTTCAGATTTAACGTTGTCAGCAATAAGGTAATTTCTTGTTCTTGTAAAACCCTTTTATACTGAGCCGAATATAGTACGAGGTTTGTCCGCCCAGATTTCATTTACAAAGCATTATCTCATAAACCATTTAACGTAACTTTCAGACTGGCTATTTTGGGTTTTTCCTGGGTTTTCTGGATTCTCCTGGTTTCCTTCTGGTGCTAAAGACTCCCAATGCGCAAGCAAATTGTTGAAATCCTGATTCTCCTGGTTCCCTTCCACTGCTAATATTGAACCCTATGTTACTCCCAAAATGACCTAGTTTGTGTCATGTGGAGGTGTATTTATAAAATTTCATTACATTGTGTTGTAAACCTGCATCTGGAACTGTCTCCAATTTGTTGATTCTTTGATGGTAGTGGTGGTAATTTGTAATTTTAGTTGATTTATGTACACTTACACTATGATTAAATTCATTTATTATTCTTTCAGGCACTGGGATTCCAATTAGTTGTATATCTATGTACAAAACTATTAAAAAGAAGATTCAAGAAAAACTCTCTATTTGCAATGCTACATTTACCATATCTCCAGAATTGCAACTTCCGTGTTTATAATCTTGACAATTTATATGCAACATTTTGTTGAAAGAATCCTCAGTATTTGTTGTGGTGAACAAAATAAATATATGCTGTGGAGAGGCAAATTTTATGTTGACCAAATATGAAAAATAAAGTTATACATCTGCATGTTTCAATCACTCTTTTTGTTATGCCTCTTTTCTTTTACAAATTAAGGTCCCAATGTTTTCTGCGGTATGGGGAAATACTGCATTTGGGCCCAATCTGATGTAAAGAAATGAAATGGGGTTTAACATCCTAGTTTTTACACCTACCTGGCTTATTAGGACAGGTATACATCATGCAGTGGGATATGATTGAAATTCCAAGCCCCACCCCCTTCTCCTTCCTAACCTATTCACAAGAGAGAACAACATCGGAAAAGCATGCCATTATGACCTTTCCAAATACTATTCTTTATTTCAAATTCCAAGCCCCCCCCCCCCTCCGTCCTAACCTATTAGGGGGAACAACATTGGAAAAGCATGCCATGATGACCTTTGTCAGTCTACACTGAGTGGAACATTAAGCCACCGTGGCCCCTCTAGAGGAAACACCCAGTGTGTAGGCAAATATTTTCTGTAACACAAGAAATCATAACACTTTATGATGATTTATCATACAAAATCCTCCTATCATAACCAAGCTGAAAACAAATGCTGCTGTCATGGCTATGTGACCAAAATATTCTGCTCTGCTGAATAATCTAACTACAATTCCTGCTGTTGGGACTAATCTATATAAAATTCTCCTGTGGTATCTTTTCTGACGAAAAATTCTATTTTGTGGCTATCTACCGAAAAATTTTGCTTTGATGGATAATCTAACGAAATTCCTTATTTGATGGATAATCTGAAGAAAAATCCAGCTTTTTAAACTAATCTATAGAAGATATCCAAGCAGAAAACAACTTCTGCTGTCATGGCTATTGTGATAAAAATATTCTGCTGTAATCGCTACTGTGACGAAAATTTCAGCTCTGATCAATAATCTAACCGCAATTCTTCCAGTTAGGACCAGTATATAGAAAATTCTGCTGTGATAGCCATCCTGCAGAATAAGTCTGCCGTGCTGGCTATTCTGTCGAATAAACCTGTTGTGATGGATATTCTAACGAAATTCCTTATATGATGGATAATCTAAAGAAAAATCCTGCTGTTTTACCAATCTATAGAAAATCCTGTTGTTGGAACCAAACTAAAAACAAATTTTGCAGTTATGCTTTTGTGATGAAAATATTCTGCTGTCGTGGCTATTGTGACGACAATATTCTGCCTTCGTGGATTTTCTAACGGCAATTCCTGTTCTGCTGAATAATCGAACCACAATTCCTGCTGTTGGGACCAATCTATAGAAAATTCTGCTGTGATAGCTATTTTGACGAAAACTCTGTTTTAGTGGTTATCTGCCGAATAACATTGCTGTGATGGATAATCTTACGAAATTCCTGATATGATGGATAATCTGAAGAAAAATCCAGCTGTTTAAACCAATCTATAGAAGATATCCAAGCAGAAAACAATTTCTGCTGTCATGGCTATTGTGATAAAAATATTCTTCTGTAATCGCTATTGTGACGAAAATTCCAGCTCTGTTGAATAATCTAACCACAATTCTTCAATTTAGGACCAATCTATAGAACATCCTGCTGTGATAGCCTGTGCTGGCTATTCTGCCGAATAAACAAGATGTGATGGCTATTCTAACGAAATTCCTTATATGATGGATAATCTAAAGAGAAATTCTGCTGATTAAACCGAACTATAGAAAACCCTTCTGTTGGAGCCAAGCTAAAAACAAATTTTGCTGTTAGCTATTGTGATGAAAATGTTATGCTGTAATGGTTATTGTGACGACAATATTCTGCCTTCATGGATTTTCTAACGGCAATTCCTGCTCTGCTGAATAATCTAACCACATTCCTGCTGTTGGGCACCAATCAATAGAAAATTCTGCTGTGATAGCTATTCTGACGAAAAATTCTGTTTTGGTGGCTATCTGTCGAATAATATTGCTGTGATGGATAATCTAACGAAATTCCTGATATGATGGATAATCTGAAGAACATTCCAGCTGTTTAAACCAATCTATAGAAAATATCCAAGCAGAAAACAACTTCTGCTGTCATGGCTATTGGGGTAAAAATATTCTGCTGTAATCGCTATTCTGACGAAAATTTCAGCTTTGTTGAATAATCTAACCACAATTCTTCCAGTTAGGACCAATCTGTAGAAAATTCTGCTGTGATAGCTATCCTGCAGAATAAGTCTGCTGTGCTGGCTATTCTGTCGAATAAACCTATTGTGATGGATATTCTAACGAAATTCCTTGTATGATGGATAATCTAAAGGAAAATCCTGCTGTTTAAACCAATCTATAGAAAATCCTGCTGTTTAAACCAATCTATAGAAAATCTTGCTGTTGGAACCAAGCTAAAAACAAATTTAGCTGTATATGGCTGTTGTGATGAAGACATTCTGCTGTCATGGCTATTGTGACGAAAATATTCTGCTGTCATGGATTTTCTAACGACAATTCCTGCTCTGCTGAATAATCTAACCACAATTCCTGTTTTTTGGACCAATCTATAGAAAATTCTGCTGTGATAGCTATTCTGACGAAAAATTCTGTTTTGGTGGATATCTGCCGAATAATATTGCTGTGATGAATAATCTAACGAAATTCCTTATATGATGGATAATCTGAAGAAAAATCCAGCTTTTTAAACTAATCTTTAGAAGATATCCAAGCAGAAAACAACTTCTGCTGTCATGGCTATTGTGATAAAAATATTCTGCTGTAATCGCTACTGTGACGAAAATTTCAGCTCTGATCAATAATCTAACCGCAATTCTTCCAGTTAGGACCAGTATATAGAAAATTCTGCTGTGATAGCCATCCTGCAGAATAAGTCTGCCGTGCTGGCTATTCTGTCGAATAAACCTGTTGTGATGGATATTCTAACGAAATTCCTTATATGATGGATAATCTAAAGAAAAATCCTGCTGTTTAAACCAATCTATAGAAAATCCTGCTGTTTAAACCACTCTATAGAAAATCCTGCTGTTGGAACCAAACTAAAAACCAAATTTTGCAGTTATGCTTTTGTGATGAAAATATTCTGCTGTCATGGCTATTGTGACGAAAATATTCTGCTGTCATGGATTTTCTAACGGCAATTCCTGTTCTGCTGAATAATCTAACCACAATTCCTGCTGTTGGGACCAATCTATACAAAATTCTGCTGTGATAGCTATTTTGACGAAAACTCTGTTTTGGTGGTTATCTGCCGAATACCATTGCTGTGATAGATAATGTAACGAAATTCCTGATATGATGGATAATCTGAAGAAAAATCCAGCTGTTTAAACCAATCTATAGAAGATATCCAAGCAGAAAACAACTTCTGCTGTCATGGCTATTGTGATAAAAATATTCTTCTGTAATCGCTATTGTGACGAAAATTCCAGATCTGTTGAATAATCTAACCACAATTCTTCAATTTAGGACCAATCTATAGAACATTCTGCTGTGATAGCTATTCTGACGAAAAAGTCTGCTGTGCTGGCTATTCTGCCGAATAAACAAGATGTGATGGCTATTCTAACGAAATTCCTTATATGATGGATAATCTAAAGAGAAATTCTGCTGATTAAACCGAACTATAGAAAACCCTTCTGTTGGAGCCAAGCTAAAAACAAATTTTGCTGTTAGCTATTGTGATGAAAATGTTATGCTGTAATGGTTATTGTGACGACAATATTCTGCCTTCATGGATTTTCTAACGGCAATTCCTGGTCTGCTGAATAATCTAACCACATTCCTGCTGTTGGGACCAATCTATAGAAAATTCTGCTGTGATAGCTATTTTAACGAAAACTCTGTTTTGGTGGTTATCTGCCGAATAACATTGCTGTGATGGACAATCTTACGAAATTCCTGATATGATGGATAATCTGTAGAAAAATGCAGCTGTTCAAACCAATCTATAGAAGATATCCAAGCAGAAAACAACTTCTGCTTTCATGGCTATTGTGATGAAACAAAATATTCTGCTGTAATCGCTATTGTGACGAAAATTTCAGCTCTGTTGAATAATCTAACCACAATTCTTCCAGTTAGGACCAATCTGTAGAAAATTCTGCTGTGATAGCTATTCTGACGAATAAGTCTGCTGTGTTGACTATTCTGCCGAATAAACCTGTTGGGTGGATATTCTAACAAAATTCCTTATATGATGGGTAATCTAAAGGAATATCCTGTCTATAGAAAATCCTGCTGTTGGAACCAAGCTAAAAAGAATTTGCTGTATAGGACTGTTGTGGTGAAAACATACTACTGTCATGGCTATTGTGAGGAAAATATTCTGCTGTCATGGATTTTCTAACGACAATTCCTGCTCTGCTGAATAATCTAACCACAATTCCTGCTGTTGGGCACCAATCAATAGAAAATTCTGCTGTGATAGCTATTCTGACGAAAAATTCTGTTTTGGTGGCTATCTGTCGAATAATATTGCTGTGATGGATAATCTAACGAAACTCCTGATATGATGGATAATCTGAAGAACATTCCAGCTGTTTAAACCAATCTATAGAAAATATACAAGCAGAAAACAACTTCTGCTGTCATGGCTATTGGGGTAAAAATATTCTGCTGTAATCGCTATTCTGACGAAAATTTCAGCTTTGTTGAATAATCTAACCACAATTCTTCCAGTTAGGACCAATCTGTAGAAAATTCTGCTGTGATAGCTATCCTGCAGAATAAGTCTGCTGTGCTGGCTATTCTGCCGAATAAACCTATTGTGATGGATATTCTAACTAAATTCCTTGTATGATGGATAATCTAAAGGAAAATCCTGCTGTTTAAACCAATCTATAGAAAATCCTGCTGTTTAAACCAATCTATAGAAAATGTTGCTGTTGGAACCAAGCTAAAAACAAATTTAGCTGTATATGGCTTTTGTTGTGAAAACATACTGCTGTCATGGCTATTGTGAGGAAAATATTCTGCTGTCATGGATTTTCTAACGACAATTCCTGCTCTGCTGAATAATCTAACCACAATTCCTGCTGTTGGGCACCAATCAATAGAAAATTCTGCTGTGATAGCTATTCTGACGAAAAATTCTGTTTTGGTGGCTATCTGTCGAATAATATTGCTGTGATGGATAATCTAACGAAATTCCTGATATGATGGATAATCTGAAGAACATTCCAGCTGTTTAAACCAATCTATGGCTATTGGGGTAAAAATATTCTGCTGTAATCGCTATTCTGACGAAAATTTCAGCTCTGATGAATAATCTAACCGCAATTCTTCCAGTTAGGACCAGTATATAGAAAATTCTGCTGTGATAGCCATCCTGCAGAATAAGTCTGCCGTGCTGGCTATTCTGTCGAATAAACCTGTTGTGTTGGATATTCTAACGAAATTCCTTATATGATGGATAATCTAAAGAAAAATCCTGCTGTTTAAACCAATCTATAGGAAATCCTGCTGTTTAAACCACTCTATAGAAAATCCTGCTGTTGGAACCAAACTAAAAACAAATTTTGCAGTTATGCTTTTGTGATGAAAATATTCTGCTGTCATGGCTATTGTGACGAAAATATTCTGCCTTCGTGGATTTTCTAACGGCAATTCCTGTTCTGCTGAATAATCTAACCACAATTCCTGCTGTTGGGACCAATCTATACAAAATTCTGCTGTGATAGCTATTTTGACGAAAACACTGTTTTGGTGGTTATATGCCGAATAACATTTTGGTGTGATGGATAATCTAACGAAATTCCTGATATGATGGATAATCTGTAAAAAATCCAGCTGTTTAAACCAATCTATAGAAGATATCCAAGCAGAAAACAACTTCTGTTGTCATGGCTATTGTGATTAAAAATATTCTGCTGTAATATTCCTTATCGGATGGATAATCTAAAGAAAAATCCTGTTATTTAAACCAATCTATAGAAAATCCTGCTGTTTAAACCAGTCTATAGAGAATCCTGCTGTTGGAACCAAACTAAAAACAAATTTTGCAGTTATGCTTTTAAACCAATCTATAGAAAATCCTGCTGTTTAAACCAGTCTATAGAGAATCCTGCTGTTGGAACCAAACTAAAAACAAATTTTGCAGTTATGCTTTTGTGATGAAAATATTCTGCTGTCATGGCTATTGTGACGAAAATATTCTGCCTTCGTGGATTTTCTAACGACAATTCCTGCTCTGCTGAATAAACTAACCACAATTCCTGCTATTGGGACTAGTCTATAGAAAATTCTGCTGTGATAGCTATTTTGGCGAAAGTACTGTTTTGGTGGTTATCTGCCGAATACCATTGCTGTGATAGATAATGTAACGAAATTCCTGATATGATGGATAATCTGAAGAAAAATCCAGCTGTTTAAACCAATCTATAGAAGATATCCAAGCAGAAAACAACTACTGCTGTCATGGCTATTGTGATAAAAATATTCTGCTGTTATAACCGCTGCTGTGACGAAAATTTCAGCTCTGTTGAATAATCTAACCACAATTCTTCCAGTTAGGACCAATCTGTAGCAAATTCTGCTGTGACAGCTATTCTGACTAATAAGTCTGCTGTGCTGGCTATTTTGCCGAATAAACCTGTTGTGATGGATATTCTAACGAAATTCCTTATATGATGGATAATCTAAAGGAAAATCATGCTGTTTAAACCAATCCATAGAAGCGCATGCTGTTTATATCAATCTATAGAAAATCTTGCTGTTGGAACCAAGCTAAAAACAAATTTAGCTGTGTATGGCTGTTGTGATGAAAATATTCTGCTGCCATGGCTGTTGTGGTGAAAATATTCTACTGTGATGGATATGCTAATGACTATTCCTCCTCTGCTGAATATACTAAATAATCTAATGACAATTCCTGCTGCGGGAACAATCTATAGAAAATTCTGCTGTGATAGCTATTCTGATGAAAAATTCTGTTTTGGTGGCTATTATGCCGAATAATTCTGCTGTTCTGATGAATAATCTAACCACAATTCCTGATACGAATGGTTATCTTCGAAAAAATAATGTTGTTGGGTGCAATGTATAGAAAATCCTGCTGAGAACGAATTATTCCTGTCGGGACCAATCGAAAGAAAATTCAGCTGTGATAGCTATTTTGACCCAAAATTTGTGATGGCTATTGTGCCTAATAATTCTGCTGTGATGGATAATACTCTAAAGAAAGAAATTCCTGATATAATTGATATTCTAAAGAATCTAACGGGGAACTCCTGATATGATGGATATCTAAACAAAAACCCTCTGTTGGGACCAATCTATAGAAAATCGTGTTGTGGGAACTAATCTGAAAACAAATTGTGCTGTGATGGCTATTCCGACGAAAAATTCTGCTGGCCCGAACATTCGCAGTTTCTGTAAGACTCTTATGGGGGCTGTTTTAGTTTTCAACTGTATGTTTTATAGAATAATATTCCATGCAGTATAAAAAAAACCCCGTTTTAAAATGTTTATTTAAAGCCGCTTTAACAGACACTGCATACAACTGATATGTCTATAATTTGGTTGTTGTTTTTTTGTGTTTTTTTATACGGTTACATTGTCACTTTGTAAAGTGCCCCTAAACACGGAATATGAAAGGGTGCACTATAAATATGCTGTAATAATAATAATAAATATGATGTAATAGTAATAAATATGCTGTAATAATTTAGTAATAAATATACTGTAGTAATCTAGAGAAAATCTTATTGTTGAGACTAATTTATTGAACATCCTGCTGTGAGGGCAAATCGGAACCATTATAAATAATTACTGCTTTGAGGGGTGGGGTGGGGCAATCTTTAGAGAATAATGGTGGGGGCATTAATCTTAAGAAAAATTTTGCTGTGAAAGCCAAACTGAACAAAGCACTCTCAGACTTTAGTTTATAATTTACTCAAAATTGTTTGCCTTATTTTAACTAAAATATAGCCCTTGGCTGTTTTAATGTATCAAATAGGCATACATGAATAAGAAACAATGTGCAAAGTTTTGAGTTTGGGGATCAAAGATATTTCTTATAAACAGTAATTGAAAGTTGAGTAAATTATTAACTTAAGCCTGAGAATGCTTAGTGAACCCGAGGCCCGATCGCGATGTGATGGATAATCTAAAGAAAACTTTGTTGTGGGGGCTAATGCGAATAAAAATTCTGCTGTGACTGGCAATCTATATAAAATCATTGGGACCACAGAAATACTAATATTATTATAACATGCAATATTTAAAAAATCGTGCCGTGGGCGCTAATAAAAAAATCATGTTGTTGGGACCAATGGAGAAAATACTGTTGGGGACATTCTAAATAAAAACAATCCTGCAGTGAAAGCCAATATAACTATGGTGTGTGTGGGGGGGGGTATATAGAAAAATTAAAACATTGAATGTTTATCTATTTCTTTCGTGACTTTTTGTGCATGTGCGGGGAGGGGGGATTAATGGCATTATGGGCGAAAGACAGATTGTCAAAGTTAGGGATATAAATATTTCTGTATTAGTTTATGGTTCTACTTTAAATTCGTGGCCTGGAATAGCAGTAGAACAGGTTTTAACATTTATGTGGTCTGCCTCCAGTTGTTAGAATTATTTCCCTTGGTATTTCTATGGTGAAGGCTGACAGCTGTCAATCATTCTGCACTGGTGTGTATGATGCCTGTCACTTTGTCGTAGCTCTGAAAGAGTGTTCACCAAGAAGAAAAGACTACGTGGGTTGGAATGATCGAGACTAAATTGGTGCTTCGCGATAGTGCCTTATTGTGTACGCGGACGTTAAAATCATTTGATAAAAACAAGGCTTACAGTTAACACTCAGTAGCCTTTTCTAAAACAAGTAACACAAGTTGAAGGTAAATTAACTATACGTTATTATGACGGACCTTGACTTAGCAAACAACATATATTTTCCTGAAAAAAAAACATATTGATAATATAAATTTAATCTTAATTGAATTGGACTATGTACACGTGTACAGTGGCACAATACTGGATCTTTCCGAACGGACAAATATTTTCCCTTGGGTTAGGGTTAGGGTTAGGTTTATCTAAAACTATTCTGAAGGGGTAGGGTTAGAATTGTGGCTATAAACACGGAAAAATATTTGTCAGTTCGGAAAGATCCAGTACCGGTATCGTGCGTACAGTAGCCCTTAGCTTATTCATGAACGTGTTACGGTAGTCGGGGGATTGGGATGACCTAGTGGTCTAGAGTGACACGCTTCGATCTCTAGCTGGCCGGTCACCTCTGGCTTGCGGCTGTGGTTTCGATCCCTGGTGTGAGCGTATGTGGCATGGAGATAGCTAGGGAGCCTTCTCAACCTCATGGCCGGGTTTCCTCCAGGCACTCTGGTTTCATCCCACTGCTAAAGACCCCTACGCGCAATCGAATTATTGAATTAAAATTGTACCATTTGTTAGTCCCCAAATGACCTAGTTTTTGCCGAGTGGACGTTAAACCCAATTTCTCTCTCTCTGTTACATAGTCGTGCCATTTGGTTCCTTTAAAAGTGGGGAATATCCTTTCTGCAACGTCATAACACTCTTAGTTAGGGCTCTTACTTGTTTATGATCATCATTGGTATCAACATTTCCCACATTTTCTAGACATTTAGACGGCCTGCCTACAGGCGCTCCTTCCTCCCTCCCTGGGCCCCCACACAAAATAAAAGTTATCCAAGAGGTTCCTGAATTTAGAGATATAAATAAGTGCTATAAAGTGGTAATCAACATTAGGCCCAATCACATTTCTACCCATTTTTAATTTAAGTCATTTTGACCCACTCCACAGTCTCGATCCACCCATGTCTTGGAAAAATCCATTCAAACACCTGATCACCAAAAAACTGCTCGTATAGAAAAATTTGGTGAGGGAATTGTGCAGTAGGTGTTAACGTTGGATTGTTTTGACATGTCGTCCAAATATATCATCAAATCACACAGTTTGTTTGCAAGAAGGCATCTTTAAAACATACCCCATAAACATTGCAACATGGGGACCATATGGGGAAAAAAGGGGCTGTGGGCCCAGATCATACCACAAGGTTCCCATACTGGACCCATATTATCTTCCCACGTACAAATGTAGGCAAATACACTTTATTTTCATATATATTAATATCACAGAGACAAGCCAAATGATATAATGCTTACTTCTTTCTTACAATGATAATCTGAGCTTATAGTGTGTGTATCTGGGGCCAATATGGGATCTATATGGGATTTCCCGCATTAACAACTCTGTTTTTGTATACATGGGGCCAATATAGTGTCCATATAGGATTACCCATTTGTGCATCTGGGGCCAATATGGGATGTATATGGGATTACCCACATTAACCACTCTGTTTTTGTAAACATGGGGCCAATATGGTGTCCACATGGGATTACCCATGTTTGTATCTGGGATAATATGGTATCTTTATGGGATTACATATTATCTTTTGTATATCTGGGACCAACATGGTATCCATATGGGATTGCGTATGTTAGTTCATTATTGAACCCACACTTTTATTTGTTTATACCTTGAACCAAAATGTGCACCCAGGATCTGTGTGGTATGGATATGATATAACCACATTCCTGTATATTATGTACATGGGCCCAATATGGTATCCATATGGAAATATCCACATGCGTATCTGGGGTCAATATATCTATATGGCATTCCCCCACATATAATATATCTAATTCTAATATGGTATCCATATGGAGTTACCTACTTGTGTTTCTGGGTCCAAAATAATATATATGGTTTATTTACCACATATAAAATAATTATATAGGTCTGGGTCCAATATGGTATCCATATGGGCCCCATAAACATAAACAGATCATACCACATGGGGACCATATGGGGAAAAAAGGGGCTGTGGGCCCAGATCATACCACAAGGTTCCCATACTGAACCCATATTATCTTCCCACATACAAATGTAGGCAAATACGCTTTATTTTCATATATAATAATATCCCAGAGATACGCCAAATGATATAATGGTTACATGAACTTCTTTCTTACATTGATAATCTGACCTTATAGTGTGCATATCATATCTGGGGCCAATATGGGATTTATATGGTATTACCCACATTAAAACTCTGTTTTGTAAACATGGGGCCAATATGGTGTCCGTATGGGATTACCCATTTGTGTATCTGGGGATAATATGGTATCTGTATGGGATTACATGATAAATTTTGTATATCTGGGGCCAACATGGTATCCATATGGGATTACTTATTTGCATATGTTAGCTCATTATTGAACCCACACTTTTAGTTGTATGTACTGCCGTAGTGTTGCTTTCTGGGGGTTGTAGCTTAATCCAACACTAACGACGTAAACTCAGATAAAAAGTTAAAATTGTACTTTTAATAAACGAGTGTCCAAAACTGGCTAACGGTCACAATAACGAGATAGGTATCCCTAGGGCGAGCCGGTCACCAGACTGAAGTTACAGTAGAATATAGAATATATATACAAGCTTAGGATTAAAATAATTATATAATGATATTTGATAAGATGTTAAATTGAACATATGAAACAGATGTTTAAATACAGAAGAAGATATGGACATAGCTAGAACACGTGTTAACTATAATTACGTAATATATATCGTTACATTAAGTATAAACCCAAACAGTTAAAAGACATGAAAGATTAATGTGATATCAATTCGGACATTGGTCAATTAGTACTTTAACTAAAATCATATAATAAAATATACAAAGATACACTATAACAACACCCTTCAAATTCAACGAGCTTTTGACCCTAAAAGCCAATAAATTAATGTATATGGATTTAAAATAATTAAATCAAGGGAGCGCCATAAAAAAAAATGCATAAATATACGAATAAACATTAAATCACATTTTTAAGAGAAACACTAATATTGCAATATATTTACACAAATTGTCTATCACATTATGGAAACGTTCGCCCATTATGCCACACCTTCTGCCGCATTCGTGCACGGTGATGTTGCAGATATGCAACATGCTGGTTATATCGAGCGTTAGACGGGTCACTTAACTTAGGTCCAGGTATTTCCTCCGCATGGCCCTTAATATATATTTTAGCAATGTCATCCAAATCTTCCTCTGGCACCCAAGAATTCGTCGCTGTCGGGAAACCATTCCAACAAATAAAATATTCTTGTTTGTCCCTTTTTATTCGTTTTCTGATAACTTCCTGAGTTGATTTGGTTGTTGTGCCCCGTTTACGGAGATGGGTTACATCAGCATTCACATTTTGGCTCTTAGTCCATCGATTTAAATTCAGACAAACGCTGTCTGTGTTCGCTGGTCCTCCGATGTCCGTTTGGCAACTTTGATTCTCACTTTCCACAGAACACATTGTTCCCACCGAAACCAAAGGCAATGAGTCGGTCTCAACGGCTACTTCAACAGTTTTAGGCACCCTGGGCCTATTTGTATCACTTCGTTTAGAAGAAATTAACGATACCTGCTGAGAGTCACTTTTCCTAGTAAGAAATTCTTGACGACGCCGTTGATCACGCTCTTTCTTTGCTGAAGAACAATGCTTCTTCTCCGGATTACGATGAGTTGAATTGCTCCACTTAAAACATATTTCTGTGGTACTGTTATCCTGTCTCAGACTCCAAGTTACTGATAACGTGTCCATATACCTGATGACGGCTAAAGCTGCTGCTGGAAAATAGCGTTCCATATCCATGCCGTTGTGACTTGACTCGCAGTGAGGGTTTACCGGAAAATATGAGTAACTAAATACTTTGCCCGCTTTCTCCACCAATTGCCGTAGTGTTGTTTTCTTGGGGTTGTAGCTTATTCCAACACTAACGACGTAAACTCAGTTAAAAAGTTAAAATTGTACTTTTAATAAACGAGTGTCCAAAACTGGCTAACGGTCACAATAACGAGATAGGTATCGCTAGGGCGAGCCGGTCACCAGACTGAAGTTACAGTAGAATATAGAACATATATACAAGCTTAGGATTAAAATAATTATATAATGATATTTGATAAGATGTTAAAGATACATTATGGGAGATTTTGACAAGGAGTTAGCCATTCTTGCTATAAAAGTTCAAAAATAGATGTTGAAACAAGAATATATTGAAAATTTCAGTCAAATAACTTTATCCTGAACAAAGTTGTTACCACTATAATTTTTTACTAGAAATGGGGGTTAAAATCATCGACACCCTTTTCCCACTATGGCCGATTGTTGATTGACAGGCGTTAACTCCACCTACATAGTCTCGATCATCAAGTAATGTTTAAACGGTATCTAGTGAAGCTTGTGTATAGCCTCGGTCATCACTGTCTTTCATGAATAATTTCCGGAAGTATGATGACGTCAACGTCACGGAGAAACCCCACCCACGACGCCATAGTGATTAAATCAGTCGACGAAATCCTGTTTTAATCCGAGCCCAATCCAAGCCATCCGTGGGTCTACAGTGTTCATTTTGGGCTTGTTGTTTAAATAAAGATCTAATTTATAATTTCTATGACATCTGAGGCTCAAAGGAAGACCGACAAAAGTCAGTTTTTGCTCTCCCATAATGTATGTTTAAATTGAACATATGAAACAGATGTTTAAATACAGAAGAAGATATGGACATAGCAAGAACGCGTGTTAACTATAATTACGTAATATATATCGTTACATTAAGTATAAACCCAAACAGTTAAAAGACATGAAAGATTAATGTGATATCAATTCGGACATTGGTCAATTACTACTTTAACTAAAATCATATAATGAAATATACAAAGAAACACTATAACAACACCTTGAACCGAGCGCAGATGTGATTGCCAACATGTGCACCTGGAATCTGCGTGGTATGGATATGATATGACCACATTCATGTGTATTATGTATGTGGGTTCAACATGGTATCCATATGGGTTTACCCACGCGTGTATCAGGGGCCAATATATCTATATGGCATTTACCACATATAATATATATCTACATTGTAATTCCAATGTGGTATCCATATGGGGTTACTCACACCTGTATCTGTTTCAACATGAATCTAATATCATTTAAACGTTTGTGCAAATCTGTAATATGGCCAAGATTACACATAGTTTTCCAAATGAGAAAGAGGCTGTCTAAATATCTTTCAAATTTCTCTTTGATGTAGTTTCTACAGTTAAATCTGCTACAGGGCAATTCCACCGTATCAAACGTACATTTAGAACTCGTCATATTTTTATTACTTCCAATATTATCTAACCATGAATAATTAACCGTTTTGGTTTTATTTAGTATTAAAACATATGATTAAAATATCAATTGACATATGATTTTATTTGTTCATGAACACCGGAAATAAATATTGGCTCCTCAAAGTATAGGTAATAGACGTACAGAAATGAGCACCATGATTTGCCTGCATGAACATATAGTTGCAAAACTCTGAATTGTCCGGTGGAATTGAAAAGTTTTTCTCCTTGTAAAAAATGACACTAATACTAAATGTCTACTGTATGATCACATTTGGATTCTTGTAATCCAGTAAATTAGAAATTATTGTGGTAATGGACGTACATATTTTCTTGTAACAGATGTACGAGTACAAATTGCAAACCCATTACATGAGATATGTAAACTTTCAAATAATCGGAGTGATACATAATAATAATAATTATTAACTCATTTGAATTAATGGAGCAGTTACTTTCGAAAAAACATTACTCCTTGAATAAAATATTGTACTCTAAAATTTTGGTAGCTGACGAACATACATCTTTGAAATCCCGCAAGTGAATCAGAGAATTTTGTCAAATGTTTTCTTTTTACGGTCATAATATCAAGGATGGGTGATGTAAGCTTTGAATATGAGTTTTTGAACAGTTCCATAAATAAATATGAATGAGAGATAAACTGTAAATATTTGATTACATGAAATACTGTGAAAATTAATGGACTGGACGTGCATCTATGAAAACCAAAGTTTACTGAGAATTTTTTCAAATCTTTTCTTTTTATGGACAGTATTATAAGAATGGTTTATTATAAGAATGGTTTAAACAATTCCATACATAGATCATATGAATGAGAGAGAAAAAATGTAAATATTTGGTAACAGGCGCAGGTTCTCATACTAATATTTATCCTTGAAATCCCACAAGTGAATCAGAGAATTTTGTCAAATGTTTTCTTTTTACAGTCATAATATCAAGAATGGGTGATGTTAGCTTTGAATATGAGTTTTTGAACAGTTCTATAAATAAATATGAATGAGAGATAAACTGTAAATATTTGATTACATGAAATACTGTGAAAATTAATGGACTGGAGTGCATCTATGAAAACCAAAGTTTATTGAGAATTTTTTCAAATCTTTTTTTTTATGGACAGTATTATAAGAATGGGTTATTCTTGCTTTAGATAATGAAGTTTTAAACAATTCCATACATAAATCATATGAATGAGAGAGCAAAAATGTAAATATTATATTTGGTAACAGGCGCAGGTTCTCATAGTAATATTTTTCATTGTTAGTTACTTTTGCAAAACTATATTATTTTTATATTTTAATGTATAAATATCATGTTTATATTATACATTGTCAGATAATGAATGACAAATCATTCATTGTGATTCAGAATAATCAAACAAACACAAAGTAAGAAAATACAAAAAATTTACAAATTCGACATTAAGAAAGTAAAGATTGACCAACTTTTCAACTAATTAAATTTGTCACCTAATTGTATACTTTGACGTGGAATTGCCCTGAAGATTTACGTGTAATAGAAAGAGTTACTCCATAGGTAGACGATTTAGTCTACTGTCGTACAGAAATTGCTTTTATATCTTAAATAAAAAAACAGTCGAAACACTAAAAATTTAGTGATGCACTGATATGGACTTTGCAGAGATTATACAGATTACAGTAAAATTCTCCTAACTGGCTGGTATACCAAATGTCAGACTATATAATAATATGTTTACCATGAATAAAAAAAAATAGAGTTTATTTATGAATGAAATTGTGATACATGTTTTCACTTTAAGAAATACTCCACCCCGCCTTTCGAATCAAATGTGGAGCTTTAAAGCAAAAAGAGTCGCTAATACTTATTCTTTTAAAAAAAAGCCAAATAGGACCCGTTATTACTCAAATTTATTATGAATACAGCATGGCTGGTAGTATCTTGCTAGTACGATTTTAATGACTATAGCAGATTCTGTACACAAATTATATAATATCTAACTTTACTGTGGAGGTCACCAAGCCACCCATGAAAACCTGTCAGCGAGTCATCATTAACAACCAATTTAGTCTCTTGAAGTCTGTTTGGTCACTGGCTGAAATTTAGATTCTACAATGTAGAAGTATGTATATAATTAGTACTAACAAGAAGAAACTGCTGAAAGTGGTACACATCTCTGAAATCTGTTCACAAAACTTAATCAAAGGTAAATTTTTCCCATCCTTTCCTACTATAATAAGCTTAATGGCTTTTGGGTAAAACAAATTAAATGAAAGGTTTTAAAGTTTCTATATTTCGAAAAAATGTCTTTTGGAAAATAACTGATACAAATGAGTTGATCATTTTCTGTGGAAATATACAAGTGCATTAAAGTATTTATACAAAAGTTTTGTAATAATATAAGAATAGATTTGAATAGATGTTTCTTTTTTTCTTAGTTATTTTGATTTGACAGAATATTGGTAAACTCTAAAACAAGAAAGCTGTCATTTCCAGAAAGATGACTATTTCCATTTTCATGGCAAAATATGTTTCTTGCTCTCGCTGGACTAAACGTTTGAAAGTTTTATCAGCTATACAACGAAATACAAATGACATATATATATAACTGAATTTGGTAAAGATGAAATAAACGCACTTTAAAAAAAAAGATATAATAAATGCTAAATCTGGTCTTTTTACAGCTTAATCCGTTTGAAACGAGGGTAATTCAAATACTCTGGAACAACAGATTAAAGAATTAAAATGACAACATAAGCACTGGTCAACTATTTCACATGTTCCGGTCCAAAAGACAATGGTGAGTTTCTGTTTGTATTAATTACTGTTTGTGGAGACTGCAGGTCAGAATTTATATCCGATTTTTATGAAAATTAAAATATGTGTTTGTATCCAAAAGATATTGATTGAATTCAATATCGGCGCAAAATGTGGGTAGAGTTGTCTTACTTTGTCAGGCTGCACATCAACAGACCTAATCAATGTGCTTTTCTTTTGAATTGCAGAGTCGGTCAGAAGAAATCCAATGTTTGTGAACACTACAAACGAAGAAATCAAAACAGCTGTTAGTTGCTTCCTGGCTAATTCAAGGGGCAGGGATGGTGGGAGATCCCAACGAATTTCAACTGTCTTACCAAAAAAGCATTATAATAAAACATGAAACCAAATAAACAGTTTTGTTATTTTATTAGACTGATTTGGTACTTGTTGTTAACAATGCTTAGAACTAGAGAATTCATCAAAGTTACACGGAGCTGTGTAGCACACTTGATATTATCATTAAAATAGTGTTTAGCATGTAATATCAAATGATCATACATTAGAAGATAATTTCATACTTGTATTAAATTAGTCTAAGTTCGGCTATAATGTCTGGTATAAATAGTTTACTGTCCATATATGTGTTGTCACCACAAATAAGCTCAGTACAATATTTCTTAGAATCCCACAGGAAATCCATTTAGTGCCCTAATTAATATCCTGGCATATCCACACAGATCCCATATGATGCCCATATTACATTGATTTGTACTCCCACATGAGTCCCATATAGTACCCATATTACATGTCTTATCAAGACCATATAGGTCCCATATTACACACATATTATTTTAGATGATTTCCCCATATAGAACCCACACAAACCCCATTTAGTACCCATGTGGATCCCATATTATGCCCATATATCATTTATTTGTACTCCATATGAGTCCCATATAGTACCCATATTATATTTCTTAACATGGCCATATAGGTCCCACACAGGCCCCATATAGCACCCATATTATTTTAAATGAGTTATCCATATAGGCCCCACACAAACCCCATTTAGTACCCATATGGTTGAGCCCATATGGATCCCATATGGATGTTGGGTGCAAATGACAGGGTCATTCCAGGTCCGGTATGGGCTCCCCATTATGGCCCCATATCACATGACACATGGTACCCATATGGTACCCATCAATGAATGTTATCAGGGTATCAGCATCACCATACAAAGTAGCCTGCTGCAATGTAAATTAAGTTAAGATATTTGCCCAGCATGTCAGAACAACTTTTAACATGAATCCTGTAAAGAGAATCTTCTACCACAAGTTGGAGATTTTATTTATCACCCAATCCTTTCTTGCATGCACAAATAAATGAATATAATTCTTTGGTATAGATTTCATTTTTACTGAACCTGATTACATGACAACGTAACAAAAAAAGAAGTTACTTTTCATTTAAAATAAGTGGATTCTTTAAAATAAAAGAAAGTATAGTTCCTTTTTGATTGACCAATCAAATTCATGTAAAGCGATATCTCCTTATTTATCACACAAGTGATATCTACTGTCAAATGTGTTATTGAGTGAAAAAAAATGTTTTTACCATTACTTTGTATTATTTATAAAGCTTGTGAATTGTATATCTACCATTATAGTGTATTATTTATAAAACTTGTGAATTGTTTATAAAACTTGTGAATTATATATGGCCTTAAATCTAATCTCATCTTATTTACAAATCATTGTAAACCAACGGCAACATTTGGAAATGAATGCTGAATGTCGATAGGGTTCGTACTTTCAACGGTTCTTATTATTACAATGCTTCACTTTAGCCTCTGTCGTATTCACAAGCCAATCTGTCAAAAACTGTAGCCTGTAGCCTATTGTGTTCAGAGAGTATTTTGCGACCTCCCGTCCCTAAGTTGTCCTTTATTTGCTGAAATGTCAGGGTCATTCCAGGTCAGATCAACACAGAAATCTGAAATTTTTAACCCGACCCCCTTCGATTTTGATGAAATTTTGTACACATGATGTCTATGACGAGAAAAGCCCAAATCTGAAATTTTAGCCAAATCGACCCATTGGAGGCCGAGATTTGACCTTTTGAACTTTTGACCTTTTTGACATTTTTCGCGTTCCCCTGAAATTTCAAATCCTCATATCTCAGCAACCAGTATGCCTATCAGGGTGTAATTGGTGTCGTTGGAAAGCTAGAAAGACAAGGAATTCATTTCCGGCCTCAGAATCTAACTTGAAGCAAGTTTAGTGGTTTTGATTTTTTCACCCAAGTTTTGACCTTGACCTTGACCCAAAGGCCCTGGTGACCTTGACCTGAACTTTTGTCCCAATGAAAGCTAAGACGGTCTTCTATCATATGTTAAAAGATCACAATGGTAAAATTGTTCTTTTCCGAGATACCATGTCTTTAATTTCACCATGGTTACATCAATAACACAGTATTTCACTGGGTGGGAGCTATATCTGGACTATGTGGTACATAAAAAATTCAAAATAAAAAAATCTTCAGTTCAAACTCAATTCAGCTTTATTGAGAGCCATTTTCATTTAAAACTGATCATCAGATTTTATCGATTTCATTTATGGTACACAAGCAGCACTACGATTGCAGCATAAGTATTTCAGTCAACATAAACTAAGTAAGATATGAACAGCGATTAGGAGGTCCGAACCAGAAGCAGTTAGTGATCAATATCGACAGCAAGTAACATCCAAGTTACAAACATCCTGACTATTTCCTGCACACTTGTGCTATCTTCGCATGGTCGCTAAGTTTGTATTGAATACGACCTAAATGGGAAAGTGAAATAGAAGGGGCATCGATAGTACACAAAATGTCTGTTTCATCAAGCCAGCACTTGTCCGATTGAGTAGGCCAAAAGAATTGTTTTGCTGGACCATGAGGATGCATGAAATTTATAAAATAGTCACCATATTCCTCGGAACATTCCTCGACTAGTCCTACCCAAGGCATTTCATCGTATACTACACATGCATAGCTTTGTAGTTTTATATCCTCGAGTTCGAATGGCCGATCCTTTTCACTTTCAGTACCCGAAACTAGGGCAACTCCCGGTCTATCTTCCTGCTGACTCAGTTTATACACATGCAATTTCGTTGCCGATAAAGGCACGTAACGATGGAATGACTGTGTTCCCTTGATGCGGTTCGCATTTTCTAATCGACTCTGGAGTTTTGAGTTCCAACTCTCTATAGCGTCTGGGCTCACATTGATGAAGTGTATTCCTGGAATGTTCTGTTCACAGAATTTCATTATAGCATCACAATAATCACTACCTGAGAACTTTACCAAGCTAATTACAGTAATCTGATCTGCTGCCATGCTGAATTTATGGAAGCATGGTACAATTGAATTGATGATATCTTGGGAAAGAACAATTTTACCATTGGGATCTTTTGATATATGATGGTAGACTGTCTTAGCTTTCATTGGGACAAAAGTTCAGGTCAAGGTCACCAGGGCCTTTGGGTCAAGGTATAGGTCAAAACTTGGGTAAAAATATCAAAACCCCCAAAAGTGTTCCTGATGAGTTCTGATGCCAGAAATGGATTCCTTGTCTTTCTAGCTTTCCAACAACACCAATTACACCATGATAGGCCTACTGGTTGCTGAGATATGAGGATTTGAAATTTCAGGGGAACGCGAAATATGTGGAAAAGGTCAATAGTTCAAAAGGTCATATCTCAGTAACCAATAGGTCGATTTGGCTAAAATTTCAGATTTAGGCTTTTCTAGTCTTAGACATCACTTATGCAAAATTTCATCAAAATCGGAGGGGGTCGGGTTAACACCGTGTGTTGATCTGAGCTGGAATGACCCAACAATACTTCATGAAATTAACCGATTTGCATGGATAATGAATTTCATTTCTCAAATCATACTTTTCATGAAGAAGATGTCTAAAATGAATCCTAATGTAGAAGTGAGCCCATATAGGATTTGGAAGAATCCTGATTTACCAAGTAAATGTACTTACTTTAAAGAAAATGAAGAATCACCACATAGTCATCATAAAGTGTAAGTTATCATGTTGTCTTAGCTTCCGTTAACACTAATAGTAATTGCAGGAGGACAGCACAACACACAAACTTGACCTGCAGGCATCTACACTGAATTTCAAATGAAGTGAATAGTCCCAGGGGCCAGCCATACAGACCCTGGGGTCAGCCTGTAGTGATACAAAATGAAAATCAAAACAACGATTCAAATGAAACAACTTAAAATACAGACACTACCCCACCTGCTTTTCAATGGAATATGTCACACAAGTTAAATATATCATCTACATGTAGTATATATAAAGAACTATTGGCAAGTTGTCCTACATTATTTGAAATAATGGTATGCCAACCTCAAAGGATGACATCACATCTGTATTTTAATTACAATGTACAAATATTAATCCTGGCTATCAAAAATCAATGGGTTAATATTACAAAAACAAAAATATAACAAAAAAGTAGAATTATTCAGATAAAAATATGATTGTGGAAAATAAATTGTTTCTTTAATAAATTCTCTGATGACAAATTTCATTGTTCGATTTTGCCTAAGAAATTGAATTTACATTTTAAAAGTTTTTGATTTAATTCGGTAAAATTCTTGAAGAATATTTATCAAGGGACTACTTTTATTAAATTCTCCGATGACGTACCGTGAGTTTCATTGCCTCCAATGGTTTTTTGCTTATTTTTAGATCACCAAAACCAGCTATCATGCCAAATATATTACATAATGTTGGAAATACGCCCCTGGTTAGAATAAACAGAATAGCAGAGAAAGAAGGCATTAAGTGTGAGCTATGTAAGTGAATTCTTATATTTTTCACAAGTCAGTCCATGATTTGTTTTGGGTTTTCATTCATTTTCAAATCTTTAAAAAAAAGTATTAAATTAGTTAATTTAGATATACTTAGGTTTAATTTCTCAAGCTTAAAAAGCACTGTTCTAGGAATACCGGTAGCATTGAGTGGTATGAATTTGGCAGAATATGCACAAGCTGTAATCTACAGGTGAACAAATAAATTCATCATAGCCTGTACTGTGAACGATCAGTCCTGTTTCAAATTGTGTAATTTAGGGTACTATTTGATAGTGTTATTCTCCAGATGGGTGAAACGAGGAATTACTCACTGAATCAAGTATTGTGTTACTCAAGATAGGAGGGATTATAGGCATTTAGGGGTTTGTTGTTTACAGGGTATCAGATGAGAAAAAGACGTTTAAGGGATTCCTGTTCTCAAACCATAGCATATATGGAATTATACCATAGTAAACCCTGAGTTAATTTTGATTTCGGGTTCTGGTTTGATTACCTATGTTCTGCCTTCAAAATCAAGAAAAAGTGTACTTTTGAACAATTTCAGTTTCACCCTCTGTCAAAACAGTAATATTGCTTAAAACAAGATTGCTTGTCTGGTTACCAATATGTCAGAGAAAATGGTTAAAAAAAAGCGTCCAAAATTGGCAACTGCCTGTTAATGTCTTGTAATATTCCCATTACCTGGATAAGAATAAATATATAACAACCCGAACTGCTGCATTGCCTGACAACTTATCTTTTCAATTTCAGTGGCAAAATGTGAATTTTTTAATTCTGGTGGAAGTGTTAAAGATAGAATTGGTTTGAGAATGATAGAAGATGCAGAGACTAGAGGATATTTAAAGTCAGGAGATGTTTTAATAGAGCCTACATCAGGAAACACAGGTACACACAAAGTTTTTATTCTTGCACCTTCACATATCAACTCTTGTTCAATGTAATATAGAGGCAATATACTATTTCACAATCAAAATGCAAAGTAAATATGCTAATGGCAAAATGACTAATTAATTTACAAATTTAAATTTATACCATCACCCTTGTCTGTTGGTATGTCAGCAATTGGAATATGAACGCATTAGAGGCTACAGTGTTTAGCTGATACTTTTCAAATTTGGTTTGAAATAACAATCCCGATAGATAATCACCATTCTGCTAGTCTCCGTACCAGTTAGGGTGCCCCACCCCAAATGAATATCTCCAAATATCTCGACAATTACACCACAATACTAATATATTTACCAAGTCTTAAATCTGTTTCACACATTTATAGTCACTAAATAAACGACCGTGTTGTACTTAATAAGCTATGACCATTTAACCATACATAAATAATACTGAAAAATGGTTTGGAGTGGCGTCCATAACATCCAGACACTTTTGAGTAAAAGATAGGTTAAGTGCCCTTGTTTTGAAATTAGTCTCGCTTAACCAGTCTACCGATAATTCTACGTCTAATTGACAGGTCAGGGTAATCAAGACTACTTTTTTATGAAACATGGAACAAGAAATTGAATTTAGAACTATGCACGTCAGGCGGCTCAACAATTGTTTTACGAACCTTGTAAAAGTAAAATGAAACTACTGCTAGTATCATATTCTTGCTTTACTGACGTTAGTCAGAGATATTATTTGTACTAAGCCAAAATATGCAGCTTCTAATGGTACAGTTAATTATAAGGCAATTTGAAAAAATAAAACGAGCGTAATTTCTAAAGATGCCGTAATAACCAAAAAGTTAAATATTATTGCTATTCAGAATCGTCAACAGTAGATTTTTTACGACTGTAGTAGTTTATAGTGTTTTGAACATTTCTGCATGCTGTTGCTATTTATAGCCTCAACGAGTGTGCGAGACTGTCAGAAATCAGTAGATAGTGATTCAACTAAAGCATGCACAATCAACGTGTCAAGAACAACTTTTCAGTAGGCACCTGGGGCACCCTACCAGAGTTATGACCTTTTTATACGCCCACATTGAAATGTGGTCGTATATTGTCGTCGCCCCCGTACGTCCGTCGGTCCGTCCGTCCGTCGGTCCGTCGGTCCGTCCGTCCGTCCGTCCGTCCGTCGGTCCGGCGTCCACAATTGCTTGTGGACGCTCTAGAGGCTAAAGTTAATATCCGATTGACTTTAAATTTATACACAGTGTTTAAGGTCATGAGACGAAGAAGCCTATTGTTTTTCAGCGATTTCCGATAATAACTACCAGAGTTATGGCCCTTGATGACTTCAAAAAATCTTGTGGACGCTCTAGAGGCCAAAGTTAATATCCGATTGGCTTTATATTTATACACAGTGTTTAAGGTCATAAGACGAAGAAGCCTATTGATTTTCAGCGATTTCCGATAATTAGTGCCAGAGTTATGGCCCTTGATCACTTCAAAAAATCTTGTGGACGCGCTAAAAGCCAAAGTTAATATCCGATTGACTTTAGATTTATACACAGTGTTTAAGGTCATAAGACGAAGAAGCCTATTGATTTTCAGCGATTTCCGATAATTAGTGCCAGAGTTATGGCCCTTGATCACTTCAAAAAATTTTGTGAACGCCCTAAAAGACAAAGTTAATATCCGATTGACTTTAAATTTATACACAGTGTTTAAGGTCATAAGACGAAGAAGCTTATTGATTTTCAGCAATTTCCGATAATTAGTGCCAGAGTTATGGCCCTTGATCACTTCAAAAAATCTTGTGGACGCTCTAAAAGCCAAAGTTAATATCCAATTGACTTTAAATTTATACACAGTGTTTAAGGTCATAAGACGAAGAAGCCTATTGATTTTCAGCGATTTCCGATAATTAGTGCCAGAGTTATCACCCTTGATCACTTCAAAAAATCTTGTGAACGCCCTAAAAGCCAAAGTTAATATCCGATTGACTTTAAATTTATACACAGTGTTTAAGGTCATAAGACGAAGAAGCTTATTGATTTTCAGCAATTTCCGATAATTAGTGCCAGAGTTATGGCCCTTGATCACTTCAAAAAATCTTGTGGATGCTCTAAAAGCCAAAGTTAATATCCGATTGACTTTAAATTTATACACAGTGTTTAAGGTCATAAGACGAAGAAGCCTATTGATTTTCGATTACCGATAATTAGTGCCAGAGTTATGGCCCTTGATCACTTCAAAAAATCTTGTGGACGCGCTAAAAGCCAAAGTTAATATCAGATTGACTTTAAATTTATACACAGTGTTTAAGGGCATAAGACGAAGATGCTTATTGATTTGCATCAATTTCCAATAATTAGTGCCAGAGTTATGTTCCTTGATCACATCAAAAAATCCTGTGGATGCTCTAGAGGCCAAAGTTAATATCCGATTGACTTTAAATTTACACACACTGTTTAAGGTCCTGAGACGAAGAAGCCTACTGATTTTCATCGATTTCAAATAATTTCTTCCAGAGTTATCTCCCTTGATCACTTCAAAAAACCTTGTGGCGCTGTAAATGCCAAACTTATCATCCGATTGACTTCAGATTGATACACAGGGTTTAAGGTGTTGAGACGAACAGAGTATTTTGATTTTCAATGAATTTTGATAACTGAACAGCTAAATCCATGATACTAATTGTTAGCTTGGGGCAAAACTTTATAAAAAGCAAACAAATTCTAATGATTTTCAGATAATTACATAATGAGTTGTTACTCAGATTTAAATGTATTACAAATGTTTCATTACCAAAAAAATTAAAAATATGCGACAACCCTTGTTGACTGCCCGGACGATTTAGCTGCTGTGGGCGTATGTTTCGTTGCCTGGCAACCTATCTTTCTGAAAGCCTTGTGATAGAGGCTAGAATTTTTGACAGATTCTTTTCAAATTTGGTGTGAAGTGGTCATCATAGGATAAACCCTATTGATATTCAGCACTCTGCAACATTCCATTGTCTTTCCCGCTTTCAAACAAAGCAGGGGACTATTAAAAAGGGATGGTCCGTCTGTTTTGTTTGGCTGTATGTCTGTCTGTCATACTTTTTAGGACACAATAACTCTCCATCTAATTAAGCTAGAATTTTCTTCTTATCTACGCTATATGTATATTTATTACAGGGATTGGTTTAGCATTAGCAGCTGCTGTGAAAGGATATAGATGCATTATTGTGATGCCTGAAAAAATGAGCATGGAAAAGGTACGAAAGTTTAGATGTGGTGAGGTGTTTTGTGTCTTCAGCCATACTTGTCAATAATTGTTAAAGCGATAGAGGGTACATTTTTTATACAGCCACATTTTCGCGTGGACGCATTATGTTGTCGCCCCTGGACGTTCATTCACATTTAGTTTGTGGACCCTCTACAGGTCACAATTTTATCCGATTTAATGTCGGTGTCTTTTAAGATTAGGCAGGGCTGGCCACGAATAAATTGATGGCGAGCAGATGACTGCTCTCGCAAATTTAGGTTTGGGCGAGCAGGGCGAGCAATAAAAATTGCTCACGTAAAATGTTGCTTGCGTGAGCACACATTTTGTAACATTATTTCAATATAAAATCAGTTTGTTGCCTGGATACTTTTGTTAAAAAAACTAATGACAAAGCTGTTTAAAGTCTGTAATATATTTTTTTTTTCAATTCTTTATTTACATAGTGATAGTACTATAAGTTGGCACTAGTAGTATAACAAAACAACAAAATAAACAATTTTGCAACAACTTAACAATTATACAAGGCGGTTATTCTATCATTAATTGGCACTAGCATAACAAAACAACAAAATAAACGATTGAGCAACAAAATTGCTCTTTCTGGCACAGAGTTTGCAGTAAACATGTGTGACCATCGCTTTTCTGTTTTTGACAGTCATACTCTTTTTTTATATCCAATTTCCGTACGGATTTCTTCACCCCATGACATAAATGTGGATAGGTTTCCTTTGGCCATAATTACGCTTAGACTGAAAATTATACGACTGCACAATGGGATTAAAACCGAAGTTCTGATAAAATAAGAAATACCGATAAATATAAGTTTGAAACGTGTTCATTTAGCGTGAAAGGTACCAGCGTGAAATGCCAAATCATCCGGATGTAAACATTCTCTACTTTAGACTCGATTATCACGCGTTTGTTACTAGTGTTCATGGGAAAACCAGTCATGACGTTCAGGTATAAAGTGTATTTTTAGTAACATGACTTCATTAGCCAATCAAATTTAAGGATGAAATGCCGCGTGCAGTTTGATGAATCTCAGTTTGACAGACGAATTTATGACGTTATTGACATTGTTGGATTGGTTTCGGCAATAAACTTGTCGATACATGTATTTTGATTAGTTTTACAGGTTTTTCTTAAAATTTTGCGCGAGCAACGAACAGCTCGCGTAAATGTAGATTTACGCGAGCACAGCGCGAGCGCGAGCAACTGCTCGCGTCTCGTGGCAAGCCCTGTTTGTTAGGTCAAATCTGACTGTAACTTCCGGGATTACGGTCCCACAATGGAACGCTAAATCGTGTTTTTATCTTATGGACTCTCCAGAGGTCACAATTATTATTTGATTTTAAAATCAATTCATATATGTCACAGATACAGCATGATTACAGTTGAGTTCCAATGTCCTGAAAATCAGTCTGAAATGTTCCTTCAAAATAGCTTGTTCCCATTTTGCAAATATTTAAAGCATGTAATAGCAAGGTTTGGGCCCTCTAGAGGTCATTATTTTCCCGATTTTGACGAAATTTATAATATAGGTTTATATCCCATGTATTAGACCGTAACTTCATGAACTATAGAACTGATTGTGCAAAAAATTGGGAAGTCAATTCCAAATTTCCTGTCAAAATGGCCATTCCTATTTATGAAAAGTGTAAAAGCATGTAATACCAAGGTTTTGGAACCTTGAGAGGTAACAATTTTTATCCTATTTTGACGAAACTTGAAATATAAGTTTAACTCCCTAAGAATGCGGTTCCTTTCGATAGTGGCATTTCTCGGGCCGTAATTTCATGGATTATAGACCCTGATAGTACGAAAATCGTGTTTTCAGCTTATGTACACTCTATAGATGTCACATTTTTTATTCGTTTTGGATCAAACGTAAAATGTATGCTTTAACCCAAGATCTTTGCGCTGATCGGACTGCAACTTCCTTGATTATGACCCCTGATTGTATGAAAAGTCACGTTTACAGACAATCTAGAACCTCTGCAAGCTTTCAAGGGCTGTAAACAAATCTATTCCTTTGTGTTTGTACCAAGTGGCTGTGGTAAAGGTAGATAATGTATGTAAAAGTTTGGGAATTTGAGACTAATGTAGCAAAGACTAGATGGGGTGTCACTCACAGTTGTTACTTCAGCTTTCCACAACATCTCTTCTTCAATTTTTACAGATTTTTTTTTGAATTGTGAATTTTTTGTTATTCCTTCTGCACATACATGATAGAGTCTTGGAGTTTTTAATGGATTTGTGTCAAGTCCAGTGCAGAACATTTTGTTGTTCTTAGTGTTTAACGTCCGCTTTCACCGAAGATTATTCTTGCAGACAAATTGTCTTGTCACACCAGGGATTGAAACCACATGGGTGTATTTCCATGCATTATTTATGGTGAAAGTTTTTTTGTATTTGTACTGTTTTAAAGGTAGATGTTCTAAGAGCTCTAGGAGCAGAGATTGTACGAACACCAACAAGTGCTGCATTTGATTCTCCTGAATCTCATATTGGTGTAGCTAAAAGACTGATGGAAGAAATACCTAACTCACACATTTTAGATCAGGTAAAATAAGCAATCTTCTGTTTCACAATATAGTCTGGCTGCAGGTCGACAAACCTGGAAATATAGTCCACCTAATTTTTTTCGATGGATTATATATCTTCAATATGTATGGATTCAGAATGCACTCTGGCACTTTGGGGAGATTTAGATATTATTCAAGATGGTCATCATGAGGCATTTTCTGGTTATTTACATGGGTAAAATTCATGACAAATTCTCCCTGACCTTCGTTTGAGGGTGGTTTCTATAAGAATTAAACCCTCTACAGGTCACAAATGTGATGAAACTTAAAACATATGTTTATATCCCATAGATCTTGATTCCTTTCGATATTCGATTATGGCACCTGAACATACAAAAAAATTGGTATTTTGATTGTGGACCCTGAAAAAATGGCCACTCGCCTTCATGCAAATAGTTTAAAAGATATGTAATACAACGGTTGTGGACAATTTTTATCTGATATGTTTATGTCCCAAGGATCTTGATGTCTTTCAATGTTGACACAGTAACATCCTGAATTATGGCTCCTGATTATGTGAAAAATGTTGTTGTTTTAGCTTGTTCTGTGTCTTGTAAACTTTGGACATACCTTGCATTGCAACTGTTTGCTATTTGATTTTTAAAACATTCAAATATATCTGCATCACGCCATAATCGCAGACGAGTTTGAATTGGATGCTCTCCTTTACTCATATGGATGTGTATTATTGTTGTTCCCATCTGTCGGGATTTCTGTTCACATCTGTTTGACAAAACTTGAAATATAAGTTTATATCCCAAAGATCTTGATTCTTTTTGGTATTGGCAAATAAAATAAACCATTGGATTCAGCAGGTTGAATACATTAAGATACCACCATCAAACCGAGAAACTGTCACAAAGTTTACCACAATAAATAACAATAAATTGTCTCATGGCAACCATCTTGAATATTTGAATTTCCCCAAGGGTGCCAAGGTGGCATCATCTGAATTCTGAATCTACATATTGAAAATATGTAATCATTAAAAAACGATAGGCGGACTATATTTCCAGGCTTGTCGACCTGCTGTTGAATAAGCTGCTCTCTATTGCAATCTTTTTATTCAAGACAAAGCTGCTGTGTGGGTGTATTTTCACACTTCGGGTGGCTATCATACTTTTTTGCTCTCTCCTTTTTTTTTGTAGTATCGTAATCCTAGTAATCCACTTGCTCATTATGATGGTACCGCTGAAGAGATATTAGCAGCATGTGACAGTAAGTTTGAAATATCTGACTCACTCTAAACCTTTCCACGACAAGGGGGAAAAAACAGGTTAGTTGACATGTGTGGCCTAATAACTCTGGCTGTTGGTGGCTTTTCTTTCTTAGTTCATCAACTTTCTAACAACAGGTTGTTGCATCTTGTCAATTGTCATCTGATTTGTAGGAGTTATGAACGCTCAGACAACAAAACTTATCATCCAATCTGTATGAAATTTATGTGCATTATTTGAATTAGTAAAACGAAAAAGCCTGTCGAATTTCAGCAATTTCTGATAATTACTACCAGAGTTAAGGTCCTTGTGTCAGTATGTAAAGCCTTGTGAACCCTCAAACCATGAAAATTATAATCTGATCTGTATGAAATAGTCTTGTTAATGCCTCGCATTAAATGAAAAGAATAAATATATGATTTAGCTGCACACCAGACAATTAGTTGGACAATAGTTTATCTCCCACTGTAACAAAGGACAAAAGTGAATTTTACCAAGTTTAAATTTTTTTTGACAATTTGATTAGTTTCAATTCTTTTCATTATTTTTTCATGCTCATCCGTACGATAGTTATAACTGCATATTCACTTTCAAGGTAAATGGTTGTATTTGACCTTTGACCCAAATGTCTTGAAAACCGCCAGACTGATTACCAGTCGGCGTCATAATATATTCCCCTCTCATTTGTTTGTCAAATTTGATGGAGGTAGTCCTACTGATTTTCCCTCCTCTCTGTCCATTTGTTGCCAAATGTTAGCTTATATAATTATTCTGTCAGTTGTTCACAATAATGAGGTGTCTATTGGTTTGTCATCAATATATATTTATTATATATATGGACACAAATTGATTAATGTTAAAACAGTAATAGTCCAGGCAACATAATACCAGATCTATAGCTTAGCCAGGATTAACTATTTGTAAAGTTCACAGACATGTAAACTCAACACAATTAGGATTAAACGAACTAAATCTCTCTCTCACTCAATTTTTTACATAATATTTGAATTAGAACTAAATATTGGTCAATTTCAATCAATATTGATGTTGTTATCTTGCCATGAAAATATGAGATTCTTTAGTCCAAAGTTTTGGACACTAGTCGTGTATTCTATTGTTTCAGGCACCATTTTGTAATGAACAAATACAAACATATCATACAAGATAATGCAACAGTAGTTAATAATGTTTGATTTACTAACCACAAAATAATAATGTCATGGGTTCTTTTTGAACCGTAACATCCTGGATTATTGCCCCTGACTGTATGAAAAATCACATTTCGTTAGCTTGGTCATCTCTGCAAAATGTGTATGTATTTTACCTGGCAACCATGTGTGCATATCTTGCTTGGCAACCATTTGTTTAACTATTATAGCAAGAACTGCCAGCTCTTTATCTAAATCTTACATAATGCATCTTTAATAATGGGAATGGAAGCTTATATTGACCCTATTTCCTGAAGCTGTTAATGAATTCTAGTGACCGAGACCTTTATTATCCCTGATTAAAAACTTGAAATATCCCTGAATTAACATGTGTACGAGTCAATCGTAATTGTGGAGGACAATGCTTGGGGGCGAGTTTGAATGTTAGTTAATGGATGTGTTTACTAATTCTAGATAAACTGGATATGATGGTTCTATCAGCTGGTACGGGTGGTACACTTACTGGTGTTGCACGAAAATTAAAGGAAAAATGTCCCAACTGCAAGGTAAGGTTTGTGAGCACATATCTGTCTCAATATAATTTAGCCAGCCTTCTAGGTGCAGTTACTCCCCTTTGTCTAAGACCCTCTTGAAATGTGGTCGTATATTGTCGTCGCCCCCGTCCGTCCGTCCATCCGTCGTCCGGCCGTCCGGCCGGCGTACACAATTGCTTGTGGACGCTCTAGAGGCTAAAGTTCATATCCGATTGACTTTAAATTTATACACAGTGTTTAAGGTCATGAGACGAAGAAGCCTATTGTTTTTCAGCGATTTCCGATAATAACTACCAGAGTTATGGCCCTTGATCACGTCCAAAAATCTTGTGGATGCTCTAGAGGCCAAAGTTAATATCCGATTGACTTTACATTTATACACAGTGTTTAAGGTCATGAGACAAAGAAGCCTATTGATTTTCAGCGATTTCCGATAATTAGTGCCAGAGTTATGGCCCTTGATCACTTCAAAAAATCTTGTGGATGCTCTAGATTGACTTCAAATTTATACACAGTGTTTAAGGTCATGAGACGAAGAAGCCTAGTGATTTTCAGCGATTTCAAATAATGACTTTCAGAGTTATCTCCCTTGGTCACTTCAGAAAACCTTGTGACGCTATAGATGCCAAACTTATCATCCGATTGACTTCAGATTGATCCACAGAGTTTAAGGTGTTGAAACGAACAAGTATTTTGATTTTCAATGAATTTTGATAACTGAACAGCTAAATCCATGATGTTAAATGTTTCGGATTGTTTCCTATACCAAAAGTTAGCGTGGGGCAAAACTTTATAAAAAGCAAACAAATTCTAATGATTTTTAGATAATTACATAATGAGTTGTTACTCTTAATCAGATTTTAGTGTATTACAAATGTTTCATTACCAAAAAAAGTAAAAATATGCGACAACCCTTGTTGACTGCCCGGACGATTTAGCTGCTGTGGGCGTATGTTTCGTTATCTGGCAACCTATCTTTTATCAGATTATGACAAAACTTTAGAAATAGGTTTATATCCCAAAGGTCACAATTTAATACGCCCAATCAGAAATGTAACAATTTATGTTAAAGAGTTCGGATGAGCTCAATTTTGGTGGGCATCCGACCCTCAATTCTAGAGTTATGCCCCCCATCTTTTATACAAAATATAAAAATGTACATGTCATAAGTTATGGGCCCTCCCCTAGTCCACAATTTTTCTCTGATTTAGATCTTGCATGAGGTTGATTTTGGTGTTCATCAGACTTTTTGTTCTTGAGTTATGACATCTTCTAGTTTAATACAGTCTGGATTGTTGATTCAAAGAGAATTGAATATGATTAGTTAAGAGAAAATGAGAAAAAAAATAGAAATAACCTGTACTTTCTTGTGTTTTTATTCATTCTATAAAAACATGGTATTGCATGGACTTTTTCTTTTTTTTCGTTTTTTCTTTTCTATTATCAGATATCCTAATATAATAACTATTGGTCTTGAAAGTAATTATCAGTGAGCCGAAATTTGCTCATGTATCTGTTATTGCTCATTACTTCAGTCAGTTATATATAAGGGTAACTCTTGTTTTCCTTTTGTCACTTCCTTTCATTGAAACCTTCATTACGCATCTATATGTGATAATGACTGACACCAATATTGTCCTTTAGAATTAATAAACAAGTTACAATAGCATCTTAGTCTTGTCTGTTACATCACTTTTATATTACAGGAGGAAGCTTTAAGGCTACATCACTTTTATGGAAGCCAACAATGAAGAACTAAGGTACTACTATGATTTTTTATTTATTTTTTGTATATTTTAAGATAATTGGTGTAGACCCTGAGGGTTCTGTAATAGCGGAACCTGAAGAACTAAATAAAACAGATAAAAGTTTCTACGAAGTGGAGGGAATTGGTTATGATTTTATCCCAACTGTATGTGATCGATCAGTGAGTATTGGTTATTTGATATGGTATCTTCACTATTTCCAGTAACTGCCTCTGGCGTTAGGGGGGTTGGGATGGCCTAGTGGTCTAGAGTGCCGCGCTTCGACCTCTGGCTTGCGGCTATGGTTTCGATCCCTGGTGTGAGCGTATGTGGCATGGAGATAGGGGCGCCTTCTAAACCTCGTGGGTTTCCTCCGGGCACTCTGGTTTCCTCCCACTTCTAAAGACCCCTGCGCGCAAGCGAATTATTGAAATAAAATTGAAACCATATGTTAGTCCCAAAATGACCTAGTTTGTGTCGAGTGGACGTTAAACCCCATTTCTCTCTCTCTCTCTCTCGCTTCTGGTGTTATGGCCCTTGATCACTTTGTAAAATCATGTCGATGCTCTAGAGGCCACTTAATTAATCAATGGGTTGTTTTTCTTGATCTGTATTGTAAGGTCTGTCATTCAGTCAACTGGCGTTGTTTTCATTCCCGGTTCTAGTGGACTTTAAACCCTATTTCTCTTGGTCTAGTGGTCTGGACCAGGGTTCATAATTCATTTTGAAAGGAACCCGCCAGTATTGGGTCAGATGAGGTCCCGTAGGAAGTAGAGCAATTCCATTCCCTCTAAAAAAAAACGGATATCAACAAAAGTAAATCTTGGTAATTTGTTATGAAGAATATGGGCCAAGTTTGTAACTTAGTTGATAAGTAAAATTAGTATTTTTTTTTTGATTAATATGTAGTTTATCACCTCAAATAACAAAAATTGTTATATTTGTATAGTTCAAAGTTTCGTTTTACTTGTCTTTAGTACACTGGGATCTGGAAGATTTGTTATCATTGACGTGTCTCGGATGATGGATGGGTATTTGAATCAGATTAGAACAAGAAATAATAATACAATGATGTTATATTTATAGCTTGTAGATAAGTGGTATAAATCCGTAGACAAAGAATCATTCTTATTTGCTAGAAGGTTGATTAGAGAAGAAGGTCTTTTGTGTGGTAAGTTTAATTTTTATAGGCCAACATTTTCATAGGAGTCCAAATGAAAATAAAGGGAGAGGAATCCAAAACCATTTGAATAACAAAAACATAGATGGGATCCCAGTCAAAATAAACTTGATACAGTGACACTAGTAGTGGATGTATATTATTATGTCGTCATCCATCCCTGTCCGTCCGTTCACATTTTGTTAATGGACACTATGGGTCACAATTTTTATCTGATTTTGACGAAACTTGAAATATACGTTTATATGGATTATAGCCAGCCACTGATCGTACGAAAAATCATGTTTGTAGCATGTGGACCCTCTAGTGTTCACAATATTAAAATATAAGTTTATAACCTAAAGATCTTGGCTCCTTTCGATATTGGCACTGATCAGACTGTAACTTCCTGTATTATGGCCCAAGATTGTATGAAAAATCGTGCTTTTAGCTTGTGGACCCTTTACAGGTCCTAATCTTTATTTGATTTTAAAAATCGTTCAGCTATATCACAGTTATACCTTAATGACGTCTGAATTCAAATTTCATGAAAATTAGACGGAAACTGCCCGACAAAATAGCCATTCTGTATATGCAAATAGTGTAAAAGTATGTAATGATAAGGTTGTAGATTGTCTAGAGGTCACATTTATCTATCTGATTTCGATGAACACTTAGATTTATGTTTATATCCTAAAGATCTTGGTTCCTTTTCGATATTTGCCCTTATCGGACAATAACTTCCTGTTTTATGGCCCCTGATTGTACGAAAAAATTGCTTTTTTTTGTTTGGCTTGTTTCCTGTCCATCTCTTGAAAAATGTGGGTTTATCTTGCATGGCTTGTATTTTTATACGGCCACATGGAAGTTTGTTTGTAAATTAGTGACACCTCTGTGTGTCGTCCCCAATGAATTGTGAACACTATAGAGACCACAGTTATTATCAGATCCTGAACCTTGTGAACGCTCTTATCGCCAAGACTTACCATCCAAGCTGTATGAAGTATCATCCAGGGTTTATGGACCTGCGACAATGTTCAATCTATGTTTATTTCTAATAAACAGGTGGTAGTAGTGGTTCAGTTGTTTACAGTGCTATACAAGCCATCAAGGATTTTGGTTTAAAGGAAGGACAGAGATGTGTGGTGATATTACCAGATTCCATCAGAAACTATATGTGAGTTTTAATGCGCTTGTGTCTGTAAGCCAGACATGTAAAATAACCTGTTTTTCTGTGAGACTCATTAGAAACTTCTGTTGATCTCATGCATGGGAGGACATACAACACCAATTTTTCACGAAGGGAGGTAATTGTAAACGTGACCAAAATATTTGTTTTGTGGAGGCAGACCACCATTAAATTTCACCATCTATGTACCCACAAATTGTAGTTCGTCTATTTATAGCAGTTCTCTGTCTCTTTTCTCCCCTTTTACATGCCCATTTTGTTGATTTTTGGTGAAGAATGGACAAAGAGGGTTTGAATTAATATTTTCTGTCATGTTTTGGTAAAAATTCATGATTTTGAGGTGGAAGGATAATAGCGTTATGAGGTTGGCTACGGTGATATGTACGGCAACTAGATACATATTTTGAGTATGCTTCTTCAAGTTGGTGTATCTCAAAATTTTGGTGGTTAACCTTATACAAATTTTAGTGCAAAGACATGGCCATTTATTCCTCTGTCTGTAGTGAAAAGCATTTCGCCCAACGAAAATTTGGTGAAAAGTTGGAGGTGGGCAAAGAGTCCAGAATTAACATTGAAGTCAATGGGGAAATTAATAGTGGTCTGCCTTCTTGTACTAGGATGACAATTTTTATATTTAATGAACTCGAGTAAATAAGCAAACTGTACATGTCATAAAAACAGAGTATTAATTATAAGGGGTATAAATCTGATTTTGGTGAAACTTAAAATATATATTTGTATCCCAAAGATCTTGGGTTTCTGTCGATATTGACACATATGCTGGATTATCGCCTTTCATTGTACAAATAATTGTTTTTATTCGCATGTGGACATTCTAGATGACACAATTTTTATTTGATTTACAGTTGAGTTAGAAATTTGTGAAAATCTGATTGAAGCGTTCTTTCAAAATGGCTGCTCCCATTTACACAAATACTGTAATATTTCTGAAGTTTGTAGACCCTCTGGAGGCTATCATCTTTGTCTGATTCAGACGTAACTTAACAAATATGTTAAGGATCAAAAGATCTTGAATGTGTTTGATTTTCGTAGGCATCAAAAATCTACTTCTTGTTTAATACAGCCTGGATTGTTAAAGGGCTAATCCTGATAATTTTTTGGAGAATAAAACTGCTCAATTTTGTGTTAAAATCCTCTACCTAAGGGCAGAGAAACTAACTCAGTATTTGTGATACGTTTTCAAACAACTTAAACCTGTCAGTCTTCATCTGGAAAGGAAACAAGTGTCCCAAACCAGGCTTCTTTTATAAAAATTAATGTGTAGGTGAAATTTACTTCTCGATATCAAGTACAGTACATGGGTCATTCACTATATAGACCTCTAAATAAACGGCAGTCCATTATTAGGTCATCAACGATATAATAGACCGGAATTCTTAAAAGGGTTACGTGTCCGGATAATCAGTTTTGACATTCATGCCCAAACGACTCAATATTTTTAGCTGAAATTTTGAGACAAGGTAAATACACCAGTCTTCGATATTTTGGCGTTTAAATTTCATATGTACTCGGACTTTTATTTTTGAGACCCTGTTTAAAACGGGATAGTCCCTTTAATTCACTTTGAATTTTTAAGGAAGTAGACTTGCAGGACCCCAAAAAAGGTCTTAGATACAGATCAGCGAATTTTGAGCCTATCAACGTGTACACAAGAATGGGTTTTCTGTCCAACTGGTACAACTGGACACTTTGGTTGCCAGACCGTCTGTCCTGCATCACTGACCAGAGGAAACCATGCGATCAAATCAGGGAACGCTTGGTTAAGGTGTCATTATTTTAATCACTCATCAAGCTCGTCGGCTCCTCTTAAGAATTATAAGGAAAATTGGTGGGGGTTTTTCACAGTGAATTAAACACAGAGAAACAAATAAGCAATATCTGCAGAATCTTTTACTTTCAACTGAAAACTGACAATAGGGTGAGAAGATGGCAGCTAGATTTATTACTGCAAGTTAATATTATGATTATATCCTGTATTAATACAACTTCACTGGTTTCACACCATAACTTACTGGTTGTACGAAAAATCGCAGAGTTTTTTTTTTTTAGGTTGTGGACGTATCTTGCCTGGCAACTGCTGGTTTACAGATTGTTGTAAAATTTGGTGTGAAGCATTGGGGTCATGAGAGGATGAACCCTATTGATATGAAATGTGCATTGTATTTTTTTTTTTTTTAGGTCAAAGTTTTTGAGTGATGATTGGTTAAGTCAAAGGAATTTCCTACAGCTTGAAGATGATATCGATCCTTTGAAGGCTTGGTAAGTTGAAGTCAAGATTTTTATTTTGGAAATGATTAACTTTAATTTACACACATTTTTTAAGGTCATGAAACAAAGATGCCTATTGATTTCAGTGTGGGCATATTATGTCGTAATTTTCGTCCTGTCACTCAGCCGAGGCTACAGTTTTTAACCGTCCATATTTTCATGTCACCCCTGTCTGTCTGGATGACATTTCATATTTATTTGTTGATACTTTACGGGTCACAATTTTAATCCCGATTTTAATGAAACTTGAAATATATGTTTATAACCCAACGATCTTGGTTCCTTCCATTCGCGCAAAAGTGTTCAAATGTATGACTGTTGCACTATTGACAGGGGAGACCTGTTTTTCCAGAAATATCATGTGTTTGAAAAGATATTAAATTATTATCAAAACGATTTCAGATTTAAGAACCATTGCTTATAAATTTTCGGTTGGATGTCTCCTTTGTGTTTATGATTCATAGCAAAAATGTTTCGTGAAATTGTAATTAACATAAACAAAATTATTCTTTCTACTACTTTAAGGTGGTGGAATTTGAAAGTCAGTGCTCTTTCATTGAGGGCTCCTTTAACTGTTTTTCCTACGGTAACGGTACAAGACACATTAGATATATTGAATAGAGAAGGGTTTGATCAGGTACCTATAGTAGATGATAACGGGTGAGTTCTTTTTATACAACCCGTTTTAGGTTAAATATGTACACTACATGAAGATCTGACCAGTAGAAGGTTACGTCTGGTGTCATACGAGCAGCTTTTAGCCCTATGATGTCAGACATTGATTAATCAATCAGACATTTTGTGCACCTGGTGCCAAACACTCAACGTCACAAACCGTTTCATTTGCTAATCCTACACTTCAACGAGAACACAGGTTATATAACATAGGTTAAACCCCATGTCTCTCTCGCTCTCTCTTTCATTATTGACAAAAGAAGGAATATACAACAACTTTTAGTGACTGCACGGACAACTTAGTTGCTATGGGTGTCTGTTTCATTGGTGTACTAGGAATTACATATCCTGGAATTCTGTAGTTTTGTACAACATTCCATACCATTTATTGTTTCAGAAATTGTATAGGCATGGCTACTGTTGGCAACATGATGTCAAAAATAATTAAAAACAAAGTCAGTCGTTCGGATCCTGTATCCAGAGTGATGTACAAACAATTTAAACAAGTAGGTTTATTATTTGATGGAGGGCTTTGGCCTGTGTATTTTTTGGGGGGGTGGGGGCAAATGATGAGTGCGAGCGTGTGATATCGTAAGGTGTGTCAATGACTCAACATTGTCGGAAGTCACCCAATATTTGTACCAAACGATTCAGCTACTTGTAAAACAAAACCACTTAAAGATACATTATGTAAGATTTAGATAAAGAACTAGCCATTCTTGCTATAATAGTTCAAAAGTAGATAATGTAAAATGTTTAATTTGAAAATTTCAAATCGAAGATATTAGCCTTTGGAGATTTGACAGACGTGTGCAATAATTTCAACCACCGTACTGGTTGATCGAAGCTAAGTCTCGGTCCTCCATATTTGATTAAATCATAGTATCGCTGAACCGTTCCAATCCTTTTAATATCAGAGAAATCCGATGCCATCGAGTGTTGATTAATGTCTAATTAATACTTTAGAAAACATTTCAGGCCTAAAGAAAGACCTGCAATAGGCAGATTTAACTCTTGCATAATGTATGTTTAAGAAATCTTGTTGCATAGGGTTTTCAGATATGGTAGGGTCCAAAGGCATGATGACAATGGCCTCAACTCAACCATTGATAGAACAATAATTACTTGCCAATTTAATGTCACATGTTGATTTTAATCAAGCTTATACCATATGACACTGTTTGGCACTGTTTCTGTATATATATGTCTCTCACCTGTCTGTCCGTCCGTCTGTCACACTTTTTTTTTGACACAATAGGTGTTTATTAGGTCAATTCCGTGATGGAGTTCTAAGATGAGCATTTTCTGTTCAGGGTAGGCAGAGATAAGCAATTTGATTGGTTGATGCTTTTGGACACGATAACTTTAGTTCTAATTAAGTGAGAGTGATGAAACTTGGTGTATAGTTTCATTACATCAATACCTTGACTAAGGTCGATAATGAGCATTTTCTGCTCAGGGTAAGCATAGCAATAAGCAGTTTGATTGGCGGAGACTTTGGGACATAATAACTCTCCTTCTAATTGAGCTAGAAAGTTCAAACTTGAATTCGAAGTTGAGCATTTTCTGCTTACGGTAAGCAGAGATAAGCATTATGATTGATTCGTGCTTTGGGACACAATTACTTTGATTATAATGAAGTGAGAGTGATGAAACTCCGAATATAAATTTATTATATCATTACCAATGGGGAGAATTTTCTGTTTAGGCAAAGGAGCGATAAGCAATTTGATTGGTCAAGACTTTTGAATGTAACAACTCTGCTTTTTATTGAGGTAGAATGTTTAAAATTGAAGTGGATGTTCATTAGGTGAATGTCTTGACTGCGTTCAATGATTAACATTTGGAGCTAAAGCTAGACAGAGCTAAGCAAATTAATATTCCGAGCTGAAGCTAACAGAGCTAATCAGTTTCATTCTTCGATGCTTTGGACAAGATAATCTTGATTCTATCTGATAGAGAGTGATGAAACTTAATGTATAGTTTGATTGCCTGATACTTTTGAAAAAAATAAATATACAATGTACGTTTAATTTATATGTGTTATCTATTTTGGGATTTCGGGGGGGGGGGGGGGGACATCAGCCTCACTGTTGGCTTGTTTGCATTTGATTACAGGAATAAAAGAGATTGTCTTCCTCTATCTTGTTCAACTGTACAATACATTGCAACTGATACTTAACTTTATCTTGCAGATTGAAATGGGTACAACATTGAGCCAGTTATCACGACTGCTAGATACCGATCACTTTGTTCTAGTTGTTCATGATCAAAGACAATGTAAGTACAACCAAGATGAATATACTTTTATACGCCTACATTTCAGTATGGGTGTATTATGTCATCGATCCAACCGTCGTCAATGTGAAATAGGATACAGTTTTTGACATTCTTTTTTTAAATTTGATGTAAATTATTGTGGTAATGAGAGGATATTCAGCAATTGCGACTTTCATACCAGAGTTATGCACCTTTTGCAAAAACCTTGTGAAGTTTTCAAATTTGGTCAAAAGCATTTGGGTCATAAAGAGGATAACCACTCTTGATTTTCTTTGAAGTTCGGATCCAGAGTTACACCACATTTTTCGAAATCCTTGTGAAGGAAATAGAGGCTACAGTTTTTAATGGACTTCAACTTTGGTTTGAAGCATTGGGATCATGAGAGGCCGAACCCTAATGATATTCGGTGTTCCAGATTTAACATCCCTTTACTTAATAAACACAAAAACATATTATGGAACACAATTACTATTTTAATTAAAGCGACGTTTTGTTGAGGATTGTCTCAACGTTTTCAAGCAAATTTTAATGAAAATAATGTACAGAGGGTTTATATACAAAACTTGTAAAAACGAAGAAGTCTATTGAATTTCATCAATATCTGTTACAGCCGTCGGCCCTTGTTTGGTTTGACTTTGTTGCACCTTGTGAACGTTCTGATGACAAAAGTTATCATTTGATCTGTATGAAATTTATATGCATCGTTTTAATGATTTCAAAACAAAGAAGCTATGAAATTCAACAATTTTCATTTATTGCTTCTAGAGATATGACCCTTGTTTCACTTTGTAGAGGTATGTGAATGCTCTTTCTTGCAAATGGTTCCATTATCTTGAAACAAACAAATATGTGACAGCCTTTAACAGACGATTTAACTGCTCTGGGCGTATGTTCTGTTGCATAGCAACCTATGTTTAGCATATTCTATTCCAGAGTTATGCCTATTTGCTGAAGATCGGGTGAACGTAATAGTGACTATAGTTTTTAACAGATTATTTTAAAATTTGGTTTGAAGCATTGTGGTCCTGATAAAATGAACCATATTTATATTCAGTGTTCCGCGACTTTCTGTTCTGGAGTGATCCCCCGTACCGAAAAACTTCTGATTGCGATTGAGGCTAAAGTTTGGTTGGTCAATAGAGGGCGAACAATATCAATTCAGAGTTCCACGTCATTCCGCTCTGGAGTTATCCCCCTTTGCCAAAAACCTTTTTGAACACAATATAGGCTACAGTGATTAACAAACTCTTTTCAAAGTTTATATGAATCATTGTGGACAAACCATATTGATATTGATATTCATACTTCGGGTTTTAATGATAAATTTTTTTTTTTAAGATGTAGGAGCTAATTCGATTTGTAAGAAGCAGATGATATTTGGTATCGCAACCAGAATAGATCTGCTCAATTTTATTACGCAACATGCTGGTGATGATACTGCACAGCTTTAATCCAATTAACTACGGTTATGGGTCCATTAATAATAAAAGGACATAAAAAGTTGATCCTCTTCGTGACTACTGTTTCTGCTCAAAAACAAGATCAACTTTTTATGGTTTCTAATATACGTAATCCTGAATGACATCAAATGGGTTTTTCCAAAAAGAAAAACATGTGACAGGGTACAAACTATGGCTGGTATTACACTACGGCTACTTTCAATTTCAGACTAACAAGTAACAAAAATGAGTAACTATGCTGACAACACAATGTTTGTGAGGGAACGGCAAATGATTTTCCGCAAGATGCAGATGATAATCCAATTTCTGCTATATGCTTATTTTTTGGGTCATATTGTAATTATGAACTAAGTAGGCTACACTATTACCAACTAGCTTCAGATACCGGTACTGCATTTTATTTACCTTTATAAATCATTTATAGATAATGACAAGTGATGGTAGTACAATAACAATGACAAACAACGGTATTTGTTCTCCGTCACGTGACTTCCTGCTTGGAAAACCCCATTTTGACGTCATTCTGGTGTAGGGCTATTGTCATAGTTGTTTTCTTGCATTCCATATTTGTTTTTTTGTGGTTATTTTATTAGTGTTTCAAATTCAACGTTTATTATAAAAAAGGAGGGTATAATTTCTCTGTGTACATTATCATTTTTTGTCCCCCATCTTTTGAAGAAAGCAGAGGACTATTAAAATGAGTTTGTCGGTGCATCCGTCTGTCTGTCTGTCACAGGAAACTATAACTCTCCTTCAAATTTAGCTAGAATGTTCAAACTTGTTGTGGGTGTGTATAGGGTCAATGCCTTGATGGAGTTCTAAGATGATAATTTTCTGTTTAGGGTAAGCAGAGATAAGCAATTTGATTGGTTGATTCTTTGGGACACAATAACTTTAGTTCTGATTAAGTGAGAGTGTTGAAACTTGGTGTATAAGTTTCATTACAGTAATACCTTGACTATGTTCGATAATGAACATTTCTGCTCAGGGTTAGCAGAGCGATGACCAGTTTGATTGGCGGAGACTTTGGGACATAATAACTCTCCTTCTAATTGAGGTAGAAAGTTCAAACTTGGTGTAGGTGCTTATTGGGTCAATGTCTTGATCGAATTCGAAGTTGAGCATTTTCTGCATAGGGTAAGCAATTTGATTGGTTCATGCTTTTGGACACGATAACTTTACTTCTAATTAAGTGAGAGTGATGAAATTTGGTCGATAATGAGAGTGATGAAATTAGGTCGATAATGAGCATTTTCTGCTCAGGTAAGTGGAGCGATAAGCAATTTGATTGGTCGAGACTTTGGAACATAATAACTCTTATTCTACTTGAGGTAGAATGTTGACACTTGGCCTGGGTGTTTATTAGGTGAATGCCTTGATGGAGATTGAAGATGATAATTTTCTGCTTAAGGTAAGCAGAGCTAAGCAATTTTATTGGTCGATGCTCTAGGAAAGATATTTTTGATTCTTTCTGATAGAGAGAGATGAAACTTACTGTATAGTTGATAATCAGTTTGATTGCTTGATATCTTTTGAAAAAAATAAATGTGCGATTAATTAATATGTGTCATGTATTTAATTTGGGAATTTGGCGGGGGACATCGGCCTTGTTGAAAGTTACTGATGCTAATGCTATACAGTGAATATGATCTGACAGAAGAATTATTTTGATCTGATACCTGTGGTAATTAATGTTAAGGTCTAGTATATGATAAGGTTTGTGCTTACATACACATAAAGAATTGAGTTTGAGCTTTATAAAGGTGGGTTATATAATTATATAAAAACTAGGTGATGCCTGAATTGCTTTTTCTAATTTTCTTGCTTTTGTTAAAAATCTTATGCAGTTAATTCTTATGAAAAGTTATGGCTTTGAACTGATATCTTACTATAAGTCTGTACATCAATATGGATAGGTTTTCATGCTTGTTGAAGTAGGATCATTTTCAACAAGAAATAAATGGAATAAGTTTTTTGTAATATATTGGAAATAACCTATAGATTCTCTTTTTAGTTATATATGTCATATTTGCTCTCTTCATTGACTGTCAATGAGTTTGACTGATTGACTGTCAATGAAATCAACCAATTGTCTGTCAACGAGTTTGACAATTTTTATCCAATTTTGAAAAAAGCTCTGTACCTTTTGATATTTGTGCATTTCAGACCATAACTTTCTTGATTATGGCCCCTGATTGTACAAAAGTCGTTTTTATACGTCCACATTCATAAGGCCACATTTCTTAACTTATAATCTTGAAACTTTGCATACACATTCTTTGTACCCTAAGGACTATACCTATCGTTTGGGGTGCATGCCCAACCCCCATGGGCAGAGCCATGCCCATTTCTAGTATTTGTTTGTTTGTCGTCTACAGGCCACATTTCTTAACTTATAATCTTGAAACTTTGCATACACATTTTTTGTACCCTAAGGAACATCCCTATCGTTTGGCGTGCATGCCCAACCCCCAGGGGCAGAGCCACGCCCATTTTCTTTTTGTGTGTCTTTGTGTCGCCTACAGGGCGCAATTCTTACTGGATTTTCTTCAAACTTTGTATACTTACTCTTTATACTCTATTAAGGATGATCCCTATCGTTTGGGGTGCATGCCCAACCCCCAGGGGCAGAGCCACGCCCATTTTCTTTGTGTGTGTCTGTGTGTCGCCTACAGGCCGCAATTCTAACTGGATTTTCTTAAAACTTTGTATACTTACTCTTTACACCCTAAGGATGATCCGTATTGTTTTTTGGTACATGCCCGACCCCCAATGGCAGAGCCACGCCCATTCCTTGTATTTATTTGTTTGTCGTCTACAAGCCACATTTCTTAACGCATCATCTTCAAACTTTGAATGCTTATTCTTTGTACCCTAAGGAACATTCCTATCATTTAGGGTGCATGCCCAACCCCCAGGGGCAGAGCCACGCCCATTTTCTTTTTGTGTGTCGCCTACAGGCCACAATTTTTAATCGGTCATCTTGTCGCCTACAGGGCGCAATTACTACTGGATTTTCTTCAAACTTTGTATACTTATTCTTTATACTCTAAGGATGATCCCTATCATTTGGGGTGCATGCCCAACCCCCAGGGGCAGAGCCACGCCCATTTTCTTTTTGTGTGTCTGTGTGTCGCCTACAGGGTGCATGCCCAACCCCCAGTGGCAGAGTCACGCCCATTTTCTTTTTGTGTGTCGCCTACAGGCCACAATTCTTAATCGGTCATCTTGAAACTTAAAATACTTATTCCTTATACCCTAAGGATGATCCCTTTTGTTTTGGGTGCATGCCCGACCCCCGTTGGACAGCAACACCCATTTCTTGTATTTGTTTGTCTGTCGTGTCTGTGTGTGTTGTCTATAGGCCACGATTCTTAAGGGATCGTCTTTAAACTTGGGATAAGTATTCCTTATAGCCTAAGGACTTCAACTGCATGTCCCGACTCCCACAGGCAAGACACGCCCAATTTTTGTGTTTGTCGTTTACAAGCCGCAATTCTGAATGAATCAGCTTGGTACTTGGCTTATGTATTCCTTATAGCCTGAGGGCGTCCACTATTGATTTTGATGAATGTCCCGACCCCCAGGGGCAGAGCCACGCCCACTTTTTGCCTTTAGCGTTAGGAAGGCACAATTCTGAATGGATTATCTTGGTATACTTATTCCTTATACTCTAAGGACGGCAACTATTGATGTTGAGGCACTACCCTCAACGCTAAACAAACCAAACGCCTAGCCTTCTTGACAAAGTACCATATCAATCAAAGCAGGAATGTGGACGTATATTGTAGCGTTAGCGTTATGTTTGTTTTTAGCTTTTATCCATCTCTTGCAAAATTTGGGCATATCCTGCCTGGCAGCGGCTGGTAAGGAATTTTAAAACAAAGATTCGATATTAAATGAATGTGAAAGATACCCAGGTTATTTTTTAAACCCCTGTTTTTTCCCATTCAACAAAGATTAGCCTAGATACATGCAATAAAACAAAAAAGAAAGTATGATCAATTGTTTGTCACAGTTAACATAAACTATCATTTCTCAGCAAGATGATTGGTGAATAGACTGCTAACTTGTGGAAGGAATTACCTAGTGATGTAAAACAAACTCTGCTAAAAAATATCTTGAAACCAAACTTTTCAAACAGGCTTTTAAAGTATGAACATTTTGACATGAATATATTTTTGAACTATTTGTATTACATTGTAAATATTTTAATTGTGAAGAGAGTGGTGGAGGTAGCCTGTTGCCCAATCCAATCCAATCCATTTTCAAATGAAATAAAATATTGTTTTTACAAAGGAAATGGTTAAATATTTCTAGTCCTTTTTTATACGCCCACATTTTCATGTGAAAATCCACAAATATTTACAGTAGGCATCCTCAAACCAATCTTCCAACGAATTTCTGATGGGATCACAATTACTAGGTAACTGGATACATAAACAGCATAAGTGTAGAGGTTAAAATATATAAAACTGCCATTTAAAACCATCATACATGTCCACTATCCTGACTAGTTTCGTCAAATAAATTTTAACTTTTTCAAAGGAACAGTTCAACAGAAACAGGAAACAAATTTGAATAATGATGTCATATGTTGATGACATCACTAAGTTGTAATGGTTGCCCTGTCGTTGGTAACATGTAAGTTCTTCATTTTCTAGAAAGGTGATCTATCACATGAAAATATGATGATACTAAGGTGCCTATACACAAGTTGAAAATCCACAAATATTTACAGTAGGCATCCTCAAACCAATCTTCCAACGAATTTCTGATGGGATCACAATTACTAGGTAACTGGATACATAAACAGCATAAGTGTAGAGGTTAAAATATATAAAACTGCCATTTAAAACCATCATACATGTCCACTATCCTGACTAGTTTCGTCAAATAAATTTTAACTTTTTCAAAGGAACAGTTCAACAGAAACAGGAAACAAATTTGAATAATGATGTCATATGTTGATGACATCACTAAGTTGTAATGGTTGCCCTGTCGTTGGTAACATGTAAGTTCTTCATTTTCTAGAAAGGTGATCTATCACATGAAAATATGATGATACTAAGGTGCCTATACACAAGTTGAAAATCCCTCCGTCCGTCCACAATTTGTTTGTGGACTCTCTACAGGTTACAATTCTTATCTGATTTTGACGAAACTTGAAATATAGGTTTATCCCCATAAGACCTCGGCTGCTTTCGATATTGGCATGTATCGGATCAAAACTTCATGGATTATGACCCCTGATTGTACGAAAAATCACGTTTTTAGCTTGTGGACCCTATAGAGGTCACAATTTTGAACCGATTTTGATGAAACTTGACATGCATGTTTATAACCCAAAGATCTTGGTTACTCTCGATATTTGCGCCTATCGGAACGTAATTTCCTGAATTATGGCCCCTGATTGTCCGAAAAATCACCTTTTTTAGCTTGTGGTCCCTCTGGAGGTCACAATTATTATCCGATTTCAAAAACATTTCAATTATATCACCGTTACACCCTAAGGAAGGTTGAGTTCGAATTTCGGGAAATCGGACCAAAATTGCCATACAAAATGGCCGCCGTTTGTACGCGAATACTGTTAAAAAATGGTATATCATGGTTGTGGACCCTGCATAGGTCACAATTTTAATTCTATTTTGATGAAACTTGAAATGCATGGTTATAACCCAAAGATCTTGGTTCCTTTCGATATTTGCGCATATCGGATCGTAACTTCCTGAATTATGGCCCCTGATTGTCCTAAAAATCGCCTATGGTCCCTCTGGAGGTCACAATTATTATCCGATTTAAAAAAACGTTTGACTTTATCACTGTTACACTCTGTAGAGGTCACAATTTTGATTCGATTTTGATGAAACCTGAAATGCATGTTTATAACCTAAAGATCTTTATTCTTTTCGATATTTGTGCATATCAAATTGTAACTTAATGAATTATGGCCTTTGATTGTAGGAAAAATCACTTTCGGTATTGCTTGTTCTCTATCTCTCGAACAATTATTATCCGATTTAAAAAAAAAACTCTGATTATATTACTGTTGCACCGTAAGGAAGGTTGAGTTCGAAATTCGTGAAAATCGTAACGAAATTGCCGGATGAATAGTGTAAAAATATGGTATATCATGTTTGTGGACTCTCTACAGGTCACAATATTCTTATCCGATTTTGACGAAAAGTCACATTTCTAGGTTGTGTACCGTCACACCATAATCATTGTCGGCTTCGAATTTCATGAATATCAGACTGGAACTGACCAACAAAATGGCTGCTCCCAATACAGTATGAAATACAGGACTTAATGATGTAGGAAAAATCACTTTCGTTATTGCTTGTTCTCTATCCATCTCTCGAATGGTTTCCTCTTGTCAGTGATGCAGAACGGAGGGCCTGACAAGGATAGCTGCCTAGTCGTTCGGATTGGACGAAAAACCGAGGTCCCGTGTACACATTGGAGTGCACGTAAAAGATCCCTTGGCAGATGGAATTCGATATAAGAGTAGGCCGTAGTGCCGCTGCCCGGGCAAAATTTCCCTCATAGGACACTGTATGGCGTATGCCCGTCTTCCATTAGCCCAGGTTAGGTGCATAAGAGTAGGACGTTAAACCCCATTTCATTTCATTTCCATCTCTCGAAAATGTGGACGTATCCTGCCTGGCAGTGCCAGCCTATCTTTTAGCTTGTGGTCCCTCTGGAGGTCACAATTATTATCCGATTTAAAAAAAACCGTTTGATTATATCACCGTTACACCCTAAGGGAGGTTGAGTTCGAATTTCGGGAAAATCGGACCAAAATTGCCATACAAAATGGCCGCCGTTTGTACGCGAATACTGTTAAAAAATGGTATATCAAGGTTGGGGACCCTGTAGAGGTCACAATTTTAATTCGATTTTGATGAAACTTGAACGCATGGTTATAAACCCAAAGGGTCTTGGTTCCTTTCGATATTTGCGCATATCGGATCATAACTTCCTGAATTAACCTGATTGTACGCAAAATTGCCTATTTTTAGCTTGTGGTCCCTCTGAGGTCACAATTATTTTCCGATTTAAAAAAACCGTTTGATTATATCACCGTTACACCTTAAGGAAGGTTTGAGTGTGAATTTCGAGAAAATCGGAACCAAAATTGACAGACAAAAAAGGCCGCCGTTTGTACGCGAATACTGTTAAAAAATGGTATATCATGGTTGTGGACCCTGTTGAGGTCACAATTTTAAATCGATTTTGATTGAAACTTGAATGCATGGTTATAACCCAAAGATCTTGGTTCCTTTCGGTATTTGCGCATATCGGATCGTAACTTCCTGAATTATGGCCCCTGATTGTCCGAAAAATCGCCTATGGTCCCTCTGGGGAGGTCACAATTATTATCACCGTAACACCCTACGGAAGGTTGAGCTCGAATTTCGAGAAAATCGGACCATAGTGTAAAAATATGGTATATCATATGGTTGTGGACTCTCTACAGGTCACAATTCTTATCCGATTTTGACGAAAAGTCACATTTCTAGGTTGTGTACCGTCACACCTGCATTGTCGGCTTCGAATTTCATGAATATCAGACTGGAACTGACCAACAAAATGGCTGCTCTCAATACAGTATGAAATACAGGACTTAATGATGTAGGAAAAATCACTTTCGGTATTGCTTGTTCTCTATCCATCTCTCGAAAATGTGGGCGTATCCTGCCTGGCAGTGCCAGCCTATCTTTTATAAACAATATTTATTCAGAAACTGAGAGGATTGGGGACCAGGCAAAGCCTATATAAACCCCTCTCCCAGTTACAAATAAAATACCTTTTTATTACAATAGATTGCAAAAAAAAAAAGGATAAAAAAGGAATATATATATATATATGTACACATAGACCATAATAATATATATGTACATGTAAACATAAATTTGAAGTATTTGAAATCCGCTAATTTTTATCAATTTAAATTTTTGGTTTTTATGCGCCAACATAATTATGTGGATGTATATTGTCATCGCGTCTGTCCATCCACAATTGTCTGTGGACACACTGCAAGTCACAATCTTTGAAATATAGGTTTATCTCCCTAAGAATGCGCTTCCTTTCGATATTGGCATGTATCGGACTGTAACTTCATGGATTATGTCCCTTGATTGTACGTGTTTAAAGCTTTTGGACCCTTAGAGTTCACAATCTTTATCTGATTTTGTTGAAACTTGAAATGTATGTTTATAACCCAAAGACCTTGGTTCCTTGCAAATATTTATTATGGACCCTGATTGTACGAAAAATCACATTTTTTTTAGTTGTGTACCCTATGGTGGTCAAAATTTTATTCCGATTCAAAAAAATATATCACGGTTTCGAGAGAGAGAGAGAGAGAGAGAGAGAGAGAGAGAGAGAGAGAGAGAGACTCGACACAAACTAGAGATTAAGGTCCACTCGACACAAACTAGTTCATTTCGGGGCAAACATGGTTAATTTTATTTCAATAATTCGCATGTCGCTCGCGCGTAGGGGTTTTAGCAGTGAAAGGAAACCAGCGAAAAACCACGAGATTGGACAGGCAATCAGGATTCGAAACCACACCAGTTGATTCAATGACAGGCATTGTGATACAGTGCACACATGCTAACCATTCAGCCCCCCCCCCCCCCGAATTAGACATGAAATGAAATGGGGTTTAAAGTCCTACTGTTCTGCTCCTAAACAGGGATAATGAAGACGGACATGCCCCATACAGTGTGCTATGATGTGCTAACCATTCGGCCATCCACCCCCACCCCAGGACACGCACTAACCATTCGGTCATCAACCCCCAACCCTGGACAAAATGGCCGCCCCTCGAACGCAAACGGTATTGGACCCTCTAGAGCTCACAATTTTCATCCGATATTCATGAAAATTAGAATGCATGTTTATATCCCAACGATCTTGGTTCCTGTAGATATCGGATCGTAACTGACTGATATATAGGCCCTGATAGTACGAAAAATCGCGTTATAGTATATCACCGTTTCACCCTAATGATGGTCGAGTTAAAATTTCGTGAAAATCCGATCAAAACTACGGGACAAAATGGTCGCTCCTTGTACGCAAATAGTGTAAGTTTGTGGACCCTTCAGAGGTCTCAATTTTCATGGGGGGTTGGGATGGCCTAGTGGTCCAGAGTGCCGCGCTTCTACCTCTAGCTGGCCAGTCACCTCTGGCTTGCGGCTGTGGTTTCGAGCCCTGGTGTGAGCGTATGTGGCATGGAGATAGGGGCGCCTTCTCAACCTCGTGGGTTTCCTCCGGGCACCCCGGTTTCCTCCCACTGCTAAAGACCCCTACGCGCAAGCGAATTATTGAAATAACATTAAAAACCATATGTTAGTCCCGAAATGACCTACTTGTGTCGAGTGGACTTTAAACCCCATTTCTCGCTCTCTCTCGCTCTCTCAATTTTCATGCGATTTTGATGAAACTAGGAATACATGTTTATATCCCGAAGATCTTGGTCATTTTCGATTTCGGCACATATTGGATCGTAACTTCCTGAATTGTGGCCCTTGATTTTACGAAAAATCACGCTTTGAGCTTGTGGTTCTTCTAGCGGTCACAATTTTTATCCGATTTGAAAAAAAAAACTTGTGAATCTATTATACTTATACACTAATGATGGCTGAGTTCGAATTTCGTGAAAATCTTAAAAACTGACGGACAAAATGGCCATCTTTTGTACGCAAATAGTGTAGAAAAATATGGTATATCAAGGTTGTGAGTTTTTTTCTATCTTATTTGCTTCAAACTTTAAATATATGTTTTTATCATAAAGATCTGGTTCCTTTTGATAATCACACATATCCGAACGTAACTACTGGATTATGGCCCCTGATTGGTCGAAAAATCGCATTTTTATCTTGTGGATTCTCTAGAGGTCACATTATTTTTTCGATTTTAAAATCTGTTGAAATATATCACCATTCCACCGCAATGAAGATTGAATTCGAACTTCGGGAAAATGAAATGAAAATGCCCGACAAAATGGCCCTTCTAGAGGTCACAATTTTTATACGATTTTGATAAAACTTAAAACATACCTTTATATTCCGAAAATTTGATATTTTCTGGATTATGGCCCCTGATTGTTCAAAGAATCATTTTGGTTTTAGTTCTCTATTCATATCTCTTGCAAAATGTGGGCGTATCCTGCCTGGAAACCGGTTTTCAAAAAAAAATTATGTACATGGTTAAATACTGACACATTTTCTTCACGTGTTCGCTTTTCCGATCAGTAACACTTGAATGTTTGCTGTATCGAGATTAAAGTATGGATTTTACTATGGCGAGCATCTGAATATAAGGAACATATTAATTATATGTTACCAGACATTTGTAGTGGTGGAGTATACCTGACAAGAGTTATCTAATTACAATTTGATCTTGACGTTTGTCAATATAATAAAAGAGAGGTATTATCGGGTGATGTTTAGGGAGTTGTTGATTAAATCTAGAGTGATAAGACATTAGTTACAGAGTCGGATAGGTGAAAAGAGGGTGTTCTGCAGATTATTTCACCAAAGTCGGGTATACTTCTAGGATTTTACGGGAATGATTTTATTTTAATATGGTTGGATAAATGATTTGGAACCACCCATCAATAACTTTATATATTGTCTGTAATTTATGTCTTTTTTTCTTTCCATCAAAGGAATAATATCAGTTTCTAGATAGAGAAAACGGTGGCTGGTTCCCTTTACAACCCCACAAATAGTGCGTAAGGCGTCAAGTTGAAGGTGTTCTAGTTGATTCGTTAGGTGATCAGTCCAACTTTCGCAAGTAGTATCAGCCTGGTAGAAATTTTGTAATACTTTTAGACGAATTTTTGCTCGAGAAATAAGATGGCATATTATTTCATTAATTAATATCAGTAGATTCACATATATGTACTTAAAGTACTTAAATCAACTTAGTCAATGATGGACATATTGTTATATAAAAAGAGCTACAGAACCATAACAAACTGGTTCTATCTTTCAAAAAAATACATGTGATTCGAGATATTCCTATTGCGTCATTTGGCTTAATTTAACCAATCATTTCGTTGATTGCACAGGTTCATGGTCATGAACACGTATGGGTCTGCGTGATACCCTTGCGGCTATAAAGGAAACTATATTATGTCATTAAATCAGACGAGATTTAGATTCCAGAGAGAGATTACCACCTGAGTTCCGAGACAATAGCTTGATTCTGGAAGGAGAAAGATATAGCAAGTTCTACTAGCAAACTCGCCACTAGTGTTTGAGAATGACTTTAGTTAGTATTGTTAGCTATACTATGCTTGTAATGTATCCAGCTATGCTATGATATAAACGTAGAATCCGTACCTGTCATCGTGTTTGTTAAACATATACTATTTTGGAGCTGACAACGTAGAATGTCAGAGCGGCATTTAAAGAAACTCACCCAGAGATCCAAGCAGCCATTATTGGAGAGAACAGGGAACCTTCGAAGTCATTCAGCTTCGTAATAAAGTTGGTATACCATTAAAGCTGTAGTATCATTGACGATCATAAGAAGAACACAACAAAGAAGAAGTCCTATAATACCTATAGTACTACAATTTCGTAGTAAACAAGAATTGTAAATTACGAATAGAGATTTTCTATTTAGTGTTCGATACTTTGTGACCGTATCTACTTGAATACCCCAGGCTAGATAAGCATTGACATGAACACAGTAACATTGAAACCGCTCTTTATTAGCTTCCCCTGCCCGGATGATAATCCGGGAGATAACTCCAATTAAGGGTGACAGAGTATTGTACAACATCCCCCTTTCTAAGAACACAAAAACATAATGTATGAAATGATTAAAGTTCACTGATGGACATTAATTTGGGAACTAAAATTATGTCAGTCTTTCAACACAGTTCGATGTAGCGTTTGGTCTTGTGTCTAACACTAGTAGACCGACGTTCTTCCGGCACTGGCAACACATTAGCAAGTTTCCTTAATGTCGGTTTGCCACGATCAGCATTTACACCTACTTCTGGTAAACGTACTTCCGGAATAGGTGAAACCAGAGGACGGTATGTCGACGTTAACTCCGGCGGTTTTGATGGTTCGATTTCGCCTCACATTTCCATGTCTTGTTTCAATAATGTATGACCTTGGCGATTCATGACTACTGATCACTGTTCCTTCAGTTTTGAGATCGGGTATCCAAACTCTATCTCCTGAAGTAAAAACATCTCCGGATACAACTTTATGGCGACGGTCATATGTTAACTTCATTTTGTCCCTGTAATCCTTTTCCCTCTTTCATAGAATTTCAAAATCGGGAATTTTGGGTTTAAGTTCATCTGGGTGAACTGGGATACGTGTTTTCAGTCTGCGACACATACGGAGTTCAGCAGGCGAGTAACCAGTATGAAGAGGTGTGTTTCGGTATGTGAGAAGTGCAAGATACTCATCATTACTTTTCTGTAAAATATTCTTTATTGTCTGGACAGTACGTTCAGCTTCACCGTTGGATTGGGGGTATATGGATGAAGATGTAATATGCTGGAATCCCCACTTAGAAGCGAAACACTTAAACTGTTCAGAAGCATATTGAGGCCCATTATCAGAAAACACTATATCGGGAATACCATGTCGGCTAAATACTTTCTTCAGCTTCAAAATTGTCTCTGTGGTATTAACATTGTTGGACACTAAACATATTTCCACATCTCGACTGAAATAATCCACCACTAAAAGATACATTCTATGTTTGTACTGAAAGAAATCAGTTGCTACACGTGACCAAGGTCTTGACGGAAACTCTGTACCTTTCATTGGTTCAATTTTCGTCTTCGGTATTTTTCACAAACAGCGTAGTTCCTGACAACTTTTTCAATGTCTCTTGTAATTGCTGGCCACCAAACACTTAATGCAGCATTCTGTCTGGTTCTCGTAACACCTTGGTGACCATCATGTAGGTAAGTCAATATGTTTGGCTGTAATGATGGTGGAATTACTAGAAGTTTTCCCTTGAAGAGTAAATTGTCATGGAGCGAAAGTGTACTCCGTTCTGTCCAGTATGGCCTCATAGGAACTGCATTATTAAAGTGAGCAGGCCATCCAGTTTGTATATATATTGCTTAACTGTTTTAAGGGTATCGTCTTTGTAAATTTCCATGCGAATCTGTTCAAGACGTGCATCACTGGCTGGGAGAGTAACAAGGATACTGTTGATGTAACAATCAACTTCTTGGTTGAATTCTTGATTACTGGATGAACGAGAAACTGGCAAGCGTGACAGAGTATCTGCTGTATACAAATTTTTCCCTGGAACATGTACAATGGTGAAATTGAATCTCAGCAATCTCATTCTGAATCGTTGTATACGAAGAGGTAACTCGTCCATCAGTTTGGTAGAAAATAAAGGGACAAGTGGCTTGTGGTCTGTTTCTATGCTAATATTTGCCAATCCGGTTAGAAGATCAGACCAATGTTCCATGGTCCATGTGATAGCTAAGGCCTCTTTTTCGATTTGAGCATAACGACACTCTGTAGTTGTCATGGCGCGGCTGGCATAAGCTACGGCTTTCAGATGTCCTGACGACCGTCGCTGCATAAGAACTGCACCCAATCCGAAACTACTAGCGTCAGCGGAGACGACGGTTTCTTTTTCTGTGCTGTACAGTGCTAAACTACGATCTGACAGAAGTTCATTTTTGATTGTCTGGAACGCTTGACTGTGAACACTTTCCCATACCCATGACGATTCCTTTTTCAAAATATCACGAAGTGGTTTCGTAGTTTCTGCTAAATTATTACAAAACTTCATCTGCTGATTGATCATGCCCAAAAATTTGCGCAGTTCTGGAACATTCTTTGGCGCTGCCATGGCGATGATGGCTGTAACTTTAGCTGGATCTTTCTTTATGACCCCGTTCTCTATGACTTGACCTAAGTACTGTAGTGACGACTTAGAAAACAAACACTTGTCAGGGTTTAGTGTAAGACCACTGGCTTGTAGTCGATCAAGAACACTGTGGAGACGTCTATCATGTTCCAGTTGATTACGCCCAATTATCAATATGTCATCCATGTGACAAAGGACACCTGGTAATCCGGCTAGGATCTGATCCATTTTCTTTTGGAAAATTTCGGGCGCTGAGGATATTCCATAAGGAAGACGCTTGAATTTATAACGGCCATAGGGTGTGATGAAACTTGTCAGACGGGTACTTTCTTCATCCAGCTGTTGATAGAACCCTGAATTTGCATCAAGTTTAGAGAACACCGATCCCTGGACAATATTAGCCATAGTGTCTTCCACTTTTGGGATTGAATAAATTTCTCTTTTGACACTCGTATGTCTACACAAATGCGTACATCCCCATTTGGTTTGGGAACTACGACGATGGGGGCACACCAATCTGTAGGCTCGTCGATTGGTTCAATAACTTCACTTGAAACGAGTTGATTCAGGTTGTCTTTAACCATTTTCATCAAGGGTAAGGGAACTCTTCTTGGCGTTGTCAAACAGAAGGGTTTAGCTCTGTCACTCAGGCATATTTTATGTGTACCATCCAGTTTTCCTAAGCCATCGAAAAGCTTACTGTACTTCTTCAAAATTTCACCTCTTGACTTGAAGACAGGATGAAAAGAAAGTTTATGTGTATTGGAATTGTCTGAGTCTATTTTAACGGCTTTGACACTGTACGCCCCAGGAATATTATGTATGAGTCCAAAACTGTGAATTGCAGGTAACCCTAATAAAAGTTTAGGGCCATCCACGATATAGACCTGTTCTTGGATCTGTGATGAATCATTCTGTAGTGTCATAGTCACATAGCCTTTTGCATCAAGGGATTTGTCACCAGGTCCTACAAGTTTTCGGTCGGTTGGAACCAATTTTCCAAAAGATGTATTGTACACTGAAAACGGCATGACGGAGAATTGCGCACCAGTATCAATGGTCCATGTAAGCACTTTTTGATGATCACCGGTTTTTAACCTAATGTGGAATCCTGGATCTGGAATGGTAGGTACGTCACTATTTATTCCACCAATAAATGTAATATCACATGTAATAGACTCTGGATGTGAATCATCTGCAATGTGATGAACACCGGCAGTTTGTGAGCTTTTGCAGATTGAAGCTGTATGGCCGGTTTTCCTACATTTAGAACATTGTTTATTCTTCATGCATGCTGAGGAAATGTGACCTACTTTCTTGCACTTGTAACATACAGCTTGAGCAGCTGGGCAATTTGTATTCCCCGGTGGGTGTATACCATTACAGTAGTAACAGGAAGTGTGGTCTGAATGTGGGGTGTGTCTTGTTCCTCTCATGGTGTGAGTGTGACCGATGACGACTATCTGAAACTGATGGCTTGTGACGAAGAAAATCCACCATGGCTGATTTTGTCTCATGAAGTTCACACTGTGTGGCTTCTTTCATTGAATCTGAATTGTCTTTTCTAGACTAAGTTCTGCACCTTGGTCATACAACTTTAATTTGGCACTGTCATCCTTTATCAAATCTCTTTTTCCACTTGTTCCATGCATAAGATGGGTTTCCACCGCTTATTTCTAACGGCTCTGGTGGTTTGACGAAGGGAATGGAGTCCGCCATTTTGTTTGCGTGCGTGATCGAAGCACTTGTCTGTGGACGTCTGGGTGAATTTCGGAAATGTCCTTTTCTGTGAGTAGGCGTAAATAACTGTTTAGCGTTAATTCGTCACTTCTGACACCATGTTCGATACTTTGTGACCGTATCTACTTGTATATCCCAGGCTAGATAAGCATTGACATGAACACAGTAGTTGGGGAAACTAGTAAATCATGTAAAACTAGATTTAATAATCATAGATCTGCAGGAAATTCTGAAAATACACACAAACTATTATATCAACATTTTAAACAAAATCCCTGTAAAGAATTTGGATATAGTATACAAATAATTGAAAAACTTCCCGGTTCTGGACACCTTACTTATGGTAAAATTGATCCTGCTATTACACAAATAAGAAGGCACGCAGAAGAAACTTGGATTATCAAACTACATACCATTTTCCCTTATGGTCTTAATGATAGATTTAAAAATATCGATTATAACAACCGGAATGAAAACACTTTGATCACCAGAAATTGTTACAAAAAACTTGACCATAATTTTCAAAATAAAAAACGTTCCATTAAAAAATCGAAATTTCAAAAAGATCCGGAAAGTATTTTGAACGAATTGTATTCTGCATGCCAATGCCATACTTCCGACAAATTGTCTTGTGCAGCTTGTGTACTTAATCTAGCTCGACAAATTGTACATACCTTGAAAAAATCAACAGCTAAGAAACTTGGTGTCCTCATACAGGATATTATCTATTCTAATCAACTTAATGAAAGCTTTCTTCCTCAATATTACGATGTTATTACCGATTTGATAAATAGTAAATTTTCACCTAAACATTCAGCACAGCCACATAAAGTACATAAGAAAAAACCCGAGATTTTATGTAAAATACTTTTTACAGATAAACATATACAAGATATTGGACTGAATAGAATTTTCCGAGATAGATCTGTAATTAAATCTATACCAGATACTATTCCTAAAATTTCACCTACAGTCGTATACAAATTTTTACCTCCAATTCGTAATAAAATATTTAACTACCATGAAACTATAGCAAACCTTAACGTTCAAGAATTTATTAACAGTTACGACAATACCACATGTCAATGTCATAGCTCTCCTTTTAAAGATAAGTTTCACGACCATGTACTGACAGGAAACTTCGATATTGTTGAAGACAATAATCTTAAAAAACTATTTCGCTTTGGACCACAATTTCGAGAACAACCTAATAAAACTAACTTCAAAAAATTACATAATAATCTAAAATCAGAAATCCGGAAATGCATAGTAGCTTGGTCAGATAAATTTCGTGCACCAATAGAATCTTTTGGAGAATGGAGAAACACTGTTTTTGACCTCTTATCAAAGAGAATCAAACATATTAAAAACAACCCAAGGCATCCACCACCCGAAGTCCTAAAAAATGCATCTGCAGCTGAATGTCTTTCTGCTCTTCAAGAGAAATTTGTTCTAACACCTGTCGATAAGGCCAGCAATAACATTGCCTTTATCTGTAAAAAGTACTATATTAAAAATATCCTTACCGAAGTTGGACTTTGGCCTAACACCAATAATAACACTTATAAATGTATTACGGAATTATCTAAACTAGATATTTTACAAAATCAATATTCGTTTAACAGGAGTAATGATATAAAAGACAATGTAAAAGTAGATGCCCTTCCATATATTTATTCTATACCGAAATTTCATAAAAATCCAGTAAAATTCAGATACATAATTTCCTCCAGCATCTGCCAGACAAAACCTCTAGCAGTGACTATAACGAAAGGACTTAAATTATGCCAGGCCCAACATGCCATTTGGTGCAAAACACTTCGCAATTATACTGGAATTAATAGCTTTTTCATAATTGATAAAAATAAACCAATAGTAGACACTTTAGATAAAATCAATCAAAAAGACAATGCAAAATCAATAGAAACTTTCGACTTTTCTACCTTGTATACTATGCTACAACATGCAGACCTTAAAAAGAATTTGGATTGGTTCGTAGATAAGGCCTTTAATGGTGCTTTTGGAAAAGGCAGAAATCTTCTGGCCATCTACTCACAAGATGCAAAATGGATCATAAAACGGCGCAATGCCAATACTGTAGTTTTCGATAAAGAAAAATTTCAAAATATTGTACATTTTCTCATTGACAATGCCATATTTGAGGTTGGGGATCAGATAATACAACAAACTATTGGTTTACCAATGGGAACTGACCCCGCCCCATTTATGGCAAATGCACATTTATATAAATACGAATTCGACTTTCAAGACCATAAAAGAAAAACAGATTACAAGGTAGCAAAAAGTCTAAATTATACCTTCCGTTACATTGATGACATAACACCAATCAATGATAATGGTAATTTCAATAAATACAAAGATGAAATATATCCTCCTGAACTTATATTAAATAAAGAAAATTCGGGCACTATAAATGCATCTGTCCTTGACTTGGACATCAATATAATTAATAACAAATTTAATGTCGGTATATTCGATAAAACGGACAAATTTGGTTTTGAAGTAGTAAAATACCCGTCAGCTCATAGTAACATACCAGATACGACACTATACAATGTTTTCTATTCACAGGCATTACGATTTTTAAAAATATGCAACAATAAAGAACTATTTCTTTCTCGAATAAAAACTCTTAATTTTAAGTGCACGGCCAAAGGTGGTACACAATTACGCATTTTGAAAGAAATTTCAAAACTTCCATTTCTTCAACATAATAAGTTTTTCATTTCTTATAACGATATTACTGACTATATATTGGATAAAGATTCTATATAAATTGCTTCTAGATGTCTAGTCCTATCTGGATTATCGCCCTTATTTTTAGGCCTTTATGAATACACTAATAACTTACGATTTCTTTAGCATTCCTGTTTTGCATTTTTTACATGGGACATTATATAATAATTATACTATGGTTTGTACAATTGCATGGTCTTTAAAACTAATAGTTTTTTATATTTTAACGTTATTTTATCTAGATTATCGCCCTTTTATCGGGAAATTGCACCTTCTAAACCACGACGTCATAACAACTATTACGGCAGATTCACGTCACACCACTCAGTCAGCAGACGGCTGTCTCCCTAGATAGTCTATTCCTTTGCTTCTTTGTATTCAGTTTTGTTTTTGTTTCTGTGACGGTTGCAATGTATGTCCTAAATGCATTTAATATACTTCAATCCTTTTATTGATTTAGTTTTGAACTAGGTCTACTTCTGATACATTTAACTATGTGGTTACTTGTGTAGCGGAATTTAAACAATATGCTTGCATTCGTAATTCTTGCAACATATAATAGATCATGACTCATGCTGACACTATATAATTATTTCTTTGGGTTGCATTCCCAGTTGTTTTCAAATATGAGTGAAGTCTGTGTCACCACAGGCCCGGGACTGTACAGCGCAGTGGACGCTTACGGCTAGCCCCCGGATCCATTCACTCTCTTTGATTTGTTTATGTTTGTGGTCTTTGAGTATGATGTCTTGTCCATATATTTGTTTTTGTGTAGAATTGTGTGTGGTGCAGCCCTCCTGCACTTACTATTGAAACCGCTCTTTATTAGCTTCCCCTGCCCGGATGATAATCCGGGAGATAACTCCAATTAAGGGTGACAGAGTATTATGCAACATTTAAGGCTTTTTTATCGACTTGCCAAATTGATTTGAATTTAGTAGAGATGTCATGTGACAATATAGTCGATTTCAAAGTACTTTGGCGAGTTAGTTAAATGCTCCGATTAGCTGTAAGCAATTTTTGTGGCTGGACACCGTTGAAAAAAACACGTGACCACCCGATCAAATCGTCAAATCGCACCCTGAAGTGATTTGACGATTTGATGTAATCGCTTCGGAAATCAGTGTCGATAAATTTGTTGATTAAGGTAACCAATTTGAATTAGATGGACGTTAAAGATGAAAATGTGATTAAATGCAAATCACTTTGGCTAATCAGTGGTCGATAAAAACGCCTTTAGTCTGTACTTTAGGGTTCTTAAACAATTGATTAATTTTGATACTTTATATTGCAGCCCTACCCTTTCCAACACCTGCAATGGTGTGGGAAAGTTGGTAGATTAAACCTGCGTAGTTCGGGGAAATAGATTTCTTGATTGATAACAAGATACAGGGTTTAAATAAGTTTATATAATCCACAAATCACACATGATACAGTTAAAACAATTAAATAAAACGCGTAAGAGCTTAGTCGATGTGATCTTCGTGTATTTCAATTCACCATAACTATTTAACACCATTTCTGTTGGTATTACACATAACTATAACTCAAAATATATTTATGCTTGACAAGTTGGCCCCATTTGTGGAAAAGAGCCGGTGTTGACCTTCACTATTCTGTAACATGTGGTAATGATGCATGCGTGTAATTTAGTTTTATCCCAGCTACAGTTCCGAATAACCAATCAGTACACAGAAATACTAATCACCCGATAAACAATATTTCAGAAAGAGACCGCCTTCAGAACTGAAAGAGTCCAAAGAGTTATCCTTTCAACTATACCAAAGAATAAACCCGTATAAGAACTAAAACATTTCAACCACTAAAATAAAACACCATAATCCGGACAATACAACTCCAGACCCATACAATTGAAAATCCCCCCCCCCCCCAAAAAAAAACATTTAAACTAATCTACATTAGCTCACAACCAAAACTATAAATCAAGACACTGGGCAGGACATTCATAACCAACATCAATTGATATAATACGACCCTGTTCCATATATTACAAATATTATTGTCCCCCGCCTTTCGAAGAAAGTTGGGGGCTATTAAAATGGGTTCGTCCGTCTGTCTGTCTGTCTGTCCGTCACACTTTTTGGGACACAATAACTCTCCTTCTAATTGAGTTAAAATGTTCAAACTTGGTGTATATGCTTAATAGGTCAATGCCTTGATGGAGTTCGAAGATGAGCATTTTCCGCTTAGGGTAAGCAGAGATAATCAATTTGATTGGTTGATGCTTTGGGACATGATAACTTTAGTTCTAATTAAGTGAGAGTGATGAAACTTGGTGTATAGTTTCATTACAGTAATACCTTGACTAAGATCGATAATGAGCATTTTCTGCTCAGGGTAAGCAGAGCGATAAGCAATTTGATTTGCTGAGATTTTGGAACACAATAACTCCCCTTCGAATTGAGTTAAAATGTTCAAAATTGGTGTGTATGCTTATTAGGTCAATGCCTTGATGGAGTTCGAAGATGAGCATTTTCTTCTTAGGGTAGGCAGAGATAAGCAATTTGATTGGTTGATACTTTGGGACAAGATAACTTAGGTTCATCTTGACTGATGATTTTTATGCCAATACAATGACTGCATTCTCATTCAGTAATGGATTCGACAGTAACAGTGGAAAGAAACGATTGACTCAGACACGAGGGCCCTTTCCCTTGACCAGAGGGGCCCTTTTGTCAAGCGTGGGGGCCCTTTTGTATGCCTTTAGGGTCCCCCTAACTAGGGTAAATTTTCATATTTCTCGTCGGTTTTAGAATTTTTCTTTATAAAACACTTTTGGATGACACTTGTGTACAGTTTGATTGCTCGATACGTTTGAAAAAAATAAATGTGCGATTAATTAATGTGTCATCTATTTATTTTGGGATTTCGGCGGGGGACATCAGTCTCACTGTTGGCTTGTTTATATGGATATCTCATTAAAATCGGTGTTGGAAGAAAAGTCCTATGTGCTTATGGTTTTGCACATCATTTTTTAACAGCCCATAAAAAGTGGTGGTGTGTTATCGTGTGGTTTGATAGATATTGTTAGTGATTCTGTTTTTGTGGGCTTGAAGTAAACCAGACATTTTTTGGTCCGTTGATTTTCTCGATATCCGAACTTTTATCATTAAGTAGAGAGACGTGTTATCAGCAAACAATTTGATATTTGGTTGAATATTTTCAATGATGTCCTTAATATAGATTAAAAATAGAAGGGGGCGATAACGGAGTCCCGTGGAACACAGGGAGTGTCAAATGATGACCCCGAGGCGACAGTGTCCAGAACAACACACTGTGATCGACCAGTTATAATAATAATAATAATAATATCTTTATTTTCAAAGGTGAAAAATTAGGCTTAAAGCCTGTTTACAATTTTGCCCTTTATAACAAAATAAATGAAAAAGACAGTAATAGAACAAGACACTTAACAAATACTCACAAACAAAGCATTCTAATATATATGATAATATGATAAGCTTCAAAACTAAAAGTAAAATGATGGATAATATGTAGTAACTAGTAAGTAGTTGATATATTAAATATAGACTACAGGTTAAGAAGAAGAAATAACATGCTTAGTGATATTTTTCTTAAATAAACGAAGATTTTTAATATTTTTAAGTGAAAATGGGAGAGAATTCCAAAGGACTGTGCCTCTATATTGTAAACTACATTTAAATATTTCATTATTAGGTCTACAGATACAAAGTCTATTATTGAGAGATGAATACGGAGTGGTGTTATAATGAAAAATATTATGTAAATATGATGGACAGAGTTTATGAATAATTTTATAAACAAAAATATATTTGTTAATTAAAAGTCTTTGATAAATAGTTTGAATATTTAAAGATGAAGATAAAAATTGATAATTAGATGAGAAGGAATGCTCAGAGATAGGTTTGTTGTAAATTAATTGTAAGGATAATTTTTGAACTCTCTCAAGCTTAGATATAGATGTAATCGAACAAGAGTCCCAAATAGTGGAGCAATAATTAATATGAGATTGAATATGAGCAAAATAGAACAATTTAAGTACTTCAGTAGGAAGCAACTGTTTTAATTTGCGTAATTGAAAATTTTTCTGTCGAAGAAGCTTAGATAAATGATCAACATGTGGAGACCAAGTGAAATTTTCATCAAAAATGATGCCTAAAAGTTTAAATGTAGAGACATTTTCTAAAGGTGAATTATTTATGTGAATTTGAAATTTTGTTGAAAGTAATTTACGCCTTGAAGAAGGTGTAATAATCATTGTTTTAGTTTTGATTTCATTAATTACCATGTCATTTGTGGAACACCAATTTTGAATAATAGAAGTTTCATTTTGCAGTGTGGTAATTAATGAAGTAACATCAGAAGATGAGGAATAGACAGTAGTATCATCAGCAAATAAATCACTATTAACATGTAAATGTAAAGGTAGATGATTAATAAATAAATTAAATAACAAAGGACCAAGGATTGAACCTTGGGGAACACCTTGAGTTATCATAGCAGGGGCAGAATAAGTTTGTCCAATACTTGTACATTGTTGTCTATTATATAAATAGGAAGTTAACAATTTAATAAGAGTATAAGATAAATTATATAATTTCAGTTTTTGAAGTAGAAGATTATGATTTACTAAATCGAAGGCTTTGCGGAAATCAATAAATACCATACCTGTATACAGATTATTATTAATAGCATGATAAATGTTATCAGAAATATTAGTTAATGCCGTTTGGCAAGAGCTATTGGATCTAAATCCTGATTGATTTGAATAAAGCAAATTATATTTCTCAAGGAAAGAATTAATGGATTGAGAAATATGTTTTTCTAATGGTTTAGATAATGTAGGTAAAATAGATATTGGCCTATAATTACTAGGATCATTTTTAGCACCAGATTTGTAGAATGGTAGAATTTTAGCATGTTTGAGAGAAGAAGGAAATATATTTTTATCAATACACAAATTATAAATATAGGTTAATGAATCAGATAAAAAATAGGCTGCATGTTTGATAAAGAAGGGACCAAGTCCATCTAATCCTACAGATTTAGTTGGATCAAGAGAAAAGAGCAGTTTATATACTTGATTTATAGTCATATATGGAACATGACAGAATGTCTTATTATCAATATGCTCAGATACAAAGTTAGAGATTAAGTTAGAATTATTATTACTTAGTTGAGTAGTAGAATTCGGAATAATGGAAGATGCAGCATTAATAAAGAAAATATTAAAATCATCAGCACTAATATCTGAAATAGTATTGTTATTACCTCCTTCAGTTTTAGCTGTATTGATGGCTTTCCAGATAGATTTGCTGTTTTTTCTATCCTTAATTAAAGATTCTAGACACTTTTTCTTATTATCTCTTATTTTAGACTTAATCTTATTTCTTAATATTTTATAATTTGCAATATCACCTACTTTCTTAAACTTATCCCTTCTATGAATTAATGTTAATATTTCAGATGTTAGCCAATCAGGTTTATAATAACTTTTAACTCTCTTTGTCTTAATTGGAGCATGTTTGTCAATAATAGGTTGTAATGTAGAATAAAAACTTTGTAAGGCAAGATCGGGATCATTAAATTCATAAACATAAAAATGAGCATTGTCTACATCCTGCAGGAAAGCCTCTTTATTAAATGATTTAAAAGAGCGATAGGTAATAAAAGTGTGACCAATTTTAGCGATTTTAGTACCTTTCTTATTCCATGTACAGCATACTGGAAAGTGATCAAGCTTAAGACAAGCGTCAGACATGCCAAACCCTATCGAATGCTTTGCTGATGTCACAGAACTCCGTTCTCGCATAATAAGCCTTGTCGATTGCGTTACAACAAAAATCATTTAAGTCTAGGAGTTTATAGATAGTCGAGTCTGCTTTCATAAAACCACTTTGAAATTTTGTAATTGTGTTGTTGTCTAGAAAGAAGTTAAAGACATGCTTATAAATACAACGTTCAGAGATTTTACTTATTATCGAGAGTAATGATATCGGGCGATAGTTGGAACATTTCCTTTTTTATACGCCCACATTCATATGTGTGTGTGTGTGTCTGGGTTGCTTACAGGGCGCAATTCTTAATTGATTGTCTTGAAACTTTACATAATTACTACTTATACCCTAAGGATGATCTCTATTGTGTTTGGTGCATGCCCGAACCCAGGGGCAGAGCCACGCCCTTTTTTGTATTTGTTGTCTGCAGTTTAAAGGGCAAAATGTAAGAAAGGCCATTGGCCTAATTTTCAACCCTTTTGAAATAAAGTAATTATTATTATTATTTGTTTGCATTTCTTAAAGATCCACTTTAAACTTTGCATATTTATTCCTTATACCCCAAGGACCATCCCTATTGTTTTTGGTGCATGCCAAGCCCACAGGGGCAGAGCCACGCCCATTTTATCTTTGGGTGTCTGTATGTTACCTACATGGCGCAATTTTTTACTTATCGTCTTGAAATATTCTATACTTATTCCTTATACCCTAAGGATGATCCCTAGTGTTTCTCGTGCATGCCCGACCCCAGGGGCAGAGCCACGCCCATTCCTTGTATTTATTTGTTTGTTGTCTACAGGCTGCATTTCTTAAAGTGCACATAAAATGGCCCTGAAAACTTCTCTATGTGAGCCGTCCATGGTTATTTTATCCACTTTACGGCAAATTCACATCAATCCCACTAAAATTAAATCAGCTATCTTCATTCAAAGTCGTAAAAATAGGCCTCCCGTAAAAACGACTTTGCCAATTATTGAAAACACTCTTAATCCCCTCAGACGCCAGTGACGTCACAGTGACCGAATGCATATTCGGAATGTTTATTCCTTAATTACCTATATACAGCCGGCGTGTGTATTCATTAACGCCTGACTGATTCCTTAATCCCCCTAATTAAATAAAACAATTGACTACGGAATAATTTGTTTTATAATTCAATTTAATTCAAGATCCAATTTAGAATTTGTTTCATAATGTACGGTCGTTCTGTTTTCTCACGGCAGCGATTTTAATACACTCTACCATCGTGTACAGTCTAAACGATTCGAGATACATTTTCGTCAGAAGTTTATTGTTCGAATTTAGAATCTGTTTCATTATGTACGGTCGTTCTGTTTACTCACGGCAGCGATTTTAATACAATCTACCACATCGTGTGCAGTCCAAATGATGCGAGATACATTTTCGTCAGAAGAGTATCGTCGTTCTAATTTAGAATTTGTTTCATAATGTACGGTCGTTCATTTTCACACGGCAGCGATGTCATACACTCTCCCATGTGTGCAGTCCCATCTATTCGAGATATATTTTCGTCAGAACAGTATAGGAGTAAAAAGATGTGGTCACGCAAAATATATCATAAATTTCAAACGTGATTGAAACGCGATTTGTAAATGACCGATCCGTTATCGACGTACGGCGCCTTTATTTCTGCTTGCGAATTTGACTTTATTACTCTGAAATAGACCGTAAAAATGAAATACGAAGAAATATCTCAATATACGTTAGAATTAACAGGTTGAGAAGGATCACCTAACTATCTATGTGTATGGCAAGTGTAGTGTCGTTAATACATGTACCTGTCATTAATCAATCAGACTAAATTTTAACAGTAAAGTAATTAAGAATGTTGATTAGGTAATTATCTTTTTCTTTGCTCACCGATGTTTTTGTAATAAAGTAGCCTCGTATTATTTGTTGATTGGTGTTTAAACAACATCTAAATATAAATCCTTCGATGGATATACGTTTGTGATAAGATAAGGTTATAATGTCTAACATCATTTAACTTTTTTATAAAGAATACAAGTATTTTACAATTAAATTGACAGTTTAATCACTCACCAAACGGCACCAGGAACTCCACATTTGATCAAGTGTATTTGATATTCATTATTACAAATTGATGTGGCCGGCGTAACGAAAAATGATACATGTATTTACACTTCTAAATTAGAACCACAATACTGACGAAAATGTATCTCGAATCGTTTGGACTGCACACGATGGTAGATTGTATTAAAATCGCTGCCGTGAGAAAACAGAACGGCCGTACATAATGAAACAAATTTTAAAATGGATCTTGAATTAAAATGTATTACAAAACAAATTATTCCGTCGTCAATTGTTTTATTTAATTAGGGGGATTAAGGAATCAGTCAGGCGTTAATAAATACACACGCCGGGTGTGTATAGGTAATTAAGCAATCGTTCGTAAAATGTTCACTGCATATCACTGTTGTGACTGTAGGTTGCCAATCAGGATTTGAATTGTTTCCAAACCTTTCCAATTTTTCCGTACGATTGTTGGGAAATTTATGAAACGCCGGTACATTATTCCCCTTTCCCTTTCTGGGATTTCCACAACTCTCAATAACACAACGGTAATATGGCATCTTGAAATACACTCGGTAATATTCTAGTCACAAATATATAATCTATTACAACCCAAGACGAGAAAGGTCGGCTTTTGAAAATGCTTTGACTGATATAGTGATATGTAACTTACGTGTAAATAATTATGCGTTAATGATTACGCCAGTCAAATGTTTATTGGACCGACAAATACACACGTGTCAACTGGCTGTGTGATATATTGTACAGATGATGTGTATACTATGTGTAGTGCCTGTGACGTCACCAGCCAATCAACCAGATTAAGGTTGTAATTGAAAATTTGAAAAACGTTTTTGGCAGTCGGATACTAAAACGTAAATATCTGAATTAATTTTAATCAGATTAGTTTGAACTTGCCGTAAAATGGATTTTGTAACTATTGAGTACCCGTACGTAAAAATTTTTTGAATCATTTGATGTGGTCTTTAACGTATCATCTTGAAACTTTGCTTACTTATTCTTTGTATCTTAAGGCAGATCCCTATCGTTTGGGGTGCATGCCCAACCCCCAGGGACAGTGTCACGCCCATTTTTTTGTGTGTCTGTGTGTCACCTACAGGCCACAATTCTTAATCAATCGTCTTGAAAACTTTTTTATACTTATTCCTTATACCCTAAGGCTGACCACTATTATTTTTGGTGCTCGCCCGACCCCCTGGGACAGAGCTACGCCTAATGTTTGTGTGTCTTTTGTTCGATACAGGATGCATTTCTTAACAGATCCTTTTAAAACTTTGCATACCTATTCCTTATACTCTAAGGATGACCCCTATTGTTTTTTGGTGATTTCCCAACCCCCAGGGGCAGACCCATACCCATTTTTACTTTGTGTCTGTGTGTGTTGCCTACAGGCCACGATTCTTAATGGATAGTCTTTAAACTTGGGATATGTATTCCTTATAGCCTAAGGACGACAACTGCATGCCCCGACCCCCAGAGCAAAGCCACGCCCAATTTTTGTGTTTGTCGTTTACAGGTCACAATTCTGAATGAATCAGCTTGGTACTTGGCACAGGGCGTCCACTGTTGATTTTGTTGAATGTCCCGACTCCCAGGGACAGAGTCGCGCCCAATTTTTTCCTTTAGCGTCTGAAAGCCACAATTCTGAATGGATTATCTTGGTATACTTATTCCTTATACTCTTTAAGGACGGCAACTATTGATCGTGATGCACGACCCTCAACGCTAAACAAACCAAACGCCTAGCCTTCTTGACAAAGTACCATATCAATCAAAGCAGGAATGTGGACGTATATTGTAGCGTTAGCGTTATGTTTATATAGGGCTAAGACATTAGCAGGTTTCCAAATCAAAGTCCTTTAAAGTGGTTAATTCATATACAGGGGGGTTCGGATGGCCTAGTGGTCTAGAGTGCCGCTCTTCGACCTCTAGCTGGCCGGTCACCTCTGGCTTGCGACTGTGGTTTCGATCCCTGGTGTGAGCGTATGTGGCATGGAGATAGGGGCGCCTTCTCAACCTCGTGGGTTTCCTTTGGGCACTCCGGTTTCCTCCCACGGCTAAAGACCCCCTACACGCAAGCGAATTATTGAAATGAAATTAAAACATATGTTAGTCCCGAAATTACCTAGTTTGTGTCGAGTGGACGTTAAACCCCATTTCCCTGTCTTTCTCTAATTCATATACCCATATTATAGTTGTCGATGACTCTCCCCAGGTGAGTGGACGTTAAATCCCATCTCCATCTCCAGATAAAGTCATATACGGTATGTTCTAGTTGTCGATGACTCTTCCCAGATAAAGTCCTATACCGTATGTTCTAGTTGTCGATGACTCGCTCCAGATAAAAGTTACCTGAATAAATTACCTACATGTAATAATTTACCCAATACAGCAATTGGTTGTCTTAATCTAGTCTTAAACGACATTCTTCCTCGCTCAAGTCATGTGACAAACACAGTTCCTTAAAATAGATTCTTGCGCTAAGGGGTAATTTTCAATAGCCCAGTTTGGAGCAGGACTGTAGGACGTTAAACCCCATTTCATTTCATTTCTATAATTAAACAATAATTATTTCCAGCTGTTCAAATCAAACATAAAGCTAACCGCCAGCCAAATATGTTTTCCAAATCAAAGAGAGAAGATTGATGAGTTTCCTTTCCGAAAGCGACAATATTCTAATTACCCGCAAGTTCTGTTGATATTTGATATTATTTTGTTGTAATATTTACATGTTGGTAAGTATCGCCTCTTCAATGTTATTGACATCTTAAGCATACATTATACAAGAGCTACATCTGCCAATTGCAGGTCTTTCTTCAGGCCTGAAGTGATCTAAATTATTAAGTAGACATTAATTAACTTATCAATGCCTTAATCAACTCTCGAGATGTCCTCTCAAACCTGTGATATTTACTGGGTTTGAATCCGATTTGCTGCTTAACAGTCATTGATGATTTAATCCAAAACTGGATAAACGAGAAAATGGTTTTTTTTTTATCTTACCGACTTTAGTAATGATGATCGAAGCTATATAGACCTACAATTCAAAGTCTAATATCTCAGTGGATCAATTTGACTTAAATTTTCAACAAATTCTCGTTCAGCATAAAGCTGAAACATGGCTACGTAGCTCCAAATACTTCCTCTCCACGGGACCACGCCAGGCAAGAATCAGCCAATTACAAAGTTCTACATTCAGAGAGCGAATATATGACCGATTCAGCGCAGATAAAAAAAAAAAACATCACTGAGAAATTGATCAAGTTTGTAGCCAAGCATTATGAGCTGCTTTTCTCTTGTTGACAATGACCATTTTCGAAAATTGCTAATTGCTAGAAGTCCTGAATCCACCTTACAATTTGCCGTCAACTAAAACATACCTGAAATCAGGAATGACCCAGGGCATAAGTTAGCTGCTGTAAGACAGATGTATGGACATCAGATGAACAAAATACATGTAATTCTTACATTAGTTTAACCGCTCATTGGGAGATGATGGCCATAAGAGCATATCACTGGAGAATAGATATACCGAATGGGGCCATGATTGGTGACAGTTGGTCGAATATAAAATAGGTTAACGTAGATGTGGAATGACAAAATACGTTAAGCTGTTTTGATCATATCCTTCGAAATGCTATTTTAACTGCAAACGTACAACCTCAAAATGGAAGCGGAGAAATCTTCTCAAACGTATCATAAGCTGAAACAAGAATGTCCAGCCAGATGGGGCAGTATCATCAAAATGCGACAGAAGATGATGGAGATGAAAAGGCCGGTCATCCACGTGTATGGACAAGAACAAAGAAACCAGGAAGCTATTTCCCCATGCTGATTTCCGGGTGAAAGTTATATATACTATTCAAAAAAAGTAGGGGATATTTGATTTTGGGGGCATAATACTAAAATATGCAAATGACTACGAAAAAAGTCACTATAGAACCTAACAGAAGAAACATTTCCAGTTACATGTGACGCCCAAACGCAGCAATAGCTACCGCATGGAAAGCAGGTGATGCTTGGGATCATCATGGGGGTCCAACCCATATTTGCACGACTCTGACTTTGAATGTTACAGTCATTGTGGCATTGAATTCCAGGGTGGAGACATCAGTTTAATTGTTTAGTGACCAGAAAACAAATTTTGATATGCGTCGGCTTACCCAAAATGAAAGGTTACGTGCCCTTGGCATGCTACAGATCGGCACAACACAGGCGGTTGTGGTGCGGACGATGAATGTTTCCCAGTCTGTCATAAGCAGGCTATGGTCCAGATACCGTGATACACAATCTGTACAGGACAGACCACGCTCAGGTCGACCAAGGGCGACAACTCAAGCCCAGGATCGATTTATCCGTACCTTGGCCTTGAGAAATCGTGTCATCACAGCAAATCAGATCAGCGCTCGTCTTCAAACAGACACTGGTGTGAGAGTGAGTGGCCAGACGATTCGGAATCGACTGCATAGGGGTCACCTTCGCGCCCGACGTCCTCGCGTGATCCCTTGTTTGAGAGATCATCACATTCAGGCAAGACGTCGTTAGTGTAGGGATCGTCAACACTGGGATAATCGACGCTGGAGCAATGTGATGTTTTCAGATGAGTCAAGGTTCACTGTTGATTTTTTGGACAGGCGTAGGAGGGTGTGGCGTCGTCGAAACGAGCGCTTCCAAGACGTTAACGTCATCAGACATGATCGATTTGGGGGTGGTTCTGTTATGGTGTGGGGAGGCATCACTGTTGCTGGAAGAACGGCTTTACATGTTACAGGGCCAGGGCCAGGATCGTTACAGGTTACCTCCAACAACAGAACATCACCACATTACCTTGGCCAGCACTGAGTCCCGGCCTCTCCCCCATCGAGCATGTCTGGGACATGCTTGGACAGAGGTTACGTCAACGTCAACAACGTCCTGCCAATGTCCAAGAACTTGCTGCTCCGTTGCAACAGGAATGGGACAATCTGGACCAAAATGACCTTAGACGTCTCATTAGGAGTATGCCACGTCGGATCAATGCTTGTTAGGGGGATTTACCCGTTACTGACTTTGTTGTGATGCTGTGGTAACTTTGTTGTTTGACCCCGGGTATCATTTTACCCTTATAATGGTCAGTCTGTGCCTTACTTAGTCTAACGATCATTTGGAATAAATCGATGAATGTGAACTTCATTTCATTTTGTCATTTGTTTCTTCGTCAGTTTCATTAGGTGACTTTAATAACACTTAAAAATCAAATATCCCCTACTTTTTTTTGAATAGTATATAACGAAACTCACTGTGCTACGTCATCTAATGGCACTGTGATTAATTTACTTGCATTCGTCACGAAGAAACAGCTGGGTGAACCCACATTCATCACCAGCATGAAGAGACTGTTTCCTGCTTATAAGAAAAGCGACTAGACAGCAATAACTGCAGTTCTAGACCCATGAATGAGGTCCGTGACTACTTATCTTGGAAGGCTGAGGTCCTATGTAGAAATTGGTAGTTTAATATTTCTAAATTTAGGAAAAACTGTCGGATCACAGGTTTAATCTTATACTCCACCTTGGTTAAACCAAGTTGGTTTGATTTTTGTTAACGTTCGGCTGCATAAGATGACTTCGTTTTGTCAAATTGTCAACACGGCTAAATGCCAAAGATGTGTAATTTTGATCGAGATGAAAGTGAAACGAAATCCTACTGTTCTGCCCGAACTGGACTAATGAAGACGGGCATACGCCATACAGTGTGCTATGAGGGAAATTTTGTCCGGACAGTGGAACTACGGCCTACTCTTACATCGAATTTCAACTGTCAATGGATCTTTTATGTGCACGCCAATGTATACACGGGAATTCTGGTTTTTTTTGTACCAACCGAACGACCAGACAGCTGTCCTTGTCAGGCCCGCCATCCCGCATAACTGACAAGGAGGAACCACTTCGTAAAATCTGGATGAACTTTCTCGGCCAATGTAGGGACCGAACACCCGACCTCCAGGTTTAGGCAGTCAATTTATGATTTTACCCCCCCCCCCCAAAAAAAAAAAACTGCGAGAAAGGGTTTTAATGCATTTTTGCGTTTATTTAGATGTACTTTATAACATCCCAAAAGTTCATCAAATTTTGCGCACCGGAAAGGGGTAAAAAGTGGTAAAATCCAAGCTGGCCGACATTCGACTTTGCAATGCTCAAGAAAATCCTAAATGGTTGTTCAAGACCCTATATGTATGATCATGGACCTTATAAGATTCTATATGTATGATCATGGACCTTATAAGGTCCATGGTATAATGAACATATGGGTAACCCCTCACAAACATGAACATATGGGTAACACCTCACAAAGTACCCCGAAAATGGGGTTATCCTTGAAAGTGGTGTAAAGTACCAGTTAACATCACTAGATATATATATACAAATGGCACAAGGGGGCATCGGACAAATACGAAACCATTTCATATGAAAGATTGGCCCTCAAACCCTTAGGCCAATTGTCAGTTTCATTTGTTTCGCTTACAAATTGAAGACTTTATGTTTGTCTGAAGTTTTCCCGTTTACAGGAAAATAATTTAAAAAACTTAGCATTTACCCACAAAACTTGGCACTCTCCTGAACTCCGATTTTGGTAAACTTTAAAGTTCCAATTTCATATTTTTAAGTTATATTTTTAAAATGTATTAAAATAAAGCCCTAAAATATATTGTATCTATAAAAAGTCCTACCTTGTTAAAGAATAATCCTATAATTCACTATTGCCAGTTGAGAAATGGGCAAAAATATCATTTTCATTGAAAATGAACGTTTGAAGATGGCCATTCCATTGAGGGGAATGGGAAAACAGGTGAGGTAATTGTGTTATTATTGCCTGTGTCAGTGATTTTAATGTCCGTGAAATAATGCCCATGATCGTATAATAGTGAGTTGACAACTTTTTGAGCAATAGCCATAGAAATAATTATGTTTTGACTTTCTTAGAAAATATTAAATCCCCGCTTTAAGGATGTTATTCTCTACACCGAAATGTACCAGAAACCGTCAAAAAACCTTGTCTTGCAATTGTTGGGGGTAGACCCCCTTTTTCGTAAATTGAATGTACTAGTTAGTGAGCCGGCGCCTTACCCTCGGGATTGAAGGGTTCGTTAAAAATCAGAAATGTATTTAATAAATCGGTTTAGGCATATAGACTAGCCCAGATAATCGAAATAAAGCAAATGCTCTCTCGGCCCAGCTATTTAACTTTAACTTCAACAACAATAAAAAAAAAAAATCCCAAACAAACAAAATCCCCAGACCAGGAATTTTGGGATCAAATACGTCTGCAGTCGATACTATTCAAGTTAAAAATGAACCAATGCTCAACTAAAACATGGGCACCGCTGACCCAAATCCTGGCAACAGGCCAATAACAATAATAGGGAATACCTATAAAATATAACAGGATGAAGACCAACCAATATTCTCCTAGGGCTTCAGTGGTCATTCGTGTCCCTTTTTTGCAGGTCAAAATCTGTTCCCACATTAATAAGCCAACATGCGCGTTTATATTCACAAGCCGCGCTAGTTCCTATAGGAATGTGGAGCTAATTTGCCGGGTGTTTTGATACCACCACCTGTAAGTAGCATTATTAACAGGATCATAAGAATTAGAGATACCCATAGGGTTAGGATAGGCGCCATTGAAAGGAGTAGACTCACTGGGTATAACAGAGATCAGTCTAGTAAATATATGATTTATTTACATCAGGTATATAAAACATCAACAGTTACAGACATACAGCAACAATACAGGAACTTAAACTATATAACTATATTAAATCCACCATTCCGCCCCTCTGTCAAGGCAGCCTTGTACTCAGGTGAGTCAAATACGCCGGTCTATGTGTCTCTCTCGGCTCTCTAGTAGTCTTTAGTCGTCTGCCTAACTGTCAATAAACTCCTGATTATATGGCACCGGGAATAGATAAGACTTATGGTCATATGCAATTGTCTTTTATCTCGTAATGGCATGCTTACTGAACAGTGGATATTCCTTTGAAGTCATGTGGAGCTTGTACACAGATTATATGTATTTTATAAAAGACATATGGGATCAATTACATATTTAATTAGATCATAGCCAGTTCGAGCCTTAACAGAAGTTTATACAGAGTTGAAACGTCAGTATCATATATTATCAAAAACAGCTGAGTGTGACACTACGGGTAGGATAATGTCGTGACTATCCTGGTCACGGTCTCCAAATAGCAGCCTGTGACACTACGGTGTCACAGATGGGACAATGATCGTCTAGGGCTTTTCTTCAGACTTCACGTTGTGGGACTGTGACACTATCCTGTGTCGCGGTACCAAATCGACGACTGTGACACTCTAGAGACACGTACTGTGGCCAAATCTTCTGTCACACTGTCGTTTGTCTAGGTAGGACTTGACGTTGTGATCAATAAGAATTCAACTCTTTTCTGTACTCTTGAGATATTCTTTATATGTTACAATAATATATTCTACAGCCCAGATACAACTATTGTTCTTTAGGTATATAAAACGTTAACCACTATAATGTCTTGTACATTGCTTCATCAGGACGGCTGCGTCCGGCCAGTAAGCCAGGCTAGCTCCCGGGGGGAACTTCCCCGTGGATCTCTCAAATGTTGTCTGAGCGTAAATCAAACAAACTCTCTCCTATAAAGAAAGTCTAATGCGTCATCTAGTAGGGCGGGACAATTACCATTTATGAGTAAGTGTTTCGTAAAGGCACCGTTTTACATCAACACTATTCTAGTTAATTGTACTAATCTGCGCACCTGAGGACTGGACGATAGTACCCTACTTTCCAGAAATGGATACTGACATAACTGTCTGTGAGTAAGTCTAAGATAGTAGTAGAATAATGCAAGCTACTTCATTACCCTAGTTTTTGTCAAACATCATGTAGGTACAGAATTCTATATTAAACAGACCACTAAGTCTATAGTGTTACAATTCGTCCCCTTGCAACGCGTTAAATAAGCAATGTTGCTTAATTAACGTTATTGTCTAACATGCATTAAATACAATATAATATAATATTAATACTTTAAAAGCGCTGAATATATATGTCCATTAAAATTTCAAGTCTAAAATACCATACCGATAAACATGCTACCATAATATAAGTTCACTGATTAACTGTCATATAAATACTTGGTTATAAGTTCCAACACAATTAAAAACTGTTTTTAATTTTAAAGAAGTTCACTATTTCAATGTCAAAAAGTTCACTGTTTATAACATTGCATAATTGCATGTCCTATTCAGAAGTATTTTGTTTCTTGCACTGTAAATATGGTGATCCGCTAAGTTAACACTTCTGCAAGCTCCGCTCCAGAACCATATCTTCTTGCATACTGGAATTATCTCAACTGGTTCGTCTTTGCTGGGCGTTAAGATAAAATCTGTTAAGTTAACACGTCTTCTATTTCCTCTTTAAAACCATATCTGCTTAGATTCCGGAATTCCCTCAACTGGTTCGTCTTTATAGGATTAAGTACATTATTTCCCGTAAATAACCAGTGTACTTGCTTAATCAGACCACTAATAATTCAATTACTTTACCCTTAATTAATAACATTTACTTTAATATTAATTGGATACGATTTTATCTTACTTAATCATAGTCTTACCATTAAAGTTCCAATTTCACTTTTTCTAAGAAAGTCAAAATATAATTATTTCTATGTTTTTTGCTCAAAAGGTTGTCAACTCACTATTATACGATCATGGACAAAATTTTGGGGGGGTTAGAAAGGGTGACACTGGTTGATTGAGGAAATAGTTACTCAATTACCTCCCTTGTTTTCCCATTCTTCTCCATGGACGGCCATCTTCAAACGTTTGAATTTGAAGTTGAAAATGATATTTTTGCCAATTTCTCAACTGGCAATAGTGAATTATAGGATTAATAGGATTATTCTTTAACAAGGTAGGACTGTTTATAGGTTCAATCTATTTTGGGGCTTTATTTTAATAAATTTTAAAAATATAACTTAAAAAAATGCTATTGGAACTTTAAGTTTATTTAAAATTAAACTTGCATTTTTTATTGGAATATACCCGTAGTAATCCTTAATTCTGTTTACTTTTAACTGAGTAAACTATTAACAAAAGAACTTAATCTGTCTCATTAATAAATATTAGCAGTATTTATTAGTACTTATCACCTACAGTCATTAATAACAGTGAAACTCATTAATGTTCTCCCTTACTTACTAAATACCTTTAGCCATTCGTATTATCTGAGAACAGTAAATCATTTGACCTCATTGGCAAACCAATTAATTACCCCGACGGTATCTGGTTATTGTTTAAGACATTACAACTTCGTTTATAAACCCACAATTAACATTGAGTATATACGATAGAAATGGTATACCCTTTTAACATTGGTGCTGTATGGAACTTTTGTATGCCCCCAAGCTTATAGTAACACGACGCGTGCTGTTCTAACTCGTAGTTACGCCTCTTTTCTAATTTTCATATAGTTAGTTACTCCCACAAACCATCCTAAACCTTTTCGTGAATTCACTTCTGTCTGAATTCAAACGAAACAGCATCTCGAAACAAATGTGGCCAACATTTATTTCAAAACCCGATTTTATTATATCTCTGGTTGTAATAACAAACCACCACTGACCGAAAGTTATTATAATATTCCTTACGTTTTTTAAAACACAAAACAATTACAAATAAGTTCATGACTTTTCCGCTGTCATTAAGTATGGTCTAGTATACACTACGCATGACATATCAGGGAATTTAAAATTTATTCGACAGCTAACCGCACATTCGAATTCAACTTTAAATTACCCATTAACCATGGTGTGCTTACCACTTTTAAAAACACATACTTTCAACTTATTATCTCTGTACATTTTTAACAAAACAACACGAAAATACAGAAACAGTTTATACCACTTGCATAATCTAAGCTATCCGCTATTGCAAGGTACACTGTTTCATTTTAAACCTTTTATTTAAAACCTTATACCGACCCACACGCTATCCTGCGATTTACAAGGGCCATTCAGTTTTAAAATTTCCTGGGCATTTCCTTTACCCTAAACCTACACGCTATCTTGCGATTTACACAGGTTTACATTATAACCTTATACTTGGTTCATATACATGTACATTACTTAACAAAACAATACATTACATTAATTTACAAAAAGCAAGTCTTCTATTCCTCTAAGAATTTTCGAAACGATGTAATTACGATCTACGCATCCGAATAATTCTTTTGGAGTTTTACGTAAACCGCGCAAACCCTCCATTTCCGAACTATCTTCTGCGAAGACCGGAGACAATCATTTATTTTCTTTTACCTAGCTTTCAATTGTACTAATCTTTTGTTTCAGTTTGTTTTCTTGTCGATTTTTCTCTACATTAATAGACAAATACGTACACGTTTAAACCTAACCCTTATTTACTTAACAATGTGATGCATATTCTCTTCCCTGATATATATTTTAATAACCTTTTAATCGTCCTTTTCTTTAAAACATTTTTCCTATATTTCCTTAACTGGATTAATTTACTAGTTCACTATTTTAACATTCTTTTTAAAACTTTAGCAAATTCCTAACCTTTAAAATTTGTTAAATCTACCCCTTGGTCTTTTTGGCTTTCCGTGGTCAGTTTACTAGGAAATATGTACTTACCTAAAAACGACTGAAAACTTCTTCTTCTGCCAAGAATATCCCCATGGGTCGAAAATCCATTGTCACGGCAACCAAAAAGAGAGCTGTGACACTACAGCTGTGGGATGAATGTCGCGACTATCCTGGTCACGGTCTCCAAATAGCAGCCTGTGACACTACGGTGTCACAGATGGGACAATGATCGTCTAGGGCTTTTCTTCAGACTTCACGTTGTGGGACTGTGACACTATCCTGTGTCGCGGTACCAAATCGACGACTGTGACACTCTAGAGACACGTACTGTTGCCAAATCTTCTGTCACACTGTCGTTTGTCTAGGTAGGACTTGACGTTGTGATCAATAAGAATTCAACTCTTTTCTGTACTCTTGAGATATTCTTTATATGTTACAATAATATATTCTACAGCCCAGATACAACTATTGTTCTTTAGGTATATAAAACGTTAACCACTATAATGTCTTGTACATTGCTTCATCAGGACGGCTGTGTCCGGCCAGTAAGCCAGGCTAGCTCCCGGGGGGGGGGGAACTTCCCCGTGGATCTCTCAAATGTTGCCAGAGCGTAAATCAAACAAACTCTCTCCTATAAAGAAAGTCTAATGCGTCATCTAGTAGGGCGGGACAATTACCATTTATGAGTAAGTGTTTCGTAAAGGCACCGTTTTACATCAACACTATTCTAGTTAATTGTACTAATCTGCGCACCTGAGGACTGGACGATAGTACCCTACTTTCCAGAAATGGATACTGACATAACTGTCTGTGAGTAAGTCTAAGATTGTAGTAGAATAATGCAAGCTACTTCATTACCATAGTTTTTGTCAAACATCATGTAGGTACAGAATTCTATATTAAACAGACCACTAAGTCTATAGTGTTACATGAGGTCATAAAGTTCTAAGCATCTAAGTGATCGTTGAATTTGATGAAAGCTTTAGTTGCAGTAGACGGGTCACGAGAGAAAGACAAAAAAATGTTATTTTTGACAATGACGCATTTATTTCTTCTTCTAATTCCTCGGACATTCTGGGTCACATATTTCCGTGTTCTAATTTTCAAGTTCGATTTAGTTGTTTTCACTTGTGATTTACTGTGAAGAGTTGGTGTGGTGGACATAGAGGCCATGCGTATCAGCTTCACTGTGACGAAGTGGTGAGTTGGGGTCCTGGTATCGAGTTTAGTGTTGAAACATCTCAGGTTTTGTTCAATTGCTGGTCTGTATTGCATATTCACGCTTTCTTGCCATAAATTTAAACAAATACCAATTTTTACCCCCTGTTAGGCCAAAAGGTAGTTAGTAAGCGTATAGTCCATTGGCCAATCACGCTATTTTGGATGCAGCTATGGCGGGTGTGGCGCGCCGGCAGGGTAAGCTTACTCTTCCGGACACCTGTTACCACTGTTTGTTGTGTATTTCGTACACGATGAACAGTCCATTTGCTGATTACACTACTTTGCCTAACTATTTTGCCTATTACGTTTTTTAGGACTTCGAATTTTGCCTAATGGTTTGGATTGTTCGTACTTGGTTTTATTTTATTTTATTACGTAAATTTTAAATGACTTTGGCTCGTCAAGATCTGGCGTTCTGGGGGTCGTCGACGCATGGTGATGAGGAGAATGGTAATTTCAATTAAATTGTCAATCTAGATAGAGAGAAACTATTATCATACCAATATTCATGTTTAGGACAAGCATCGGAGTCGTACCATAACATAATCTAAGGAAATAAAAACATCTTACTTTGAGATTTTGTTGAATAGCAAAATAAATAAGAAAATAAAGTGAGCTACTTCAATTGGGAAATATGAAAACAGTGACATAAATATGATTGACATTGGAAGCAACATTAATTCCTTAAATGCAATAATGGTCAGAAGATGATTTTAATATTTAAAAATCAATGGACAATTATGCCACTAAAATTATACAATGAATTGGGAAAGAATTGTTTAATTTTTTACACGAATATGTTATAGATAGTATAAATAGACAATATAAATTCTATCCCAAACATTTTATAAAGTCTATACCTGAATTCTATCAAGATATAATTAGTCGTGAATTCTGGACAAATTCGAAGGCCAGAAACTTGTATCGAGATTAGAGAACAAGAATTATCGGGTAATAATCATATTAAATTTAACAACAAATGTCTCATTTACGAAAATTAGATTAATAGTAAAATAATTCACCTAAATGAATTGAACAAAAATGACTAAAGTAAGTGTTTTATTATAGATAAGTATCGCCTTATTGTCATCATGCAGTGATTGCTGTCCCATATAACTGTATTGTCATCAAGCAGTGATTGCTGTCCCATATAACTGTGTTGGTTTAGTCATGTTAAATGTTTCCAATCACTAATGCCACTAATGATTTATTTTGGTGTTGTGAAACAGTCTGGCTGACTGTAATTGTGTATTTCACACAAATGTTGTGATTAACAAGTTATTGCATTAGTTTATTTAATTAATATTGTTGACAATTTATGGTTAATGTCTTGTTAAAATATAAATTTATATGTTAGGCATAGTCGCTTTAAATATGCCGGACTCCGCCCGAATAACATGTGTATGTAATATCAATATAGTAGACTCTTTATGGATGACTTCCGTGTAACAGATACAAGTTTTGTATATTCAATGGTTGTGACAAACTAACTTGACCAGCGTTTTATGAACATGAAATTACAATTATAAAGAACGTGTCATTTGACAAGATTATTCAGTCGTCCAATAAAACCTTAGCAATACGGTTTTGGTAAATTATACTCTAACCGAACTACCTCCACACTGACAAAATGGTTTCGTTTATGAATTAAAGAACTTTGGGTTGGTTAATAAAGATAAAATCTGACCCACAATGATCAGCGACTTAATGAGCCACAATATTATTTTTTTTCCACCCGACAAATTTAATTCTAAAACTTTTTCTTGATGTATTAGAAAAATAAATAAAGACGTTTGAAGTATTTGTGGGTAAAAATTATTTCATATTTAGAGTAAATGGGTATTAAAATGGGTAAAGGGCAGCATTCTGCCGGATTCGGTAACGTCTTACGTAAACAATACAGGCGCCATTGAGCCAATGAGGGACGTCGCGTGATGAGACCTCACGTGTTGAAGGCGGTCATCTTTTACAGAGATATTAAAGACTTTCGTAATCATCTATGATTGAGTTTGACACAGTGGGTACTATAGCGGCAGAGGGCAAAGGCGATCTAAAAATCGTTGATAAATCAGATCTAATATCCTGCCATGTTAGTCTCCCGTCAACGTCCACAAAATACACCCTCATAACAGCTTCCATGGAATGTATACAGAGAGATTTTCCCAGTAGACTGCATCCTCCCAATTCATGATTCCGAGATTTGGAGTTAAGCTCCGCCCCCTTAGATACTGTTACTATGTCCCACAAGCTTAACAACATCAGCGGTTCAATATGGCGACCCAGCACCTGACAGTTTGATTCGCGTATGCATGTTGTCATCAAATAGTAACTGTATGTGTGGTTTTAATGGTTTTCAAAAAAAAAAGAGTTTACCCAAATAGAAATAAATAAATATAGACTATAATTTTTAATCAGACAGGCCTCGAAATGTCGCTTTAGTAACTAACCTGTCATTTATAATTTTCCACGTCACACTACTCACACATTATCCATGGCATGTGCACAAAAACGATTAAATGGTTCTTATTTGATCTATGTGAATTTCATAATTAATTTCTTCGACATCGGTCGGACTAAAAATTCACACAAATCGCCGCATTTTTTAGCTGTAAGTTTCCGACTCGAATTGGCGTAGATTTCGCTTAGTAAACGCATGCGTCCCAAATGATGCTTTAAATTGAATGTACTACGGGTGTATGACACTGCCGTTGAGAAATGTGTATATTTCGGACTCTAAAATATCGGTATAAAATTTAAATTCATGATTCCGAGATTTGGAGTTAAGCTCCGCCCCCTTAGATACTGTTACTATGTCCCCCAAGCTTAACAGCATTAGCGGTTCAATATGGCGACCCAGCACCTTACAGTTTGATTCGTGCATGCATATTGTCATCAAATAGTAACTGTATAGTGTGGTTTTAATGGTTTTCAAAAAAAAAGAGTTTACATAAATAGAAATAAATAAATATAGAGTATAAACTTCATTCAGACAGGCCTCGAAATGTCGCTTTAGTACCGTAACTAACCTGTCATTTATAATTTTCCACGTCACACTACTCACACATCATCCATGGCATGTGCACAAACACGATTAAATGGTCCATATTTGATATATGTGAATATCATAATTAATTTCTTCGACATCGGACGGACTAAATATTCACACGAATCGCCGCAATTTTTAGCGGTAAGTTTCTGACTCGAATTGGCGTGGATTTCGCTTAGTAAAAGCATGCATCCCAAATGATGCTTTAAATTGAATGTACTACAGGTGTATGACACTGCCGTTGAGAAATGTGTAGATTTCGGACTCTAAAATATCGGTATAAAATTTAAATTGAATGTCAAGCCCGACATTGCACCTGTACATGACACTATTCCAATCACGTGCCGAGGACAGCTGATCACGCCCCCTGTAATTCCTTTCTCGCATTCCAACTAATTTACGATAAAAAATTATAATGTGTAAAATACTCTTTTGGCCAAATTATTTTCTATTGTCAAATTGTCCTGTAAATTATACATAAACTTTATTTTCGGACAATGTTCTGAATTTATATTTTTATTGGAGACAAAACGGAAACAATTGTTACGATGCAGGCTTTATTGTGTCCAAATTGTTAATTGTTATGCATGATATTATTAAGGACAGGCTGATTTAATTAAATTATTTACAATCACACTGTCGTGAGAAGAGAGGGCGATCATCTTCTCCCTTTATCATAAATAAAAACATGTTAAAACAGAGCTGACGTCAGATGTTGTTAAATTAAATATTATCAACCCTCACCACATGTTTTATTACTAATCCATAACAATCAACTAAGTGTTTATTTAATAATAAATAACAAAGGACATGTTTATTTAAGTGGACCTAAATGGGGAAACAATCTGGGATAAAAAAAAAATTAGGTTGGGATGAAACAGCCCGGGTTGAAACGGTCGTGGGATAAACTGACCGTATCCCCTTGATCCAGGGCAAACACATTTTTAATTGTTTCTTTTTGATTTCTGAAAAAGTATAAATTTTTGCGCCATGCCGTCTTTCGGGGTAACGTTCGTTCATGCTTGTTACAAGTTCCCCACGCGCAGCGTAATACCATTTCGACGATAAATGTAGAAATAACAAACTTCCCACAGAGCACGGCCTTGTTTGTTTGTGGGACAAAAATGGCTGCCAATCTTGAACTACGCGGGCCAAATATAATCGGGCTTTCTGATTGGTCAATATCTTTACAATGATTGACAGGTCGGATTCATCAATTGAATGTCAAACACGACATTGCACCTGTACATGACACAATTCCAATCACGTGCCGAGGACAGCTGATCACGCCCCCTGGAATTGATGAATCCGACCTGTCAATCATTGTAAAGATATTGACCAATCAGAAAGCCCGGTTATATTTGGCCCGCGTAGTTCAAGATTGGCAGCCATTTTTGTCCCACAAACAAACAAGGCCGTGCTCTGTGCAGACTGTGGGAAGTTTGTTATTTCTACATTTATCGTCGAAATGGTATTACGCTGCGCGTGGGGAACTTGTAACAAGCATGAACGAAAGTTACCCCGAAAGCCCTCATGGCGCAAATATTTATACTTTTTCAAAAATCAAAGAAACAAAAAATGTGTTTGCCCTGGATCAAGGGGACGCGGTCAGTTTATCCCACGACCGTTTCAACCCGGGATGTTTCATCCCAACCTAATTTTTTTTTTTATCCCGGATTGTTTCCCCATTTAGGTCCACTTATTGTTAAATAAACATGTCTTTTGTTATTTATTATTAAATAAACACTTAGTTGATTGTTATGGATTAGTAATAAAACATGTTGGGAGGGTTGAGTTGTATTTATACATTTTAATTTAACAACATCTGACGTCAGCTCTGTTTTAACATGTTTTTATTTATGATAAAGGGAGAAGATGATCGCCCTCTCTTCTCACGACAGTATGGTTGTAAATAATTTAATTAAATCAGCCTGTCCTTAATAATATCATGCATAACAATTAACAATTTGGGCACAATATATAAAGCCTGCATCGTAACAATTGTTTCCGTTTTGTCTCCAATAAAAATATAAATTCAGAACAATGTCCGAAAATAAAGTTTATGTATAATTTACAGGACAATTTGACAATAGAAAATAATTTGGCCAAAAGAGTATTTTACACATTATAATTTTTAGCGTAAATTAGTTGGAATGCGAGAAAGGAGTTCCAGGGGGCGTGATCAGCTGTCCTCGGCACGTGATTGGAATAGTGTCATGTACAGGTGCAATGTTGTGTTTTACATTCAATTTAAATTTTATACCGATATTTTAGAGTCCGAAATCTACACATTTCTCAACGGCAGTGTCATACACCTGTAGTACATTCAATTTAAAGCATCATTTGGGACGCATGCTTTTACTAAGCGAAATCCACGTCAATTCGAGTCGGAAACTTACAGCTAGAAAATGCGGCGATTCGTGTGAATTTTTAGTCCGGCCGATGTCGAAGAAATTAATTATGATATTCACATAGATCAAATAAGAACCATTTAATCGTGTGTGTGCACATGATCATGCCATGGATAATGTGTGAGTAGTGTGACGTGGAAAATTATAAATGACAGGTTAGTTACTAAAGCGACATTTCGAGGCCTGTCTGATTAAAGTTTATACTCTATATTTATTTATTTCTATTTATGTAAACTCTTTTTTTTTTGGGAAAACCATTAAAACCACACTTACTATTTGATGACAACATGCATGCACGAATCAAACTGTCAGGTGCTGGGTCGCCATAGTCAATGATATTGAACCGCAAATGCTGTTAAGCTTGTGGGACATAGTAACAGTATCTAAGGGGGCGGAGCTTAACTCCAAATCTCGGAATCATGAATTCCTTTCTCGCATTCCAACTAATTTACGCTAAAAATTATAAAGTGTAAAATACTCTTTTGACCAAATTATTTTCTATTGTCAAATTGTCCTGTAAATTATACATAAACTTTATTTTCGGACATTGTTCTGAATTATATTTATATTGGAGACAAAACGGAAACAATTGTTACGATGCAGGCTTTATTGTGCCCAAATTGTTAATTGTTATGCATGATATTATTAAGGACAGGCTGATTTAATTAAATTATTTACAATCACACTGTCGTGAGAAGAGAGGGCGGTCATCTTCTCCCTTTATCATAAATAAAAACATGTTAAAACAGTAGGTCCAGCTGACGTCAGATGTTGTTAAATTAAATTATCTGGCTTCTTACTTAAAAATGTATAAATACAACTCAACCCTCACCACATGTTTTATTACTAATCCATAACAATCAACTAAGTGTTTATTTAATAATAAATAACAAGGGACATGTTTATTTAACAATAAGTGGACCTAAATGGGGATGAAACAGTCCGGGATAAAAAAAAAATAGGTTGGGATGAAACAGCCCGGGTTGAAACAGTCGTGGGATAAACTGACCGCATACCCTTGATCTGAAAAAGTATAAATTTTTGCGCCATGAGGGCTTTCGGGGTAACGCTCGTTAATGCTTGTTACAAGTTCCCAACGCGCAGCGTAATACCATTTCGACAATAAATGTAGAAATAACTAACTTCCCACAGAGCACGGCCTTGTTTGTTTGTGGGACAAAAATGGCTGCCAATCTTGAACTACGCGGGCCAAATATAATCGGGCTTTCTGATTGGTCAATATCTTTACAATGATTGACAGGTCGGATTCATCAATAGTAACCGTTAACATAAATCTTGGTTCCACGTAATTAGTATTCAACCGGTGAGGAAAACTTACATGTGTTTACAAACATGTTTTGTGTTATGGTGCATTTGGTTTTAAACCGCTAATACGTGGTTACTTGAATATACCGTCTAAGGTGTTGTCGGCATGATGGTGTAGTATCGAGTTGGCTACCCCGACAGCGGATCAGTCATAACTTGATACGACGTATTGCCATATTCTCTTATTAGGTGTCGCGATGAAGGCAGACCCTCTGCAGGTCTGGTGACACAGGACGATAGTGTTACATTATTTAATATGCGAGTTATAGAAGCCGGATTGTAATCTTATGTCCACCAGGGCCCTACCAAATCTTGATCCTACCATGCCATTATACCAGTATTTTAAGAGGAAGCGTTTAAAAGATTTAGCAGAAATTCACGCATATATTTTGTATATTTAGAAAACAGTTTGCCACCAGAAATGACAATTAGATGTATTATTGGTTAAAGCGCAGTATTTGTAATTTGTAAATTAACATCGTCTATTGAATAACAGATGATGATGGTACCAGCCACGATCGTTTGCAATATGTATACATCGTTTTAATGCACTAAATTATACAAATAAATAAATGAATATTATGGATCGACAAGATAGAGTTATTACATGATTGATATTTTACAGAACATTTTATTATTGTCTGAAGGTTAAGCTTGGAAATAAGATGGCTGGAAAATAGCTGAGGACAATATCATAATGCTAGCGAGTGCATTAGTGAAAGGTTTCGTGAAGCAGTGGAGCCCTTAAGACTTTTGGCTCTGTTTATTAACATTTACACTTAATATTGATCAGCGATATTGATTGGTTACTAGTCTTTATCTCGTACTCTAGTCATCTACACAGTTCAACCCTCACTGCGCACAGTAGTCACAGCTTTACCCAACAGTAAGTGCTGTAAAATGATTAACCAACCAATCTAAATGCTCAGTCGGATGTGGTGTTAAGTTATAATATTACTTTAAAGTTTAATGTGTTCTGTGTATGGACATATCTCAAGTTGTTAGACTGACAAACTATAAAGCTGGAATATTAAGATAGTCTCCCCGGACGACTTAGGTGAGTAAAACTATTTTCTCCACTCAGTAAATCTTTAACAGAAGTCCAGAGAGAATTGATACAAATTTACAATTATCATGAAGGACTCAACGAAGAGAAGTTAGTGTTTAATAAAAAAATATTCTTAAATTTGTTTCTTTATAGCTATATATCTAAAATTCGAATTTATGATATGTACACCACTATGTCGGGCGGCGGTGGGCGTCTTTTTTTGCAGGCAGTCTTTTGAATAAAACAGATGCATTATTTAAATTCATTTATAGTGATAATTATGGTGGCTGATTGGTATCATGTCGTATTGTCGTGATGTCGCCTTTCATAACGCGACAACCCGACAACCCGACATCACGACATTTCTACCCGACAACACGACAACCCGACATCACGACATTTCTACCCGACATCACGACATTTTTACCCGACATTACGACACTAAAAATGTCGTGATGTCGGGTAAAAATGTCGCGATGTCGGGTAAAAATGTTGTGTTGTCGTGTTGTCGGGTTGTCGTGATGTCGGGTTGTCGGGTTGTCGTGATGTCGGGTTGTCGAGTTGTCGCGTTATGGAACAAAAAACTGGCAATAAAGAAAATGGTTGATCAAGTGGAAGTAGATTCACACTCACATTGCAGTTTGAGTTGCATTCGTATCCATTTGTATACGTCCACATTCATAATGTGAACCGTCTTCATTAGCTCAGTCGGATCAGAACAGTAGGACGTTAAACCCCATTTCAGTTCATAATGTGAACATATTATGCCGCCGCCCATTTTATTTCATAATGTGAACATATTATGCCGCCGCCCTTGTCTGTGTGTCTGTCATTGAGTCAAGTGGTGTGGTTTCCAGCCCAAGCTTGTCCATGACAAAGAGTAGGGTCGTCTGTCTAACCTCGTGGGTTTTCTCCGGGTGCATGCCCTACCCCGCGGGGTGGTGCCAATCCCGCTTTTTTGTTATTATTTTGTCTGTAAATATTCTACAGGTTGCAATTATTAACAGATTTTGTTCAAATTCGGCATGATCAATCATTTCAATAACAGGATGGCCCTTGATATATTTCAATGTGGGCGTATAAAATTTGCAGCCTGTAATGTGTTTACCATCCTGTCTTGATCATGCCAAATCTGATTAAAATCTCATAAGAATTACAGCCTGAAAGGTGTTTTCAGACAAAATATTCACGAAAAGTGGGCGCCATTGTCTCTTTAAAAATAATGCTCATGCCAAATTTGAAGAAAATCCAGAATCGCGGCCTGTAGAGTGTTTACAGACTAAATATTAATATAGGTACCATCCTGCTATTGAAATGATTGATCATGCCGAATTTGAACAAAATCTGTTAATAATTGCAACCTGTAGAATATTTACAGACAAAATAATAACAAAAAAGCGGGATTGGCACCACCCCGCGGGGTAGGGCATGCACCCGGAGAAAACCCACGAGGTTAGACAGACGACCCTACTCTTTGTCATGGACAAGCTTGGGCTGGAAACCACACCACTTGACTCAATGACATTATGAACTGAAATGGGGTTTAACGTCCTACTGTTCTGATCCGACTGAGCTAATGAAGACGGTTCGCATTATGAATGTGGACGTATACAAATCGATACGAATGCAACTCAAACTGCAATGTGAGTGTGAATCTACTTCCACTTGATCAACCATTTTCTTTATTGCCAGTTTTTTGTTCCATAACGCGACAACCCGACAACCCGACATCCCGACAACCCGACATCACGACAACCCGACAATACGACATTTTTACCCGACATCACGACATTTTTAGTGTCGTAATGTCGGGTAAAAATGGCGTGATGTCGGGTTGAAATGTCGTGATGTCGGGTTGTCGTGTTGTCGGGTAGAAATGTCGTGATGTCGGGTTGTCGTGTTATGAAAGGCGACATCACGACAATACGACATGATACCAATCAGCCACCATAGATAATACTTTTTTCCATTAATAATAATAGCAATTGCATTTTGAAAGAATTCGATATTCGAACCAAGGAAGTGATCCCAGAAATTCTAGAAAACCCCTAAATAATTTTGACATTGTACAGCTTCATCACAAATGTATTTACAGAAATAATGGATATCCGTAAAACAAAAATCTTCATTTATTTTTGAATTTCATGATTTCAAACCATACTTAGAATTTTATCGCGCATATAAACAGGGGTGCATCCCCTAATATACGTTATCTTAAAGTTTAAGATATACCCGAAATACACTGAAACTAACATAAAAATTGTCATTTCGAAACAAATCGGTAACGAAAATTTAAGGCATTTTCGCTCTGAAATGCTTGACTGGGTATTATACTCTTTCTATGACACTTGTGCCTACCTTTGTAGTGGGCATTATGATTTTTTTAATTACCCAATTTAATTACTATTTATTACTTGCGGTCCGTTTCGGCTTGACATGTAAGGGCGTAAATCCTGCGTATATCTAACAACTCGTACTTGCCTTTGTATTCCACGAGTTGACCCAGAGCATGTTTCTTGGTACCTAGTCCCGTAAATATAATAAATAACCTAGAACAAATAACAACAGAATTTGTCTCGACGGAATCTGGTAGAGGGGTGGGTCCCTGAAGGTCTTCCAAACAAAAATCACCCCCAAAAAACAAGATAGGTTTTCGAGTAATTAGCATAAATCCAATACGGCCGTCATTGGCACCTTAAAGTTCCAATATCTCGGCAATGGTTGAGGTTCGAGGGTAGGGTTGTCAATGTACTACGGGTAAATAGGGAATTGGTACAGATGGCTAAGAAAAACATAGCTAAATGACCCCCGGTGGCGCCATACCGTCATACGGCCAGCAATTAGCATAAATCCAATATGGCCACCATTGAAACTGCTATATGATGTTGGGAATGGTTCAGTTTTGTCGGTGTGAATGTATTACGGGTAGATAAGACAGTGGTAAAGATTGCTCAGAAAAACATAGCTAAACGCCGTCCCTTTGACGTCATACGGCCAACAATTAGCATAAATCCAATTGAATCTTAAAACTCCTATATCTTCGGAATGGTTGAGTTTGGAGGATGTCAATGTATTATTAGCAGATAGGAAAGTGCTTCAAAAAAAAAAAAAAAAAAAAAAATCCAGGTGACGTCTTAAGTCATTCGGCCAACAATTAGCATGAATTCAAAATAAAAAGATAGGTTTTCGAGGAATTAGCATAAATCCAATATGGCCGCCATTGGCAATTTAAAACTCCGATATTTCGGAGTTTATAAGGTGTATTAGTGGTAGATATAAAAGTGGTACCGACAGAAATAGTATAACGGATGACGTCCCTGTGACGTCATATGTCCAACAATTGACATAAATCCCGTTGGGAAAAAAGAGTTCATAGGGTGTTAATGAAATGCTACTAGAGAATCAGGAAAACATTGCCAAACGCCATAGTCCAATCATTAGTATAAATTCTAATAACTTGGGATTGGTTGGGTTTAGGGCATGCAAATGCATTATGGACAAACAATGTGAAAGGGGGCAATGATTAAACGAAGAACCGGGACTGTTTGTCGAGAATGTTATGATAATTCACGAAATGGGGATTTGGAATTCGACCAGAAGAGATTTATTAAATCTGCAGCAAGATTATTTAACAAAACCCATCACCTATCCAGAACAGGATTATCTGTCTGGACCAGAAACAATCAAGTTTTTGAGTAGAATGACATATTGCGCATCAAATTTGTTTACACCTTATTAACAAGACCTGGTCATGAACGATGAGCTGAAGAATGAACTTTTTGGGCTATGTTTGGTAGAAGCGGCGAGACCCCAAGCGATTTAAATCTTTTTCATTTGGTGTTCGCGATACAGTTACATCATATTCATTGGCCAGGATTCTGATCGGTATATTGAATGCATAAGAGTTTTGTACCTCTTTATATGAAATCAAAGCCGCAAGCTGAACTAAAAAACGGCATACTTTCTGGAGACACATGGACATTTGTTAACCAATTCACGCTTACGGCTGGCGGGGTTACGGTGGCAAAGACACTGGCTCGCTAGCTGAAACTAGATATACATTCAGGCACTATGCAGGCGGTTGACGAAGGTTTCCAATAACAGACATAGATCCAGCTTAGCTATGTTTACTCAATCCTAACATTTATTACTGATGGAAGGCTAGAACTATCATTGGTAAAACTCCTTGGCATTGTGTTGTTCCAAGAAAAACAGGAATCTGAGTTCGGTGCGCCTAAATCCCAGACTTCTGAAATGCTATATTGTCTTTCTACGAATGACCAATACTGCCTAGTCCCAGCCTCGAATCCCGATACGGCTAGTGAGAACACCCACTTCAGGACCAAGGTCTTCATTTGGTGACGAAACAGTGTCTGAATTAATTGGAAGCAAGAGTCCTAAAATGGCCCGAGATATTAAGAGGTACCAACGACCATCTACTAATATAGATATGCATGCATTATTTGCTGACAGAGAAAACACAGTTGGACGGCTTATGCCAAGGCAACACCCGGATATTTTGTCATGGACTAGGCCTATGTGTTAATGCGCTGTACGACTTACCATGATCACCATGAGGAAACGATGACGAAATGAAATGGAGTATAATGCCCTACTATTCTGCTCCGAACTGGGTTAATGAAGACGGCTAAATGTCATACGGTATGCTATTGGGGGAATTTTGACCGAACCGCGGCACTACGGCCTACTTTTCTATCGAATTCCAACTGTAAAGGGATCTGTAATGCACCAATGTGTACACGGGACCTCCAGACTAGCGAGCCAGCGCCTTATCCACTTAGCCACCGTGACCCCTAAAAGATGTCTGCCGCCAGAGTTGAGCACTCTGGAAATGATGACATCTATATAGATAATGATACTCAAAAAGAAATACATCCGCGATTGGATGTTTATGGTTCCAGTGGCGGCTATACTGGGTTAAATTCATATGACACATGAATTTACGTCACGGGGACGTAATTTGGCAATGTTTTTCTGATTCTTTGATCTCGGAGATTCCGTGGCGGCCACATTGGATTTATGCTAATTGTTGGCCGTATGACGTCACAAGGACGTCATTTAGCTATGTTTTTCTGAGCCATCTGGACCACTTTCATATCTACCCGTTATACATTTATACCCTCCAAAACTCAACCATCCCCGAGATATTGGAGTTTTAAGGTGCCAATGGCGACCATATTGTATTCATGCTAATTACTTGAAAACCTATCTTTTTATTTTGGGCGATTTTTGTGTTGTAGGTATCGACTCCGTAAGACTTACCTAACCCTAACCGCTGTGTTTGTGGGATCATCCTCTACGTCATATCCAAAATTCTTTGATTTTCGGGACGGTAAATTCAAAATGGCCACCAAATATACCTTTGGAGCCCAATAACCCCTTTACTATTGTGTGTTGACGCTATAAATCTATTACAGATAGAAGCATGATGATCGATGCGAGTCAGCATGTCTAATCATAAATTATATACGACATTGCATAAATCAACCACATGACGTCATCACGTCAACATCAAATTTTCAAATACTTATTCAACTCCTTGGAAGAAGACAACTTATAGAAATTGAAATGAGCAATAAAGAAAAAATAATAAAAAATATTGTTAAATATAGCTTTTCAGAAAAGAATTATCGTTTTCCTACACTAGGCTAGGTCTGGTTACCACAAACAAAAATAAAAAGTCGATAGTGAGACTTGGTTGTCACCCCGCCTCAGTCTCCAAACAAAAAGATGAGACATATTAATTACTTGCACAGTTATCTTTTTATAAAACAAAAGCAACTAAACTTAGCCAAAGCTAAGTCAAGTTGATCTTAGTCCAGTTTTGATATAGTGAAACCAAGTTTCATCCCTCTCACGTAACTAGAATCAAAGTTATCCTATCACAAAGCATCCGCCAATCAAATTGCTTATCTCCGTTTAGCCTTAGTAAAACATGTTAATCATCAAACTGAGTCAAGACCTAAACCTAATGCACATCATCAAACTCGGTCAAGAGGTTCACCTAAAAAATATTACATCAAGTCACCCTTTCAATCCTAATCTGAAAATATAGTTCCAACGACCAGGCAAAATCAAATTACAGACTCGTAATACGTCAACAAATAAATTAAATAGGTGTTTAAATGAGCGGGTTGCGGATAATGTTGTATAATACTCATCTGTTCAACATATTTCAAGTGTATTATATTACAGCAGTTCAATTTGAAGATTGCAATAAACGGCTTCCCGTGAAAACGTCGAATTTTGCCTGTAGTTTGAAAATATTAATAAATATCTATATCTGTTAGTATTCTCTTTTAATAGTACGGCATATAATATAATTGTTTTATTTTCTCGCTTAATATTATCACCCAAACGACTGTCATTATTGCCCACCGGTAGGTTTTTCCGTTAAGATTTGGTCGAAATTTTGCCTTTTATTGATTTTGTAATCTGCTAGAAAGCCAATTGGGAATACAAATACATATCAGGAAACAAAAGGTCATTCTCGTATGTGTAAATCATGTTACAAAATTCCACCGAAGATTTGATTTCTTTTCTTCCAGTCGAACCTTTGAAATACCCCCAATAAAACTGGATGAGACGAGTAACATTATCGTGAGTTAACAAGTATTAGTTGATAATTTTATACATCATAAAAGGTATTACATTTAAACTATTCAGTTATATATACCTGTCTGAAACTGACATTTTATTTGATTATAACTATACGAAGGTATGTCATGAATGTCTTTTTAAATCTTGCTGTTTGAACTGTCATAAATTTTGAACGGATTTCTTGATTGAGAACGAACTACCTAAAAGAAAGACCTGCAATAGGCACATTTAGATCTTGAATAATGTATCTTTAAATATATCCCATGGCACAAACTGTTTTTACTTGTATTTTCGAAAGAAAGCATGACAGATGTCACGTGATGAACGAAACCAACGTAAAGGGGGCGGGGTGTAAAGTTGGGCACATTTTCACTGTCGCATTGCGCGATAATTTCGATCGTTTGAATTTGGGCAACTAAAACTATCAACTGAAGGCAATTATAACTGATCGTCTGTCTACTAAATTTTAGTCACAATGTCTATATGACCAGAAGCCCACACCTGTATATCATTGAATACACGGATACTCGTAAATATATTCTTTATCATTAATTATCTTTTAATTTAATGTTGATAATGATTATGACCTCATCACCCCCGAATTACAAATCACCCCATTTTAATCTGTAATCAAATATTTCATGCTGTAAAGCTATAAACATACATAGGCAGGCGTACATACAGCAGCAATATTTCCCACTCCTTGCCCACCCGAATTCTACATCTCGGAGGATGGGTTCATAAATATAATGCCGTCTTCCGAAAGATCTGTCCAAAAAATGACGAAACAAATACTGATTGATTTCTGAAAAATGTCACATAAAATGGGTGGCTCCAGACAAACTGTTTTAATCCATGGTCAATTCAGTACAAATTGACAGTAATCGATTAAAAGAAACTAAATTTGGTGTTTTATCATTACGTAACCCGATTGGATTTCGTGCACTGCTATTTTCTTTTTCACGCGACCCGTCTGCAGGGCAGAGCCCGTGCGCCTATATGTAACGTAAAAGATGTAAATAAAATAACGCACTACAGACGTAAGTATGTGCGGAAGAACTCGACAGCGAGACCAGGCCAATAGCTTAGAGCCACACACTATTTCGATAGCCCCGCCTTGCTGTCACCCCTTTGTTCAAAATGATCTATTCCGATGAGTGACGTAATTAGCTTCCATTTTGTTATCGCTGGATGTGAAAGCTTGTGAGGAGTTCAAGAGAACTTTATTATACGTTGGGATATTCCAAACACACAGGTAAGTTTTTGACAGTCATTATTAAGTAGTTTGTTCACACAGAAGATTTCAATCTCTTATCCTATAATTATAAATACTCCAACATTCAACTTTCGGAATTTAAAACAATAAAAATTCAGATATTGTTTTCCTACCCTGTGCTAGGTTAAGAGTAACACAAATAGAAATAAATAGCCAAAACAAATAAATGACATATGTTACTTACTTGCACAGATTTTCCGGCGTGGTTTCCCTTGTCAGTGATGCAGAACGGGGGGCCTGACAAGGACAGCTGTCTAGTCGTTCGGATGGGACGGAAAACCGAAGTCCCGTGTACATATTAGCGTGCACGTAAAAGATCCCTTGGCAGTTGGAATTCGATATAAGAGTAGGCCGTAGCGCCGCTGCCCTGGCAAAATTTCCCTGATAGCACACTGTATGGCGTATGCCCGTCTTCCATTAGCCCAGGTTAGGCGCAGAAGAGTAGGACGTTAAACCCCATTTCATTTCATTTCTTTTCTACTTGCACAGTTATCAAACATTTTACATGTTAAAAATAAAACAATTTAATACTATTATGACTTATTAAACTTACAGGGGTCAATGTAGTGACACATATTTCCACTTTTTCCAAATATTCGCGTTTAAATTAATGAAACGTCGTTTGTATCCGATTTGGAAACGCCACCGAAAACCACCCTACACGCTTCTTTTTATTCGGAAAACCTTGAAAATTTGACTGCATCCGAACCTACTGTACGACGGTAAGCATGGACCGTAAATACGGTCAATGATAACATGTAGCTACACCCATACAATTGTGATGCGACTACCGTTTGTTTTATTATTAAAACTTGCCGCTTTTAGAAAGAAATTCTGAAAATAGCGTCATTCGAAGAGTGCGTAGAGCTCTCATTGCGTAGTCGTATGGAATCGGAGTTAACAATGGTCTGCCGAATGGCTTCTTTTAATGAGAGATGGCTTTCAAAGGTGGCTTCCTAGTAACGATTTACGAATTCCCCGATTTAAAATGCGATGATTTGTATCATTTCAGGTTGGATTATATAGAGAATCTCCTACGAGTTTTTTTAATATCAAAAAATATCAACACTCGTTGATAAAGTAAAAAATGGCGCTGAAATGCATTATGGTGCTCGATTCGTTTACCAATTGTAAAATGTTTATTGGATATCAGAAGCCCATATTTTCCCTGTAGGATCACAACATCAATGTTAATTTAGATTGACAAATAATTCGTGTTTTCAATGACGAAGACTTTGGGTAATATTGGGTTAGAGGCTTGGCTACCATAAAATTTAGTTAAGGTGTTAATTTTTTGGGGAGCCACGGTTGGTAAAGTAATAAGACGCTGCCTCACTAGCCTAGAGGTCGTGTGTTCGCTCCCCGTATTAGCCGAGAAAGTTCATCGGGATTTTTAGGAGTGTTTCACCTTGTCAGTGGTGCAGGACGGAGGGCCTGTTAAGTCGTTCGGATTGGACGAATTACTGAGGTCTGGTGTATGCATTGGCGTGGACGTAAAAGATCTCATTCCAGATGGAAGTCAATATAAGAGAGGGGCGTAGCGCCGCTGCCCGGGCAAAATTACCCTTATAGCACACTTCATGGCACACTTCGGAGCAGAACAGTAGGACGGTAAACCCATTCAATTAGAACCAGAATAATCGTATTCTAAAATCTTGACCAATCAAATTTCTCTTTCTTCTTCTTAACCTTAGCAGAGTGACTGGGTGAGATCAAAAGTAGTGTTGGAGTAAATATTAATGACGTAATATAACACTAGTGTAATTCTTCGCCTTCCTTTTGATATGGAGTCGAAACGGTGCCATATTAAGACAATATATCATGGTTAAAATATGGATTCCAATTTTAATTTCTGTCTTTTAAACTGTCAGTCCATTAGAAACAAAGTTAATGAAATTCAAGAATTTATTTTGGATAATGGCCTCGATATTTTTGTCTCTATCGAAACCTGGCTAAAAGATGATTGCAACATTACTATAAACCAACGTCTTCCAACTAACTACTCTGCATTGACGACCATCCGTACTAGTAAGAGGGGACGGGGTTTAGCAGTCTTTTTCAAGTCCACCATTAAAGCATATAAGATTAAAATAGGTCCTTTTGTTAGCTGCGAAATACAACACACCACCATTAAACACCATAACGAATTATTTCATATTATCTCATTGTATCGGCCTCCTAATTCTGCCTCTGTTGAGACTTTTTTCAACGGCTTATTGGACATACTTCACGAAATTACGTCATGTGCTGGAAAACGTTTGATATGTGGTGATATAAATCTACACCTAGATGTTGATTCCAAAACTACTACACAGTTTAACGATATTCTCGAATCTTTCGACCTAGTTCAACATGTCACTAAACCTACTCACAATAAAGGTCACATACTTGATGTCGTTATTACCCGCAAATCTGACTCTTTGGTGTTCAACTTATCGGTAGACGACCACCTCATTTCTGATCATTTTTCAATCATGGCTGTCCTCACACTCCCAAAACCTAAATCACTACAGAAGACTGTATCATATCGTAAACTGGGAGATATCAACTTAACCAACTTGAAATCTGATATCTTAAATGACGGTGCCCTTAATAAGATTAGCAATTTCTGTGATATTTCGGATCAACTTCAAATCAATAATACAGAGCTTCAAAACATTATTGATAGCCATGCACCAATTGTCAGAAAAACACTCACCATCAGACCAAATCGTAAATGGTACAGGCGGAAAAAGTCTGACGCAAGAGTAAGCTTGAAATTGACAGACAAATATATGCAAAGGCTCGTAATGATGCAAACATCCTCATCAATCAGACCAAACAGACTTTTGTTTTAAACCGTATACAAGAAAATAATAAAAACCCTAAAGAACTTAATAAAATTTTGAACAATATTATGAAAACTAGTGACAGTACCGTTCTACCAGAGCATCGTGACCCAAGCTACTCGCTGAATCTTTCAGTCAGTTCTTCAACAATAAAATTGATACCATACGTAGGGCACTTGACAATTGTTCTATATCGGTATCTGATAACGATATTGACGTAAACTTTAATGGTTCACCACTATCAACGTTTCCAATAACTGCTGTAGATGAAATCAAATCAATCATTTCTACATCCTCTTCCTCTTCTTGTGAGCTAGATGTATTCCCAACCCATCTTGTTAAAAGCTGTTCTACAGAACTTTGCCCTATTCTTTGTAGCATTGTGAATACATCCCTATCTACTGGAAACTTTCCTGATGTGTTGAAAGAAGCAGTGGTCTTTCCACTTTTCAAGAAGAGTACATTAGATCACAATGTCTTGAAAAACTACAGACCTGTCTCAAACCTGTCGTTCATCTCCAAACTTATTGAAAAGGTTGTAGCAGCACGTTTCAAAGCTCATCTGAAGTTACACAATCTAAACGAACATTTCCAATCAGCACACATAGTACAGAAACAGCATTAGCTCGTGTGAATAATGATATCCTTACTAGTCTTGACAATAAAAATGTTGTGTTACTGGTTCTTCTTGATTTAAGTGCCGCCATCGATACAATCGACCAGTCTCTACTGTTAGAACGACTTCATAACGTTTTCGGACTTGAGGGTAGGGTGCTGACTTGGTTCCGGTCATATCTCACATCCCGTCACCAATCTGTTGTCATCAATAATGTTAAGTCTACATGTGTAGAACTTAAATTCGGCGTGCCACAGGAATCGGTACTCGGACCGTTGCTCTTCACCGCTTCTACCACTCCCCTAGGGCGTATTTTGAAATCATTCAATCTGAATTATCATATCTATGCTGATGATACTAACTAGTGTTTTCTTTTAACTGATCATAATGTTACAAAAGAGCAGCTTCGGTTGGATTTTATTAGGACATTGTTATTATTATTATTATTATTAAAATTAACATAGGGAAAATGGTAAAAATGGCGATTTTCGAGATTTATCAATTGTAAAGATCACATAACACTTAATACATTTTAATGAATATTTAACATCACGAAAATCGGCAATACTATATACCGGAAAACAACCGGAAAACACCATGTTATACTGAATACCGGGAAACACTAAATACCGGAAAACACACTTAATACCGGAAAACACCGTAAATAGGTGGCCCGGAGCTTGATTATTTGTGTGCGTGGGTTAGGGTTGGGGTTAGATTTTTCCGTTGTGGATTAGGTTTAGTTTTTTGGTGTTTTTTTTCAGGAGGATCAGGCTACAAGTTGCCTATTTAGGGTGTTTTCCGGTATTAAGTGTGTTTTCCTGTATTTAGTGTTTTTCCGGTATGTAGTATGACATGTTGTTTTCCGGTGTTTTTTGGTGTTTTACGGTATATAGTATAGCCCATGAAAATCACGATTAGTATAAAAACATAAGTTGCTCGACAAAAAATTAACCGTTGTGGGTTAGGGTTAGGTTTAGTTTATTTTGTGTTTTTTTCCGGAGGACCAGGCTACGAGTTGCCTATTTAGGGTGTTTTCTGGTATTTAGTGTGTTTTCCTGTAGTTAGTGTTTTTCCGGTGTTTTCCGGTATTTAGTATGACATGTTGTTTTCCGGTGTTTCCCGGTTGTTTTCCGGTGTTTTTTGGTGTTTTCCGGTATATAGTATAGCCCATGAAAATCACGATTAGTATAAAAAGAAAAGTTGCTCGACAAAAATTAACACTCTAAAAAATATAGTTATGTTTTTTTCTCTCTCTAGCTTTCGCAAATTCCCCGCAAATTTTTCATCTTTGTATTTTCATTTCAACTATCAGATTTTCCCATTGCCTTTTCACAATTTCTCCAATCTAATTGACCACATAAGGAAAGGGCGTGTTTCCGAGTTCAGCCGATATTGACGGACAATTTTTTAGATTGATGAATAACCCAATTGGGCAATTATTTTAGCCGAGACGATAAACACTAACGTCTTATGACGTCAACTTTTGTTGAACCCGGAACCACACCATCTGTCAGTTCGATTGGAGAAATTTTGGTGGTAGAAAATACAATGGAGAAATTCTGATAGTTGAAAATACAATGGAGAAATTCTGATAGTTGAAAATGCAAAGATGAAAAAGTTACAGTGTCTGTGATTAGCCTGAATAACTCAATTAGGATCAAACTTATCGTGTCTAAAAGCATCGGCAGCAGAAAAATGTCCAAGACACTTTTCCAAATAAACATCAACACCAAGTTTGAACATTCTAGCTCAATTAGATGCAGAGTGATTGTATCGCAAACAGTGTGACGTACAGACAGACGGGTGGACCCATTCTAATAGACAACTTTTTTTTTTTTTTGGAAGGCGGTGGATGATTAAAATATGTCGAACTAGCCTGCGAACAGACAAAACGGCATTGTTATGTATATATTAATCCACCATTTTACACAGTCTCTCTTTGTGATGACCCAGACGTGCCACGCGTGACCTCACAGAGGCAACCACTTATCTAGCTATTGTTTCTTTTCTACCAACTGAAGAACTGTGGGATAGATAACCTTTATTGTGTTATAGGCTTTAACTTTATTTACATCATCAACAAGAATATATACAGAAACGTACATGTTTCAAATCTCTTGTTATAGGAATCGGAACAGTTGTTGCTTGAGCATACTAATTTGTTAAATCCTCTTCCACATTATTAGTAAATAAAAACACAAGCTGATTAAAAACCGGATCCTATTTTGTTTTTATGGTTCAAAATTTCGTTTTACTTGTCTTTACTACACTAGGATCTGGAAGAGCTGTTATCACTGACGTGTTCTGGATGATGTGAGGGATTAGTCAATGAAACAGCCTGTTACTGTGAGCTTTAGGTTTATGGTGCACGGAACTGCGGATAATCCACTAGAAACATCAATGCTGATTGGTTAATTAAATGACAGCCCTTATGAACCAACGCGCACGCGTTAACCATTCGGCCAATAATACCCTTGCATGGAATAAACAAAACAAGGATATTCGATGAACCCTTATATGGAAGGCAGTAATTCAGTTCTGTATTTCTCGGTTGTAATGGACATTGTTTGATTAAACAATTCGTGATTTCGGTATTAGCTGAAATTAAATACCTTGCTTGAAATTGAAATTAATCGAACCATGTGTTAGTCCCGAAATGACATACTTTGTGTCATTACCCCCCCCCCTTCTCTCTCTCTCTCCCACACTGATTGAGGTTAATGCAGTCAGAATAAAAACAAAAAACCTCAGAGAATTAAGTAATCTGAGGATAAAATAACGCAGTTATCAACACGGCAAAAAACAGGGAACCCAATGAAAGATGACGAAGAAAGATTATTAAATTAAAGGCCGACAAAAATATTTTATAGAACAAGCTTAAGTGGCCAAAAGAAAAGGATAGGAATCGGAATCAAATAGGAAAGCAGTGGCAGTGGCTTAGGAAAAAACTGTCCAATTTACCTTTTACCCCTCTCTAAAAGGTTAGGGTTTGTATTTCGCACAATAATCATGTTTTTCCATGCGGCCATTTTGGACTCCGGCCTACATTATCATCTGCCAACGTACTGGGTTGATCAAGTTTTTTTATTGTTAATTACATGTATCTGATATATTATTGATAACATCAGTTTCCCGTCAATAAATGTAATACACGTATTTCTTCAATGATTTTATATTAAAATTTTTGGTTCACTAATTATTGATATAGAGCGAAGCTCTAAAGCGTCGCACGAAGCGCGGTACTTGAGCAAAGCTCTTTTCCGGTAACACAGGAGCGAAGTAAAAATGTCACCCGCAGACTGTTGATTAAAAAAATTTTGAGACGGAACCGGATACACTGGACAAAATAGGCAAGGCGCATGTCAGCGCATGTCAACTTACCAAATCTCGCCCACGCGAGATCACGCGTCTCATAGAAATATTTCTTTGATCTAAATTAAAATCAATTCGGAAAAACGAAATTATTTAACAGTACTTCTTTTGAGTAACTTAATTATGTTCGTTTTATATTTGACAACAATCACAACAGCTTCGCTCTAATCAGCCAAGGCCTGTTACATATTAAGTTTTGCTGTCAATGGCCGGCCCAATGGTCAATGTATTTCGTAAATGATATTATATTAAAAATTGTCGGACGAGATATATTTTCAAAACTGACATCCGTTTTTCAAGCCCTCAGAATTGCCTATTTTTTAAAAGTTGCACATAACCTTTGCTTACAAACCGATTTTGATGTTTATAAACCGATTTTTATATGCACTGAATGCCTTACTTAATCGTTTGGCATCACAATTTTACCCGATTTCAAAGATTTGTACTTTTAAATTGTTATTTTTTTGTATCGTTTTTAAAAAATCTAAGTCAAAATTTTAATCTCAGCGATCGATTTCTAATCGTCAATGGTTCCAAAAATCGAAAAATGATCTTGAAAATCTGTTGAGTATTGTGGGGACGAAATAGATTTTAAAGATTGACTTCCGTTTACAAAATGGTGGCATTTCCGGTTTGTTTTAACTTTAAGATATGATAGACGGCTACTCATGATTTAGTTTGCAAAAATATACAAAGGGAGATAATAGGGAATATATTGTCGCCTCATTTGGCCACAGATCACTAATTATTGCCCCATTGACTTTAATGTTAATTCTCGTCTCTTAGACCGGTTGTAACTTTTTCCCAAATATTCGTTGGGCAAAACGCTTTCTGCCACAGATGGAGCAACATGTGGCAGACTCTTGCCCAAAAGCATGTATGAGGCTCTTCATGAAAAACTTGAGATAGACAAGCTGGAAGTAGAGACAGCTAACCTTGCAATTCTCGGCCCTCCCTTTCAACGTAACCAACCTCACAACTCTTGTATCCTTCCGGCTCAAAATCATGAATATTCACCAAAACCTGGCAGAAAATGTATTTTCAAACCCTTTTCTTCGATTCTACACCAAAAATTCAACAAAAATCGCCATGCAAAAGGGGGAAAAAGGGAAAGGGAGAGAAGGACTAAAAATAACTTTCGCCCTTGTTTCGTGGGTGACTGCCCAGGAATATTTGGTGATCTGTGTCCTATATAGGGGTGAAACTTCGAATATCACCAAAAGGCCTTTTGTGTTTGCTTCCCATATGTTCTGGCAACATGCTGGTGAAAGGAAATCAAAATCAAAGAATAATTGCAAAAATGATGGCCCTTTAAGAATACATGCTGCTTTAAGTACAGTGGTGCATCTCAGGTCCCTGGGCCTTTTGTGCTAAAATTTAAAAAATCTTTTTTAATAGAGGCAGTATTTGAGCTCTGTGAAAAAATTAGACGAGTTGCAAACAAACTACATAGAAAACACTCATAATTTGGAATTTTTATCAAAAATATATTTTTTTACTGCCATGTCATGAAAAATGTACAAAATTTACATGTAGCATCTTTCAAAAAACCAATAATTTTCCACTTTTTTAGATAGCCAGACTGGCAAGTAATATATTTTTAGAAACCCTGGACATTATGCAAACAGAAAAATCACAAAACTGTTGCATTGATTGAAATTATAAAGGTCTGTACTGAAACATGTAACCCCACCCCCTAAAAATGTCAATGACTGAATCAATCTTACCTTTGGTTGCAGAGCCAACTTTACCAAAGGAATCTGTCTAACAGATATGATTTACCATCCCTGGCTAATATATGAACATAAAAACTAAAATAGGTGCAATAAATGTGAATTATGGTTAAAATAGGCCTTGCTGAAAGAAAAAAATGCCATAATTGGCCTATGTCCACCCCGCTCTAACAAAAGGGTCACAGAATACACAATTTTCACAAATTTGGAAATAGTTTAATGTTTTCAACATCTCAAACCTCAGAGGCATCATACAAATCTTTATTGCAATTATTGTACTGAAGCAAGATGTCTGGACCTTTACATCAATTACCTTAAAAAATGAAGTCAAAAAGGTAGTTATGACATAGTTGACAACATAAAAGAGGCCTGAAAAGGAGCAAAATTAACATTTTACTGTTCTATAAGTGACATAAATGCAACAAACACCACAAATCCTAGATTTTTTATAAGAAAATATTGAACATTAAGCTGACATTTACACATCTACACCAGTTCTGTATCAGGGTGTGGTCTTACTGGCCTGACATGTCTCAAGGTTCTAAGTTTGACTATGAACAAAAAAGGTCAGAAATCCTTGAAATGTACAAAATGACCATTTATTGGCAAAAAATAACATTCCCATCTGCAATTCAACAACAAATTCCAATTGTTATCATTTAATTGTCAACACTGGTGCAATTAAATCTCTCAAAACACATTAATAAAAACGGGTGGGGTGGGGCATTTATAGCCCCTCTAAACAGAAAGAAGGGGTAAAAAATGTCCATAAAGACTGGGATATTGCTTCCTACATGAAGAAAATGCAAGAATTTAATGCTTCAAAGAAGAAAAAAATGCTTGTTCTGGGTAAAATAGTGGCCAAATTGAGCCTACCCCTGTTTTGAACATTTTGTACAAACCCATCTGCTGTATATTATTAACTCAGTGTTGCCAATTTTCCATTTTCTGTACGAAAGCTGGAGCTATTTCGAAACTTGACAAACTTATAGATCCCATCTAAGTTACATTAGCAATGAAAATAAGGGCATTTTAAGAAATTTTGAGTCATTTGAGTAGGTATGAAAGCATTAATTTTTACATCGAAATGGGAGAATCTGGAGATTTTCTGTGAATATTCCTGATTTTTAGACAAAATTAGGTGAAATTACAATGTTGTTCACTTTATCTGTGCTTTCTGAGGCTGAATACACCAAAATTGGACACTGAAATATTTTTCTTACTGTTAGAAATTAAATAAAAACTGAAAATTGGAAAATTTGCAGTAAAATCACAATTTTTCCCGAAACTTTGAAAATTTTTTTTTTAAATTTGTTTTTTTTTAGTTTTTCTGTAGTCAAGGTATTTTTTACATATTTTCTGACAAATTAGTCATCATATTTTCAAAACTAAGGCATATCAGTCACAGCCTTGTCATACGCAGACAGGCCACAGATCACTAATTATTGCCCCATTGACTTTAATGTTAATTCTCGTCTCTTAGACCGGTTGTAACTTTTTCCCAAATATTCGTTGGGCAAAACGCTTTCTGCCACAGATGGAGCCACATGTGGCAGACTCTTGCCCAAAAGCATGTATGAGGTTCTTCATGAAAAACTTGAGATAGACAAGCTGGAAGTAGAGACAGCTAACCTTGCAATTCTCGGCCCTCCCTTTCAACGTAACCAACCTCACAACTCTTGTATCCTTCCGCCTCAAAATCATGAATATTCACCAAAACCTGGCAGAAAATGTATTTTCAAACCCTTTTCTTCGATTCTACACCAAAAATTCAACAAAAATCGCCATGCAAAAGGGGGAAAAAGGGAAAGGGAGAGAAGGACTAAAAATAACTTTCGCCCTTGTTTCGTGGGTGACTGCCCAGGAATATTTGGTGATCTGTGTCCATTTGTTACTTCTTTCCTAAGTTTCAAGTCGATCCCTTGAAAAATAAAAGAGTTAGACTCCAAATTTTCATAGTTTTCAAAGTTTTGTCGATGACGTCACTTTTGTTGACATTTTTAAACTTTTAAATGTGCATTGGGGTCCTGACATGAATAAAACTTTCGTTTGATATGCTATAGAGTCTATTTGTGTACCTTTTCTAAGAAAGCGTTGAAAATAAAATTTAAAATATTAATCCTAACAAAAACAATAGCTGTTGTACTATGCAGTAGTATAAAAACTAAATATTAACAGTTTATGATTACATGAAGTAACATTAAAAATAACATTAAAAATAAATCAAAATAAAATAATTGATCGATGGGAAATACTAGGTTTTCGAAACGTGTAAATAAAAGCTAAAAGGCCCAACTCACTCGCCACCTGCGTCATTATATACCATACTAATGAAACTATGATATAACCCCCACCCCACACCAAACAATAACCCTCTAAAAGCCTCTATACTTCTAAAGTGCAAGCCATATTCATCATATTGTATCTGCTGCAGAAATGAGACAAAGATTGGCAGAAGCCTATATAGCCCCCCCCCCCTCCATAAAGATACAAACCTTTGCTTGGTAAAGACCCAGTAATTATGTATCCATAAAATTGTACCTAGTGCTAAAAATACAAACATAAATATATATATTGAAAAATATGAAAACAGTAAAGTATATGTGTTATAGATATATAAACAAACTAAATCAGGAAGTAAACTCTTTTTTAAAAAATTGTACTGCAATCTGAAAAAAAACGTTTGAAAAAATGTTACAATACGTGTTAGTCAATAGAAGTTAAAACCTTGCCTTACTACATTCTGTTTCATTTTTACTTCAAGCAACTCAATCCAGGTTGAATTTAGAGAGTAAAACCATTTGTAATTTCAATTTTTAAAAAACCCCAGTTAATGTGGAAATCTATAAAAGTGGTTGTTATGTTACCACTGTGATTAGTCTGTCAATGATACAATATACATTATTGGTTTTTACTGAATGTATTTTATTTATACACCTTATAGCAGACAGGGACTTTACAATTTAGTTTTATTCTGATCATTTTCCTTGAAATCTGGGATCAGGAAATTCCTCTCAAAATCAACTTGATGTTAGCACGGACAGCCAATCTGATTAAAACACAGATCCAATTTCGTTTCGTTTTTTATAGTTCAAAATTTCGTTTTTACTTGTCTTCACTACTCTTGGATCTGGAGGACTTGTTATTTAACTGGCGTTCTGCCTGAAATGAGGGGTCAGCCAATCAAATGGTCTGTCGAATCGACCGTTTGACCTTTTCATGCGTGGAACTGTGGGTAGATATTACCAGCCAACGACGTCTATACTAACACCAGCGGATAGAAATCATAACAAAACACAAGTGGATTTTGAAAAGCATGGCAATCGCTAATTGGTTAATCGAATGACTGACGTTATCGGGTCAAATGTCCCGTGCTTGATACCTGACGTCATAGAACGTGAGCGTCCACTATAACTAGTTAGATCTACATGAGTGTGGGCCATCGAAAGTATAAAAAACGAAACGAAATATAGATCTATATTTTAATTAGATTGCACGGACAGCTTAAATGGATTTATTTTAACATTTCAGACATGTCTAGGAAACTCTGATCAATTAGTTTGGTGGTGCTTATTCAAATTCTGGTAAATGATCTTCTCCAAAGAGTTCGGTTCATTGGCACCTTAACTGGACAAATTTCTTCCTCTTAAACTGCTTAGTTGCTGAAGTGTTTCTTTCTCAGATATGGTAGGCCGGAGCGCCGCTGTCCGGGAATTTTTTAATATAGCACACTGTAGAGCTTATTTCCGTCTCCATTAGCCCGATCGGAGCAGAACAGTAGGACGTTATACCCTTTCTCATTTCATTTTTCAGATGTATGTTCAAATTGAGATATTTTCAGCTTCTTTACAAAATCCTATTCGTATATTTGGGTGGGAAAATTTAGGTATGTTGTTTACTGTTGTTTCAAATCAAATATTATACTATTTGAAAATCATTTTCGACTTATTGTCTAGTATGTTGTATTCAATCAATAGATTAATGGTACGGCATCACGATATTGCCTGTACCCCATTCTCCTCTATTATTCATATTTAATTTTCTGTGTAGTGAGACTTTGTCGAGAACCACGAGAAACTGCCTCAATCTGTGTTAAATATATAATTGGCAATGACGGTTGAGAAAGGTTAGGAGTTCTTGAAGAGGCATTATAACCCTGTCTTCTTTCAAATGATATTGTATTTGAGAGAGAGAGAGAGAGAGAGAGGGGGTTTAATGTCCACTCGACACAAACCAGTTAATTTCGGGACTAACATGTAAAGTACAGCCGGGGAATCGGAACCACGCCAGTTGACTCAATAACAGACCGTATGATGCAGCGCGCACGTGCTAAGCGGAAAGCAATTTGATTTATCGATGCTTTGGGAAACGATCATTTTGATTCTAGTTAAGTGAGAACGATTAAACTCACTGGAAGTGGCGAAACTCGGTGTATAGTTTCCTGTCATCTTGTTGCCTCAATTCAATGGGAGTGGTGAAACTCGGTGGATAGTTTCCTGTCATCCTGTTGCCGAAGTTCAATAATGAGCATTTTATGTTATAACGAAATAATAATAAGGGTTCCTATGGTGTTCTAGACTCCAAACAATATTGTTTGCTCCAAGCGCTGACAGAAGTTGTTAAATATAAACAATGAAACAAACACGTTTCGGGTTTCTGTCTAAAGCTTAAAGATGGGACTGTCCGTAGAGAGTTCCAAGTATGTGCTGTATTATAGGTGAATGATCTGCAGTGAAAGGTCTTCAGGTTATATTTTGGAATACTTAATAATCACTATGAACCAGATCCAGGCCCATAGCTAGCCCAACATTGTTGGAGGGGGGGGGGGTCAAACGCTTCTGGGGTCACCGACCGGGCTTTTTGGGGCGCTGATGTACCTACACTTGATAGTCCATGGTGAAGAGTACCCTGGTCACGCCTCCTGTCGGTGGAGTGCCCCCCCCCTCCCAAGAAATTTTGGAAAATAGGGTTTGCACCTGATAATGACGATCAATTTCAATATGGATTTGATATGAACATTATAAAAATTTGAAGGACGGAATACAACTTTAACTTGAACGTACCAATACTAATTGATGAGATTGCGACTTGTTTGAATTTTGAAGTTTATCACGCCGCTTAAGCGAACAATTCAATCGTTGGCACCTGACCAAGCTCGATCGGCATTGTGGGCGCCCGCCAATTATATAATGGGCGCCCATGATGTTGTCGTGGGCGACCCACCAATTTCGGAATTATGGGCGCCCCTCCGGGATGAGGCAACATAACAATCATGTTGTGGTGTTAATCGTGTGCGTCATTATATATGAGGCGTCTCACCATTTTGGGGGCGCCTCAAATATAACGACATGGTAATTTGTCGGCACAGACTAATTTAAAAATACATGGAATGAATAACGATAGTTCACCACGTCAGACCCACATTTAAAAAAAAGTATTTTGCCTGTTAATACTGTACAGGTCGCTGTTATAAGAAGATTTCCTTTACATTCAGCCTGATTAATTATTACAATAACATGATTGTTCCATGATATTGTGTGGCCGCAATTCTTACGATCATCTTGAAACTTGACACACTTATTGCCTCTACCCTGGAGACAACACCTGTCGATTTTAGTGCATGCTCGCTCCTTGCTCTCACTCTGAAGGGCGGCGCCACACTCGCTATTTGCGTCTCGAGTACGGGCCGCCGTTCTGAATGTATCATCTTGAAAATTGACGTACTCATTCCTTTTAGCCGAAGGATGATAGCTGTTGATTTTGGTCGATTCCCTACGCCCAGGGGTGTTGTCGCGCCCTTCTGGCTGTTAATACTCTACAGATTTTGTTCAAACTCGTCCTTTCAATAACAGAGTGGTACCTATGGGTGCATGCTCGACTCCCACGGGCGGTTTGTTCAAATTTATCATGATCATTTACTTTCAAAGAGAAGATGGCACCCTCTGATCTGATGTAAATGCATGCCCGAACCACTACGATCGTAGTGAACCATTGTTTCTTTGAAGTTTGTTTCTTTGATCGTCTGCTTGTCTTGTCTTCTAGTTAAGTGACGATTGGACCGACGATTTTGAGTAAATGTACGTTATTGTTGATACGGTTTTATTAATGTAATATTTCTCTTTACTACCCTATGTTGATTAATCAATCTTAGGCTTATGTTCTATTCAAGTCATATCAAACATCATTGTTGATTCCGAAATTATAAAAACCAATAAGGGGGTGGTGGTTAGCTCCGAAACCATTCCATTGGAGCATATGGACTTTTTAGGGGGCATAGAGGTCTAGTGTAAATATAGCCTTATGGAAATGATAGTTAAAGGGTGCACATGTTTATTTTACCCCCCCCCCCCAGCCCGTGGACCATAAGACTTGTTTTACTCGGTTAATAATTTAGTGTAGCAGAAATATTACTTAAATGATTGCCAAGAAGTTAATCAGTTAATTTTCTCGTATATTCAGATTCAAGCTAATAAAAAGCCGTTTAAATTCAAAACTAGACGTTTCCCCATGTCTATCGGTGTATGCACGTGACTCAATGACGCTACATAGTATTCGGGATTCCAATAAGCAGCTAGCTATGATTAGAATGATGGATGACAAGTATCCCCCAGTAGTATAAAACACAGTAAAACGAACTTGAAACCAAAAACAGTACACAGTGTTTATTCAAGCAACGAATAACGAGCTGTTTGGTATTCTTTTTTCTCCCCGTTATTCGAGATTCATATATGACGTGTTTATGTATATTTAATGACGATATTTCAGGATTTAATCCTAAACGATCATTAGACAACAATAGAATAATGGATTGCAAAGTATTCCCTAGCAGTAGAAATATATTAAATCAAGTATAGTCGGTAAATAAACCAGATTGTTATTCAAGCCACGAATAACGAATAACGAACTGTTTGTTATTCGTTTTTCACCCCGTTATTCGGGATTCACATATAAGGTACCTTTAATGAAGATATTTCAGTATTTAATTCTAAACGATTATTAGACAACAACATAATAATAGACTGCAAAGTATCCCGTAGCAGTAGAAAACATATTAAGTGGTGTATAGTCTGTAAATAAACCAGATTGTTATTCAAGCCGCGAATAACGAACTCTTTGTTATTCGTTATTCATCTCGTTATTCGGGATTCACATATAATGTACCTTTAATGAAGATATTTCAGCATTTAATTATAAACGATCACTAGACAACAACATAATAATGGATTGCAAAGTATCTCTTGGCAGTAGAAAACATATTAATTGAAGTATAGCCGGTAAATAAAACAGATTGTTATTCAAGCGGTGAATAACGAATAACGAACTGTTTGTTATTCGTTTTTCACCTCGTTATTCTGGATTGACTTATAAGGTATCTTTAATGAAGATATTTCAGGACTTAATTCTAAACGATCATTAGACAACAACAGAATAATGGACTGCAAAGTATCCCCTAGCAGTAGAAAACATTGAATGGCGTATAGTCGGTAAATAAACCAGATTGTTATCCAAGCGGTGAATAACGAATAACAAACTGTTTGTTATTCGTTTTTCACCTCGTTATTCGGGATTCACATATAAGGTATCTTTAATGAAGATATTTCAGGATTTAATTCTAAACGATTATTAGACAACAACAGAATAATAGACTGCAAAGTATCCCGTAGCAGTAGAAAACATATTAAGTGGTGTATAGTCTGTAAATAAACCAGATTGTTATTCAAGCCGCGAATAATGAATAACGAACTGTTTGTTATTCGTTATTCATCTCGTTATTCGGGATTCACATATAAGGTATCTTTAATGAAGATATTTCAGCATTTAATTTTAAACGATCATTAGACAACAACAGAATAATGGACTGCAAAGTATCCCCTAGCAGTAGAAAACATATTAAATGACGTTTAGTGGGTAAATAAACCAGATTGTTATTCAAGCGGTGAATGACGAATAACGAACTGTTTCTTATTCGTTTCTCACCTCGTTATTCGGGAATGACTTATAAAGTATCTCTAATGAAGATATTTCAGGATTTAATTCTAAACGACCATTAGACCACAACAGAATAATGGACTCCAAAGTATCCCCTAGCAGAAGGAAACATATTGAATGGTGTGTAGTCGGTAAATAAACCAGATTGTTATTCAAGCGGTGAATAACGAATAACGAACTGTTTGTTATTCGTTTTTCACCTCGTTATTCTGGAATGACTTATAAAGTATCTTTAATGAAGATATTTCAGAATTTAATTCCAAACCATCATTAGATAACAACATAATAATTGAGTCCAAAGTATCCCCTAGCAGTAGGAAACATATTAAATGGCGTATAGTCGGTAAATCAACCAGATTGTTATTCAAGCCGCGAATAACGAATAACGAACTGTTTGTTATTCGTTATTCATCTCATTATTCGGAATTCACATATAATGTACCTTTAATGAAGATATTTCAGTATTTAATTCTAAACGATCATTAGACAACAGTAAAATAATGAATTGCAAAGTATCCCGTAGCAGTAGGAAACATATTAATTGAAGTATAGTCGGTAAAAAACCAGATTGTTATTCAAGCGGTGAATAACGAATAACGAACTGTTTGTTATTCGTTTTTCACCTCGTTATTCGGGAATGACTTATAAAGTATCTTTAATGAAGATATTTCAGGATTTAATTCTAAACGATCATTAGGCAACAACAGAATAATGGACTCCAAGGTATCCCCTAGCAGTAGGAAACATATTAAATGGCGTGTAGTCGGTAAATAAACCAGATTGTTATTTAAGCCGTGAATAACGAATAACGAACTGTTTGTTATTCGATTTTCACCTCGATATTCGGTATTCACATATAAGGTATCTTTAATGAAGATATTTCAGGATTAAATTCTAAACGATCATTAGACAACAGTATAATAATGGATTGCAAAGTATCCCTTAGCAGTAGAAAACATATTGAAGGTGTATAGCCTGTAAATAAAACAGATTGTTATTCAAGCGGTGAATAACGAATAACGAACTGTTTGTTGTTCGTTTTTCACCTCGTTATTGGGGATTGACTTATAAGGTATCTTTAATGAAGATATTTCAAGATTTAATTCTAAACGTTCATAAGACAACAACGGAATAATGGACTGCAAAGTATTCCCTAGCAGTAGAAAACATATAAAATGGCGTATAGTCGGTAAATAAACCATCTCGTTATTCGGGATTTACATACAATATACCTTTAATGAAGTTATTCGTTTTTCACCTCGTTATTCGGGATTGACTTATATGGTATCTTTAATGAAGATATTTCAGTATTTGATTCTAAACGATCATTAGACAACAATAGAATAATAGATTGAAAAGTATACCCTAGCAGTAGAAAACATATTAAATGAAGTATAGTCGGTAAATAAACCAGATTGTTATTCAAGCCGCGAATAACGAATAACGAACTGTTTGTTATTCATCTCGTTATTCGGGATTCACATATAATGTACCTTTAATGAATTTATTTCAGTATTTAATTCTAAGCGATCATTAGACAACAGTAAACTAATGGATTGCAAGTATCCGTTAGCACTAGAAAAAATATTAATTGAAGTATAATCGGTAAATAAACAAGATTGTTATTTAAAGCGGTGAATAACGAATAACGAACTGTTTGTTATTCGTTTTTCACTTCGTTATTCGGGAATGACTTATAAAGTATATTTAATGAAGATATTTCAGAATTTAATTCCAAACGATCATTAGATATCAACCGAATAATGGACTCCAAAGTATCCCCTAGCAGTAGGAAACATATTAAATGGCGTATAATCGGTAAATAAACCAGATTGTTATTCAAGCCGCGAATAACGAACTCTTTGTTATTCGTTATTCATTTCGTTATTCGGAATTTACATATAATGTACCTTTAATGAAGATATTTCAGTATTTAATTGTAAACGATCATTAGACATCAGTAAAATAATGAATTGCAAAGTATCCCCTAGCAGTAGAAAACATATTGATTGAAGCATTGTCGGTAAATAAACCAGATTGTTATTCAAGCGGCGAATAACGAATAACGAACTGTTTGTTATTCGTTTTTCACCTCGTTATTCGGGATTGACTTATAAGGTATCTTTAATGAAGATATTTCAGGATTTAATTCTAAACGATCATTAGACAAGAACATAATAATGGACTGCAAAGTATCCCCTAGCAGTAGAAAACATATTAAATGAAGTGTAGTCGGTAAATAAACCAGATTGTTATTCAGGCCGCGAATAACGAATAACGAACTGTTTGTTATTCGTTATTCATTTCGTTATTCGGAATTTACATATAATGTACCTTTAATGAAGATATTTCAGTATTTAATTGTAAACGATCATTAGACAACAGTAAAATAATGAATTGCAAAGTATCCCTTAGCAGTAGAAAACATATTGATTGAAGCATTGTCGGTAAATAAACCAGATTGTTATTCAAGCGGCGAATAACGAATAACGAACTGTTTGTTATTCGTTTTTAACCTCGTTATTCGGGATTGACTTATAAGGTATCTTTAATGAAGATATTTCAGGATTTAATTCTAAGCGATCATTAGACAACAACAGAATAATGGACTGCAAAGTATCCCTTAGCAGTAGAAAACATATTAAATGAAGTATAGGCGATAAATAAACCATATTGTTATTCAAGCCGTGAATAACGAATAACAAACTGTTTGTTATTCGTTTTTCACCTCGTTATTCGGGATTCACATATAAGGTATCTTTAATGGAGATATTTCAAGATTTAATTCTAAACGACCATTAGACAAGAACAGAATAATGAACTGCAAAGTATTCCGTAGCAGTAGAACACATATTAAGTGGTGTATAGTCTGTAAATAAACCAGATTGTTATTCAAGCCTTGAATAACGAATAACGAACTGTTTGTTATTCGTTATTCATCTCGTTATTCGGGATTCACATATAAGGTATCTTTAATGAAGATATTTCAGCATTTAATTATAAACGATCATTAGACAACAACATGATAATGGACTGCAAAGTATCCCCTAGCAGTAGAAAACATATTAAATGAAGTATAGTCGGTAAATAAACCAGATTGTTATTCAGGCCGCGAATAACGAATAACGAACTGTTTGTTATTCGTTATTCATCTCGTCATTCGGGATTCACATATAATGTACCTTTAATGAAGATATTTCAGTATTTAATTCTAAACGATCATTAGACAACAGTAAAATAATGGATTGCAAGTATCCCTTAGCTGTAGAAAACATATTAATTGAAGTATAGTCGGTAAATAAACCAGGTTGTTATTCAAGCGGTGAATAACGAATAACGAACTGTTTGTTATTCGTTTTTCACCTCGTTATTCAGGAATGACTTATAAAGTATCTTTAATGAAGATATTTCAGGATTTAATCCTAAACGATCATTAGACAACAACAGAATAATGGACTACAAAGTATCTCCTTGCAGTAGGAAACATATTAAATGGCGTATAGTCGGTAAATAAACCAGATTGTTATTCAAGCCGCGAATAACGAATAACGAACAGTTTGTTATTCGTTTTTCACCTCGTTATTCGGGATTCACATATAATGTATCTTTAATGAAGATATTTCAGGATTTAATTCTAAACGATCATTAGACAACAACAGAATAATAGACTGCAAAGTATCCCGTAGCAGTAGAAAACATATTAAGTGGTGTATAGTCGGTAAATAAACCAGGTGAAAAACGAATAACAAACAGTTTGTTATTCGTTATTCACGGCTTGAATAACAATCTGGTTTATTTACCGACTATGCGCCATGTAATATATTTTCTACTGCTAGGGGATACTTTGCAGTCCATTATTCTGTTGTTTTCTAATGATCGTTTAGAATTAAATCCTGAAATATCTTCGTTAAAGATACCTTATAAGTCATTCCCGAATAACGAGATGAAAAACGAATAACAAACATTTCGTTATTCGTTATTCACCGCTTGAATAACAATCTGTTTTTTTTACCGACTATACTTCAATTAATACATTTTCTAGTGCTAACGGATACTTTGCAATCCATTATTTTACTGTTGTCTAATGATCGTTTAGAATTAAATACTCTTCGTTATTCATTATTCACCGCTTGAATAACAATCTGGTTTATTTACCGACTACACGCCATTTAATATGTTGCCTACTGCTAGGGGATACTTTGGTGTCCATTATTCTGTTGTTGTCTAATGATCGTTTAGAATTAAATCCTGAAATATCTTCATTAAAGATACTTTATAAGTCATTCCCGAATAACGAGGTGAAAAACGAATAACAAACAGTTCGTTATTCGCTATTCACCGCTTGAATAACAATCTGGTTTATTTACCGACTATACTTCATTTAATATGTTTTCTAATGCTAGGGGATACTTTGCGGTCCATTACTCTGTTGTTGTCTAATGATCGTTTAAAATTAAATGCTGAAATATCTTCATTAAAGATACCTTATATGTGAATCCCGAATAACGAGATGAATAACGAATAACAAACAGTTCGTTATTCGTTATTCGCGGCTTGAATAACAATCTGGTTTATTTACCGACTATACGCCATTTAATATGTTTCCTACTGCTAGGGGATACTTTGGAGTCCATTATTCTGTTGTTATCTAATGATCGTTTGGAATTAAATTCTGAAATATCTTCATTAAAGATACTTTATAAGTGAAAAACGAATAACAAACAGTTCGTTATTCGTTATTCACCGCTTGAATAGCAATCTGGTTTATTTACCGACTATACTTCAATTAATATGTTTTCTACTGCTAAGGGATACTTGCAATCCATTATTTTACTGTTGTCTAATGATCGTTTAGAATTAAATACTGAAATATCTTCATTAAAGATACCTTATATGTGAATCCCGAATAACGAGGTGAAAAACGAATAACAAACAGTTTGTTATTCGTTATTCACCGCTTGGATAACAATCTGGTTTATTTACCGACTATACGCCATTCAATATGTTTTCTACTGCTAGGGGATACTTTGCAGTCCACTATTCTGTTGTTGTCTAATGATCGTTTAGAATTAAATACTGAAATATCTTCATTAAAGGTACATTATACGTGAATCCCGAATGACGAGATGAATAACGAATAACAAACAGTTCGTTATTCGTTATTCGCGGCTTGAATAACAATCTGGTTTATTTACCGACTATACTTCATTTAATATGTTTTCTACTGCTAAGGGATACTTTGCAATCCATTATTCTATAGTTGTCTAATGATCCTTTAGAATGAAATCCTGAAATATCTTCATTAAATATACATGATCACGTCATATGTGAATCTCGAATAACGAGGTGAAATACGAATATCAAACAGCTCGTTATTCGCAGCTTGAATAAACAATGTGTTCTGTTTTGGGTTTCAAGTTCGTTTTACTGTGTTTTATGCTACTGGGGGATACTTGTCATCCATCATTCTAATCATAGCTAGCTGCTTATTGGAATCCCGAATATAAAGTTGAATAACGAATAACGAGATGACTTGCATCGTTATTCGCCAATAACGAGGTAAGTCACCTCGTTATTCGTTATTCGTTATTGGTGAATAACGAATAACGTATAATGAAAAACGATTCAACTTCACACTGCCACATAGTAATGACGTACGCACTGAGTTTGGAGCTTAAATTCAACATTTCGAGTGTCCAATTATCCTGCATCCATTTCGTATCAACACTTGTTTGATTACCGTTTCTAAGATCAATAATCAGTGGTAAAATTTTTTTATTTTAGTTGACCTGAGTAGGGCAATGTTTCATCCTTGCTTTCCCCAGTGGTTTCATCCCATTCTACTCCACTAACCCGTGGGTTAATAATCTCTGGGAGAGACACGTTTTCAAGTTATCCGCCCTTGATGATTGTGCTATTTTTATTGACCAATCCCATAAATCGTTAATTGCAAAGGAGTTAACTCTCATCGGACAATGTAGGAGTTCACCTAAAGATGAGAAGTCCGATTTATTCTAAATGCGTATTCATTAATAACAAATTTTATTTTATTATATTAATGAACACCGGACGTTTAGAAATATGTAGAGCGAAGGTTTTATTGAGAATCGTTTGTTCGTTCCCGCAGTTTTACATCCGATTGAAATCAGCGAAACATACTACAGATTTTGATAATGCAATTAAATGTAAATGAATTTGAAATATGTACATTATTTACATAAATCATTCAATAAATGGACATGAATATGGTTATCGGCCCTTATAAAAACAAAGGCGAAACGACTGGTTTGTAAACTGTTTTTGGATTGGATCGTAGACAGTGGCTACAATCAAGGCCAGGGCAGATATATTGAAATCATGGAAACCCTATGGAGTATCCCAGGGTTTAGTGAGACCACTGGGGATAACAGGGATGGGCAATGTTTGTGAATTATGATCACCAGGCGTTTGAGCCAGGGGAAAGATTTGAGCCATATAATCTACCACAGTCCGCGGCATAATACAGTTTCAACTACGTAACTGGTTTACCAACTGATCCCGATAAGATATCAGCGTTTACACCCTCGACTGCCCCAACATCCATAAAATCATTGCGATCTTGTGTAGGCTTCACCGGATAGGAGGTAAGGAGCAGAAAGCCTTGGATATCATACATTAGCGTATGCTGATTTTAGGAAACCAGCCAAGATGGGTTAGGTTCAGTTCTTTATCAGGAGCAGAATCGCTCAAGTCGTGATTAAAACCCAGTGAGTATAATTACCCGGCTCGTAAGCATTGATGTGGAGTGACCTTTATCAGATAATTTCCAGGACTATACACGATCGTGACCAACAGGAAACTCCAGCTGATCGTAAGTCAGAATTATTAAAACAAAAACGTTTGCGGAAAACTTGTTTTACGAAAGCTAAGTCTTATTTAACTAGCTTACTATGTTCAGAAACTGCGAACTTAGAACAATTGAAAAGTGGTGTTGATCCGGTCTTGAAAACACAAGATGTTATTAATGTTTTGTTGTCGCTATGCGAGCTTGATCCAGATAGGTACGATGACGAACTAGATGCGATACAAGATGATCCACGATTTACAGAAATTGTATTTAAGTACATTAGCCTTGATCAAGTCAAAAAAATCGAGTGAGATAGACACAGCGCGCCAATCATCGTCGAATAATCCGCCACCTAGAGAAAATGTTGAATTTCCTCAGAATAGTTTTGTGACTGAAAACGACCAACCCACCCCACATAATATTCAACAGAGTCCAAGTAATTCTATAACTGCTCAATCCCGTATGTCGTATTCGATAGTTAGCGATATGCATAATCAGTTTAAACGCGTTTCTGTTCCACGATTTGATGGTAATAAAAGAGATTACCCACTTTTTAAGGACTCGTTTGAACATTGCATTGATAGGGTTGCGTGTAGTGATGGTTACAAAATGCTTCAGCTCAGACAGTATCTACAGGGTGATGCTTTGAGGGCTATTGAAGGTTTTTCAGAGTCGTCTTTGGGTTACGCGTCCGCTAAGAAAAGACTCGAAGAAAAATACGGTGGTCATCGTCGTACTGTTCTGCTACATTTAGACTATATTCGTCAAATGAGACCTATTAACAAATGCTTGAAAAATTTACTGATAAGCTCGAACTTTCGATCGTCGCACTGAAAGATGCTGGTCTTGTCGAAGAATTTGAAGAAAATTCAATGTTTTATTCTGTCGCGAAGTCAAAATTGTCGCCAATGAACATCGCAAAGTTTAAGCGTTGGGTCTGTATAGACAACAAACTGAAAATCTTGTCAATCTCCACGCATGGTTGGCTTTAGAGGTCAAGTTTAGAATTGAAGCCTTGGAAGGGGTTGACGGTTTCTACGCTCCTAAGACGAGTCTTAGTCAAGGTTGTACCCGTAACGCTTACAAAAAGAATCGCGCATACACAACTAACAATAACAGCAGGCCGAAATGCGACTTGTGCACTATGAATCACCGACTTGTCGATTGTCCAGACTTTCGGTCGCTTTCTGTTAACCGGAGATGGCAAGTTGCAAAGGATAAGTCATTATGTTTTCGATGTCTAAGTCCATGTCACGAAGGGCGCTATTGCAAAAACTCTCGTCGCTGTGGAATAGACAATTGTCCCCGGTCTCATCATACTCTCTTGCACGGAGGGGGATATCCATTTGGGCCACTGTTAGTTGATTCGGGAGCTAATCGCCAATGGCCGCGAACAAATATGGCCACATCTGGATGAGATCACGTGGGAATGCGCATAATCCCGGTTATTGTTAACACCGGACATCGCACGCTCCAACTGAACGCCTTGTTGGACGAGTGTTCAACCGACTCCTATATATTAGTGAATCTGTTGCATCGGAATTGGGACTTAAAGGGCCAGTTTCCCGTTTGAACATTTCTGTGCTAGGTGGTAAACGCGATGGTTCAAAAAGTTGTAAAGTTAACTTTACTATCACTAGCCTATGGACAGACTAGTCTCAACCTTGACGCCTTTACAATTACAAACATTACCGATGGCTTGCAAATGATAGACTGGAATAAATATGCACATAATTGGCCCCACTTGCGTGATATTAACTTTCCTCGTGTTGGTAGTAGAGTCAACGTCGATTTATTACTAGGTCTTAATGTATCTGATGTACATCGCGCGCTCACTGAAATTAGTGGTAGGCCTGGAGAGCCCATCGCCAGACTTACGCCGTTGGTATGGACATGTATAGGCACATTGTTTGAACTGAACTCCTATAGACAATCATCGAATCACTTTGTTCGAACATTCTTTGTACACGATGATACAAACACTTTATTGCTAGCGACCCGACCACACGGGGATTATCGACTTCCGCTTTATCGAATTGTGACTTGTGGTGGCATGGACCTTTATTTCTTAGTCAATCGTCGGAGAATTGGCCTCTCGCTAATGAAACAAGCTCAAATCCGTCTGAAGATGCTTTATCGGAGCTTCGTTTGGCTCAGAAGTCGTTCCTTGTCGCGACTCCTCCGCGCGATCTTGGTAGATTAGAGCCTTCTAGATATTGAAGCTGGATTAAGTTGTTGCGAATAACTAGTTGGATTGTTCGCTTCATTAAAGCCCCAATAACACTCTTGTTGTAATTGAATAATATGTCCCAATCTTTATTCTGGCCAACAAATTGTATTATTTTACAATATTCAAATTAATTGATGATACAAATTTCATCTTAAAACACCTATTTTAAAAAATTGGAAAAATTCAACCAATTGATTTGAAAAGTCTAACGTAAACCTTTTCAAATGTGACTTGGATTTTAAAATATTTTCGAACCCTCTGAACAAGTAAAATATGATGTAATGGATAATTTTCACAACAGGTAGGACAAATAAACATCTAGTACTTAGAATAAGACTATTATTTATTTTCTAGAGCTGCCAAGCCAGCAAGAGTGTTATTGTCCCTTTAAGAACATTCGTGTTTTGCCACAAGATAGATGTTTTCAAGAATATTTGACAACAAACGAGTTATCGGCCTCAAAGATTTTTTGGCATAAAGTCGCACAAAAATGATTGTTTCGCAAGTGAACTACACTCTATTCGTTCAAATAAACAGGTTGACAGTCGATCTCCTTTAGCGTCGTTAAATCCTTGTCTCGAAGAATTGATGACCGTTTTTATTCATGCGGAGGAATTACTAAATTCTCGACCCCGAACGACGAATCGGTTCTCACTCCAAATCATTTTCTCTTTGGCCGAACAGGTGACCAATTAGTGTCGTCCAAATTAATCGATGGCGTTCGATTTAATCCACGTAATCGTTGGCGCATGGTTCAAAATTTGGTTAGCTCTTTTTGGAAACGTTGGCTACGAGAATTTTTACCCACATTAAATAATCGTTCGAAATGGCAAACCCTCTATAAGGACTTATGGAGGGTGACTTAGTACTGGTTGTTGACCCGCTTTCCCCAAGTGGTAAATGACCCTTAGGTCGTATAGTAAAGTCGAACCCAGGAATTGACAATCGTGTTCGTGTAGTTGACGTCAAAGTCGGCGATAATAATAATATACTTAAACGGCCGATACATCGTCTGTGTCCTTTGGAAGCTTAGATAACTAAGTATAGTGTGAACAGTGACTATCGATAATGTGTTTAGTTATATATCGTCATCGTTCGGAATTCGTTGTTCGTGTCTATCGTTAAATGGTGTGCTTATTATCCATATGGAAGTGCGGATATAAGTGTCAAGTGTTTCATCGTTGGAGTCATCGCAAAGTGTTCATCGAAATAGTGATGTGTATATTATAGTTTGCTATTTAAAGTAGTATTAGTTATATCGTCTATCGTCGTTCAGAATGCTACTATTTAGATTAGTATTAGTTATATCGTCTATCGTTGTTCGAGGATGTTCAATTCTATCGTATTTCGCGAACCTGTAATGTATCTCAGAATCTGTCTTTTAGGATGTGCCATCGCATATTACATCCTGGAGGGGGATGTGTTAGAAATAAACTTTCTTCATCTTTGTTTTATAGTGACTGATTAATTACGTCTATTGGCGTATGAATACACGCATGCTATTTATATAAATGTAGTCCAAAATAAAGCATGAGATATGCACTAGAGAGTTCATAAAATCAACATCGTGTTTGCTTCTTTTTTTCACCCATCGTAACTCGATGCCATGAGTCTGCTATTTATGGGCCCAGCCTGAGAATCCATTTCGGGATTTCTGATTCATCCTTCGCAACACTCTCCATATCTAATTTCATGAAGATGGGTTAACTATAGCCGACCACTTTACAAAGAACACTCTGGCATTTCCTATACTCGTAATCAATTGACGAAACAATGGCGGATTTTCTTTGTGGAAACTTATTACAATATTGTACGAAGACTACACAGTGACCAAGGATGTTCATCGATCTGTAATTCACGTTGAATTTGGTGTAACTAATAGATATTCATCAGGTACGTGTTGTTGTATCAAGTGAATGAATAGTTTTGTTCTCTTCAGAAGCGTCAGTAGGTATGTTCTTATAGCAGGGGAGAAGGTCAGAGAGTTAAAGTAGCCAAGTCTCTAACTCAATATCATTCACATTCTTCGATATTGAAAACACGAATTACTTGTCATTTTAAATCAACATTGATGTTGTGATCTTACCGGGAAAAGGGGGGCTTCTGATATCCAATATTTAAGACAAAATAAACATTTTATCAGCGGTACACATATTGTGTACCATAATGCGTTTCAGCGTCATTTGTAACAAGGTACTCGAAGAACGAGGCTAGACATATTCCACAACTCATTCAAACGGTGGCACCATATTTTTACCTACCGGTGTGGCTGGAATAACCCGACGCTAGAGATTGCTATTCGGTTTAGACTTCTCACATATTTCGCCGAACATAACTGATTTTAAATTAGAGTCAAAGCGGAATGAATGTAAATCAGTTTATATATATTCATATTACATTATGATATTATAGGTCCCAAATATTAGCGATATAGCTCCTTTAATATCTTAATATCCTGCACCTACTATTATATTAATTGCGCTAGCGTATTATTTTATTTAGCTTGATGGGGAAATGCCTTATATTTTAATTAATTGTATATTTTATTTGATTGGACTGATATTAAAATCCACCCGACTACACACTTTCGTAGCAGATAGAAATATGGAATAAATACATGTATGTGTACACTGGTTATAGGTTACAAACGTTTATCAAAAATATCCCCGATACTTCGATATGTACAAAATAACTATAGTCTTATAAAAATATCCCCGATACTTCGATTTGTACAAAATAACTATATCCGAATGAAACTTTCAACTTAACCTCAACACTTTGATGATCAATTCCCGATTATCCATTTCTAAAATATCTCTCAGGATTTTCTCTTCGTCCACATGTCGGACTATTTTTCCACACACTGCACGACTTAAAAGTATTTATAGCCAAACAGCCCCTTGACACAGTCCGTTAAATCCTTCTCTGAACATACTGAAAGTCTTTCAGGTTCACAGTCTGAAAAACCAGAAGCATTGAACGGCACGGCACATACAGTCAGTGATCTGTTTTAAGTAAACTCAAGGTTTATACAAGTGAAGCTGCACATTGATGAATCAGTGCCACCAGTATCACTATCACCGGGTTCCGTTTCATTTTCGCAAACACTTTAGAAATTTGAACCTTTCCCGTCTGCCGATTACGTGGAGATCCAATAGAAAGCATGGATGAAAGTTTTTGTGTTTAAAGAAAAATGAAGCTAAATAAAAGAAACGTTTTTATGAAGATGACAGGCCCCTAAGTGAACTACGAGATCTAATGTCAATGACACAATAAAGACAGTGGACGAGTAGCTTGGAATAGACAACGACTTAACCAGTTTGTAAAGAATTTAACAATGTCACGAAATCACGGTGACATAAGGGTGAATGAGAGTGATAGTGAAGATGATCACCTAGAGATTGGTGTGTACGAGAATGATAGTGAAAGGGGCCTTAAGCGCAAAATGAAAGCGTGTGCTGATAAGAAAGCTTATATGCGATCATCTGATATGAAGGTTATAGAACAGAGATGCAGTATTAATCAAGGAGACTTCATGAAGATATCATTAACGCAATATAGTACAGTACCCCTTAAAATTACCTCTAAAACGGCATCGATGATAACAGCATCTCGTGGAAAGTCACGTGTCACACGAAACAGCAGTTCCTCTACAGAATCCGGGGATACAAAACCCGGGGATACAGTAAATAACAACTATAATGAGAACCAGACGAGCATCACCTGTACCTCCAGAACAACCACCACCTGCGTATTGACGTAGATTTGCGTTATAGTAGTAACTATCCAAAGAGGTTGTAGTGTCACTCTGTAAGGCCGGAAATACGGATCTATTAAACTCTGTTACCCGCGCACCTTTCATCAAAAGATTAGGTTGGAGATGTTCACAGCAGTTGGTTAAAAGGTGTGGACGTCTCTCTCGATATAAACAAATAAAGAATATACTCACGAAGAACGGCGGAAATTACTAACGTTGAAATTTACCTGTTTTAGGTAATATTGACTTTCGGGTTCGTATTATACTTACGGAAAGGACATGTTGACATAATTACTTGTATTATTTAAAATAGCTAAATCGCTAATATTTGGGACCTAGAAATTGATACAAATGGTTCGCAACGCATATAATGGTGTAATATGAATGTATATAAACTGATTTACATTCAATAGTTTCTGTTTTTACTATAATTGCTAATCAGTTATGTTCGGCGAAATTCGCTAAAAGTCTCAATCGAATGGTAATCTCAAGCGTATGGTTATTCCAGTTTACACCAATAGTATTTATTGGGCATTGCTCTCCAGATAAGAGCATGAGGTCACCGTTAGACATGACTCTTGGAATATGTCTAGCCTTGTTCTTAAGGCCCCTTGTTACAAATGGCGCTAAAACGCAATATGGTACACGATTCATGTACCTATGGTAAAATATTTATTTTGTCTGAAATATTGAATCTCAGAAACCCATCGTTTCCCGGTGAAAGCACGGCACCAATGCTGGTTTAAATTGGCAAATAATGCGTGTTTTTTGATGTCAAAGACATCGGATGATTTTGAGTTAGAGACTTGGCTACTTTAAAAGATTTATGAAGCATTTCCGGTGACGTATAACTAGTTGTTGATACGGATTCTATCAACATCATACTAGTAAGTTTTAGTGTTCATAATAAATATGCCATACTTTGATTGGAAATAATATTATTGTTTTATTTTCCAGATCATCAGAAGTCTACTTTCTGTATTAAAAACAAAAGAAATCTTTGTGGGTCAAATAGTTCACTTCAGTATGCACGAATGAAATTTCTTTACATCCAGTATTTTAACGTTTCAGAAAACAATACAGAATATTCAATGCACACGTTTAAAGAATGCTCGACGTTCGACAATCTTATGACCTATCAGTTGATTCGAGGATATAAACCGCTTTCAAGTAAATATTAGCTGCCTAAAAATCAATATAGTTTGTGAATATTTTCTGGTTTATAACACATTATGAGAGAGAGAGAGAGAGAGAGAGAGAGAGAGAGAGAGAGAGAGAGAGAGAGAGAGATGGGTTTAACGTCCACTCGCCACGAAATAGGTTATTTTGGGACTAACATATGATTTAATTTTATTTCAATAATTCGCTTGCACGTAGTGGTCTTTAGCAGTGGGGGAAACCGGAGTACCCGGTGAAAACCCACGAGGTTGGACAGGCGACCCTACTCCTTGCCACGCACAACCTGTGTTTCGAAAACACGCCAGTTGACTCAATGGCAGGCCGTATGATACAGCGCTCGCACGCTGACCATTCCGCCCCCCCCCCGACACATTATGATGATAGTGCTATATTTTAGAGGAAATTCGCCGAATAAGGTTTATCTACTGCCAGGAAACAAATATTATAGCGTGTAAAATACAGATAACGATATTTGTGAAGCCAATTTATCTATATTCATATGTATAATAAATAAGGTATACACTATCACTCGTAAATGATTGATGTAAGGGAGCAGGGCGTGCTGGCGTGACTTGAAAACATTTTACTAATCACATTAAGACATGCAGGGAGGGTCGTGATGAAGTGATTTCCTCTATCTGAATAATACAAAGATGTTATGAAAACGTCTTACAAGCGAGACATAAGGCCAACACATATCGTTGATGTTTCTTCGGTTATATCATCAATTTCAGATCGCAAGTAGACCCATCCTCGGTTACCCTGGATACTCATTCCGTTCTACTCCACTATACCCTGGGTTAATCCATAGGGTTTCCACGATTTCAAATTATCTGAATGTAGTTAGAGTGTACGAACCAATCAAAACACAGTTTACAAACCAGTCCTACGTAGACTCTTTAGCGTCATAGAACTACATTGTTTACAAACAATGTGGCGGCTTGTTTGATCGATTATGAGAAAGTTTGTAAAAGATTTAATATAAAAGAATTGACATGCACACAAAAAGATTGCAGGGAAAGTTCTGTCATGAAAGTCTTAAATGACACTGATTTTTGTACTACGCGGTAGGTACTTTTCCCAATGACATATTTGCAAAGTGTGCAAAAACGGACTGAGGTCACCATATGTGGGGAATTCTTTGTTGAGAGTTTCTTCCCTTCGCCTATTAACTTTCCAAGTAACACTTTATGGGATTGGACGATAAAAATATCACAATCCGCCAGGGCAGATAATTTGAAATCGTGAAAACCCTATGGATTAACCCAGGGTATAGTGGAGTAGAACGGAATGAGTACCCTGGGTAACCGAGGATGAAGTAGACCATGTGAAAGAAGAAGCAAACACTATGGTAAAAATTAAATAAAATACATGAATTTGTATAGTCATAATAAAAAATCACCCGAGTCAGTTGGAATACCGTACTTTGTGACAACATTTCATTCACAGTTATATTAATAAACCTTTTTCGAGTACAAATATAGTTTATATAAGGACTTGAGTAAGGAATTATACATTAGAACATATATCCTAGATGTTGTCAATATATTTCAGAAACAGATCTAGATTTTAATTGACTCGATCGAGTCTGAGAAGTATAACAAAGGCGTACCTTTCATCTTTTGTTCGTTTACCGTGGAACAAAGTAGTGCAGCTTTGCGGTTGTGCTAATAACGTGCTAGAAAAATACTGGATTCCCTAACAAACACCCAAGTGGCGCTCACATGACAGAATATAAGGGTTTCACTAACTGGCAGCCTGCTTGACCCAATTAAGCGTTCTGGGTCATTATGGCGTTGTGATGGCGATGTTACGATGATTCCACCACTGTTGCGCGATTGCACCACGACCTCATGGGGCTACCACTACGCATATGGCGATGTTATGAGTTCTTAATACGACCATGGCACGGTTACCAAGCTTGCATTAGTCGCCTATGGCGACCATGCTTTTCATGTACGACTTGCTTTGAAAACGGGCGGTTCAAAGGTCATCTTGAGATTCCGAAAGAAACTCTAACCAGCTTATATAGTCGCCGGAGAGATCGTGATGAGCCCGCCGCGAGATTGCTGTATAATCGCACAGGTCGTAGTAAGAATGCAACTTTTTAAAGTTTGTAATTTGGGGACATTTTTCCGCTTTGTGTTCACACTTGCTGACGACCTCGTGCATTTCCAGGCAGCCGTTCGGTCTTGGGGGCATAAACGAGTAGCTGAAACTATTTGCCCAAAATATTTAACCTGCGTCTTGTAAAACTCGCACTTTGACGGCTTCAGTTTTAAAATACGTTACCTGCGTCAAGCGTGGTAAAAGCCCGGTGGAAACGCCAGATATCGCGCTATGGTCGCCAATGATCGCCGTGTCACGGCGTTTGTTTTGAGCATGTTCAAAACAAACGCCAGGGTTCTGCGATCTGACTTTCAAAGCTGTGAGAACGCGACATTTTCAAGTTTCTACTGTTTGAGTTCTGGTAAATAATAAACGGATTTCTTCGATTATGAACAAACTAGTTAACTTTGGTTATTATAAACTTACCCGTGTGTTTGAAATGAACTCCCGTTAAATAAAATCCATTGCACCACTAAAAATCCCAACGAATAAAACCGGTTCTCTCTTGAAAAATTTGAATATTTACTTGTTATTTCGACAGAGTGGATAATAACATTGCTTTCGTCACATATTGGACGAATCCAACACACTGAAGCGAGGTTGTTTAAATTTGACGCATATTTTGGCAACCACGTGCTATACTCAAAGCAAAGCGGCAACATTACGATCGTTTGAGTTTGGGCGACGAAAATATCAATTGAAGGCAATTACATAGGAGCTTTATATTGAAACCATTGATCGCCAGTCTATCAAATTTTATTCACAATGAAAGAATCACTGATTGCACGGATACTCGTAAAATTAAAGTCATATATAAAATATAAATTTTAATATCCTATCTTCTTTATGTTATAAATAGTTTAACACGGATCACGAAGCACACCTCCGAAGTGTCTGAGGACTCTGAGTGTATTATTAATTTGATCTCATTCTTTCGATCAAATAATAACCGCTTCAGTGACATTTTTAAGCGTGTTGCGGCAGCATTCAAAGTGCCTAATGGCATTGGGTGGCGGATACAATGCCAATAAGTCCGTAACACCCTGTAAGAAACGGAACATTAATTGTAAATGGCCTGCATATATGTTAAATAATAATATTATCATACCATATTATAAAGATGGGTAATATTTAAGGCCCGTGAAAAGAATGTAGTTATTTTTGTTCCTCATGCGTGTTAAAAAGAAAATTATCCCATCCGAGCCGCTAATCAATTAATTAAGTCGGTAACAAATTTTAAAAAATACAGGTTGTTATGTGTGCGAACGCTCAAACTCAATGCCGAGTCGAGACGTGCTTTTAACTTAAACCAAAGAATTGACGTAAAAATGCTACATTTCCTATGCTGTCATCCCTGATACAAAGTGATATCTCCCGAGGTGTGACGTAACCAGCTGCCATATTGATATTTTTCTTAACCGAAAGTTTGTGGGATTTCAATTTTTCAAGAGAGAACTGTTTTTATACGTTGGGACATTTAGTGGTGCAATGGATTTTATTTAACGGGAGTTCATTTTAAACACGCAGGTAAGTTTATAATAACCAAAGTTAACTAGTTTGTTCATAATCCAAGAAATCCGTTTATTATTTACCAGAACTCAAACAGTAGTTTTTCTCGCATTGTGTTCACGTAATGCATTTTCAGGTCGTCGTACGGTTGCAGGAGTGCATTGAGGATGCCAACCCGGTCTGATGGGGGGCCTTAGGAAGAATCTTGATCGGCTGGTTAGATATATTACATACTCTAATATGAACACGCACCTGCGCAGTGGTTCCAACTGACCCTCTTGAACACGTGCCTGCAGTGGTTTAAACAATTTGTTAATGCAAAAAGAGGCTTTAATTTCTAACGGATCTTTATCAAATTTGATGTGGGGGTCATGAGAGGACGAACCGTATTTTTATACGCCCACATTTTCATGTGGACGTATTATGTCGTCGCCCCTGTCCGTCCGGACGTCCGTCCGTCCGTCCGGACGTCCGTCCGGACGTCCGTCCGTCCACAATTTGTTTGTGGACTCTCTACAGGTCACAATTCTTATCTGATTTTGACGAAACCTGAAATATAGGTTTATCCCCATAAGATCTCGGTTCCTTTCGATATTGGCATGTATCGGATCGGAACTTCATGGATTATGGCCCCTGATTGTACGAAATATCATGTTTTTAGCTTGTGGACCCTATAGAGGTCACAATTTTGAACCGATTGTGATGAAACTTGACATGCATGTTTATAACCCCAAAATCTCGGTTCCTTTCGATATTTGCGGCCATCGGATCGTAACTTCCTGAATTATGGCCCCTGATTGTCCGAAAAATCGCCCTTTTTAGCTTGTGGTCCCTCTGGAGGTCAAAATTATTATCCGATTTAAAAAACCGTTCGATTATATCACCGTTACATGGTAATGAAGGTTGAGTTCAAATTTCGTGAAAATCGGACCAAAATTGACAAACAAAATGGCCGCCGTTTGTACGCGAATAGTGTGAAAATATGTTATATCCAGGTTGTGGACCCTATAGAGGTCACAATTTTGAACCGATTTTGATGAAACTTGACATGTATGTTTATAACCCAAAGATCTTGGTTCCTTTCGATATTTGCACCCATCGGATCGTAACTTCCTGAATTATGGCCCCTGATTGTCCGAAAAATTGCCCTTTTTAGCTTGTGGTTCCTCTGGAGGTCAAAATTATTATCCGATTTAAAAAAACGTTTGATTATATCACCGTTACATAGTAATGAAGGCTCTGTTCGAATTTCGTGAAAATCAAACCAAAATTGACGGACAAAATGGCCGCCGTTTGTACGCGAATAGTGTGAAAATATGTTATATCAAGGTTGTGGACCCTATAGAGGTCACAATTTTGAACCGATTTTGATGAAACTTGACATGCATGTTTATAACCCGAAGATCTTGGTTCCTTTCGATATTTGCGCTCATTGATTTGTAACTTCCTGAATTATGGCCCCTGATTGTACGAAAAATCACCCTTTTTAGCTTGTGGTCCCACTGGAGGTCAAAATTATTATCCGATTTAAAAAAACGTTTGATTATATCACCGTTACATGGTAATGAAGATTGAGGTAAGATTTCGTGAAAATCGGACCAAAATTGACAGACAAAATGGCCGCCGTTTGTACGCGATTAGTGTGAAAATACGTTATATTAAGGTTGTGAACCCTATACAGGTCACAATTTTGAACCAATTTTGATGAAACTTGACATGGATGTTTATAACCCAAAGATCTTGGTTCCTTTCGATATTTGTGCATATCGGATTGTAACTTTCTGAATTATGGCCCCTGATTGTACGAAAAATGACCTTTTTTTTAGCTTTTGGCCCCTCTGGGGTCAGAATTATTATCCCATTTACCCACTTAGCAACATGATCCCCAGTCGAATTTGAAGCCTACTGAAATGAACCTTTATAACCCAAAGATCTTAATTCATTTCGATATTTGCACATAGGATAAATCACTTTCGGTATTGCTTGTTCTCTATCCATCTCTCGAAAATGTGGGCGTATCCTGCCTGGCAGTGCCAGCCTATCTTTTCACAATCATGAAGATTTCATGTCAAGGCCTGGACAAATAGGTCTACTAATAATCGGGATGGATTTATTTAATTAGTGCGTGGTTAATGTTCTCCCCACACCCAAGTCTACTTGGTATCTGTATAATTAGTGCGTGGTTAATGGTCCCCCCCCACTCCCAAGTCTACTTGGTATCTATATATTTGATCTGGGTTTATTTGGTTTATCTGCTAAAATGATTTCTACTTGTTTTAATTGATCTAGTAAAGTGGTTGTTGTTATTGTTTTATTTGCTAGAATGGTTTCTAGTTGTTGTCTAAATATTACCTCTTTCATCCTGATAATTAATCTGTTGTCATTGTTTTATCTGCTGTAAGTGTTTATCTATATTGCACCACATTTTTGTTAACTATTGTGTGAGCTATGGTAAATAATAAACGGATTTCTACGATTATGAACAAACTACTCTACTTTAGTTATTATAAACTTACCTGTGTGTTTTAAATGAGCTCCCGTTAAATAAAATCCATTATACAACTAAATATACCAACGGAAAAAAGGGGTTCTCTCTTGAAAAGTCAATGTTTTTGCTTGTATTTTCGTCTGTGTCCATCACAACATTATACACGTGACGTTATGGGCTAAACCATCGTAATGATGTTGAAGGGGGTAATTTTTGACAACCACGTGTGTTGCAGGCTAATCAAAACAGCACACGGCCTTTTCGAGCGTTTGAGTTTGGGCAAGAAAAAAGCAACTAGAGACAATGACATTAATTTTGAACCAATTGATTGTCAGTCTACTAAATTTTATTTACCGATTATACGAATACTCGTAAATACATGTATAATATTGCTTTTCGTCTCATAATTTCACCCGTGTATATTATATATAATTTTATAAAACACATTACAGCCCAGTCAATTATAGTCAACTTTGTGGCTAACATATATAGATAAACACACTTTATTTCATAATTTTAATTGATCATATTTCGTATGAAAAACGACCACCGCTTCTCAATTATTTCCATATTTTATTCACGTTTAGACTGTTCATACCATTAATGTTCATGATTAAATTAATTTTTTGTTCATCGAAATCGAAACATTCTTGATAAAAACAGTTCGGGATGTCTAAACATCGTTTATCATCTTCATAAAAATGTATTTAAAACAAAAGAATCACACGTCAGAAGGGCATCGCAGATTGCGTGTATTATTGGGTTTTGTGTGTTAATTATGCAGACCGTGGGGAAAATTCGTGCAAGTTTCGCGGCACTAAATTTAACCATCTGTGCAGCATACAATAACTCATATGACATGGTACCTTTTAAGGCAATAGAATTCAAAGCGTTGATTAGCTGGGCATGATCGCGATCTACGAAATGCCATCGGAAAATTCCATTCTCCGTGGATTTCAAAATAGGTAACAACTGAGAGTACAATCATATGGATAAACTGCCTTGTGAATTTCACGATTATAAAATTCTGAACACACCAGAAATAATATTCAAAGAGAAATAGAAAGACATGGAACTATCTACCGATAATTAAACCGATGCGTTGATTTGTTGATAATAATTATTGGTATTTATATATATAAAAAAAACCGTTATATACCTATTCAATGATTCAATGGCCTCGGCTTTTAATTTTGCCGAGGCAAATGTAAAATACATCGGAATTTAGGCCTACCTCGGCTACAGCAGATTGCCGAGATTAATTGGCAGGACTGCTTAAGTTCTTCTTCAGGAAATATTAATAAATATTCAAGGATGAGATTCAAGGCCAGTAAAACAAATGTTATTCAAAAGAAAAAATCCCACCGAACTCCCTAACCAAAAAATTAATACAAGCCGGAAACAAAATATTGGACTATGGGCGTATTTATGTTTGTAAACGCCCAAACTCATTATTGGTCTCAGAGAAATAGCTTATTCATACATGTCGCGTTCGATTACTTGCCCCGTGCCTACTCGGCCAGGATCCTCGAGTACGTTTCGACAGGCTCAGTGGAAATGGGTAATCGAACGGCGCGGCGCTTTCTTCGGGTATCAAAATGGAAGATAAACGCCACCAAGCAATTAATTATGCTCGATGTTCTGATAAATAACGCACAGACAATAATCCATCAACAAACTGACAGATTCGGAATATAAAATTTAACAAATGCACTGTATATGTCGCACAGTTTCTAATGTAAACAAGTTATATACTATTCAAAAAAAGTAGGGGATATTTGATTTTGGGGGCATAATACTAAAATATGCAAATGACTACGAAAAAAGTCACTATAGAACCTAACAGAAGAAACATTTCCAGTTACATGTGACGCCCAAACGCACCAATAGCTACCGCATGGAATGCAGGTGATGCTTGGGATCATCATGGGGGTCCAACCCAAGATTTGCACGACTCTGACTTTGAATGTTACAGTCATTGTGGCATTGAATTCCAGGGTGGAAACATCAGTTTAATTGTTTTAGTGACCAGAAAACAAATTTTGATATGCGTCGGCTTACCCAAAATGAAAGGTTACGTGCCTTGGCATGCTACAGATCGGTACAACACAGGCGGTTGTGGTGCGGGCGATGAATGTTTCTCAGTCTGTCATAAGCAGGCTATGGTCCAGATACCGTGATACACAATCTGTACAGGACAAACCACGCTCAGGTCGACCAAGGGCGACAACTCAAGCCCAGGATCGATTTATCCGTACCTTGGCCTTGAGAAATCGTGTCACCACAGCCAATCAGATCAGCGCTCGTCTTCAAACAGACACTGGTGTGAGAGTGAGTGGCCAGACGATTCGGAATCGACTGCATAGGGGTCACCTTCGCGCCCGACGTCCTCGCGCGATCCCTTGTTTGAGAGATCATCACATTCAGGCAAGACGTCGTTGGTGTAGGGATCGTCAACACTGGGATAATCGAGGCTGGAGCAATGTGATGTTTTCAGATGAGTCAAGGTTCACTGTTGATTTTTTGGACAGACGTAGGAGGGTGTGGCGTCGTCGAAACGAGCGCTTCCAAGACGTTAACGTCATCAGACATGATCGATTTGGGGGTGGTTCTGTTATGGTGTGGGGAGGCATCACTGTTGCTGGAAGAACGGCTTTACATGTTGTTGCAGGGCGTGTTACAGGCCAGTACTACCGGGACAACATCTTGGCAGTCCATGTTGTGCCGTTCGCACGACGTCATGGCCGCCATTTCATCTTCCAGGATGACAACGCAATATGTCACAGGGCCAGGATCGTTACAGGTTACCTCCAACAACAGAACATCACCACTTTACCTTGGCCAGCACTGAGTCCCGACCTCTCCCCCATCGAGCATGTCTGGGACATGCTTGGACAGAGGTTACGTCAACGTCAACAACGTCCTGCCAATGTCCAAGAACTTGCTGCTACGTTGCAACAGGAATGGGACAATCTGGACCAAAATGACCTTAGACGTCTCATTAGGAGTATGCCACGTCGGATCAATGCTTGTTTGGCAAACAGAGGAGGATTTACCCGTTACTGACTTTGTTGTGATGCTGTGGTAACTTTGCTGTTTGACCCCGGATATCATTTTACCCTTATAATGGTCAGTCTGTGCCTTACTTAGTCTAACGATCTTTTGGAATAAATCGATGAATGTGAACTTCATTTCATTTTGTCATTTGTGTCTTCGTCAGTTTCATTAGGTGACTTTAATAACACTTAAAAATCAAATATCCCCTACTTTTTTTGAATAGTATATTTATAGCACGGTTTTCATGAGTTAACAGGTTTAACACAGAGACCGCAGGTCGAGGTGTTAACCTTGGTAGCGAATGAAGTGTGCTATAAATGACTTGTAATACTGACACCTGCTCAACGTAATCATTGTTATTGCACGGAAAACCCACCCCGCTTCTCTATATGATTTCTACTAAAACTGGCGTAAACCAACAAAAGTGTGCAATAACACTGCAAATGTCCCGTTATTGCACAGTAACGCCCCAGTGAGTTAAGTAGAGGTAAACCAATCTGCTTAGTGGACGAATTGGGCAATTGAAAGGACACTGAGTGGCCTTTTTTAATTCTTGGAATCGTTACACCAAGATGTAGAATCACTAAAACACTACTGTGGAAAAGTAAATATATATGTTATTTTAAATCCGAGAAAAATGTCAACAATAATTCGTCCGTCGCCTAAACTTAATCTGCAAATATAACTTCGATCAAATAATTGCATCCATATTGAATAATGGGATACTTCCACAAGTAACCGGCTCCTTGGGAAGGTTACTTCGGCCTATTGCGAGTAAGCCGTTCTTAAATGACATCATCGGTAACCCGAACGCACTCGTGGTGGCTAGAGTAAGCGCGGCGCCAGTCAGTAATCGAACGCACCAACACAAAATTTGGATTGTCTTAAAATAGCCTTGCTTTGACCCCCTCATACGAAATGATCTATTCCGATAAGTGACGTAATAAGCTTCCATTTTTTTTATTTCTCGATGTCAAAGTTTGTGAGAAGTTCAATTTTTCAAGAGAGAACTTTTTTATTCGTTGGTATAATTAGTTGTATAATGGATTTTATTTAACGGGAGCTCATTTCAAACGCACAGGTAAGTTTATAATAACCAAAGTAGAGTAGTTTGTTCATAATCGTAGAAATCCGTTTATTATTTATCATGGCTCACACAATAGTCATTATTTGCTAAATAACGATACCTGTATGTGTATCGAAACGTAGCATGTTAATAAAATTCAGAAGTAGTATATCCATACAGAGAGAGAGAGAGAGAGAGAGAGAGAGAGAGAGAGGGAGAGAGAAATGGGATTTAACATCCACTCGACACAAACTAGGTCATTTTGGGACTAACATATGGTTTCAATTTTATTTCAATAGGTGTCTTTAGCAGTGGGAGGAAACCGGAGTGCCCAGAGGAAACCCACGAGGTTGAGAAGGCGCCCCTATCTCCATGCCACATACGCTCACACCAGGGATCGAAACCACAGCCGCAAGCCAGAGGTGACCGGCCAGCCAGAGGTCGAAGCGCGGCACTCTAGACCACTAGGCCATCCCAACTCCCCTATATCCATACAAGTGAAATCTATTTCTATATGTCTTATAAGGATTATGTCAATAAATGATTTAAAATTCTCCGAATCGCAATAACCGGTCACAATTTATTGATGACTGTTCAGACCTATTCAACAAAATTATGAGCATCAGATGATGACCCATTGATTACTGGTGATTTAAATATACATCTGGACAAGAAGGATAGTGACAATTAGGCAACATGATAAACCATAGATGAATGGCGCAATAAGACGTATGAAAAAGAAAAAAAATAGATTACACAAAAAAGATGTAAATAGGAATTCAGACTCTGATTGGCACAATTTTAGGAAAATTAGATATGACTACATAGACTTAATTAGAAAAAGCAAAAATGATTACTTTGATAAAATAGACAAACAAATTAGCGACTCAGAAAACTTTGGAACAAAAACCTGGTGGAAACTTATTAATTCATATACTAAAACACACGCTGCTTCTACAAATGAACCACCCCCACTAACAGTTAATGGTAACACGATGTTTACTCAATCCGAAAAAGCAAATGCCTTAAACTCATGCTTTATTAAACAATCACAACTAGATAGCACAAATAAATCTCTACCACCACTTGATATGAACCCTAATTGCATGGATAAGATTGTACCAAATCCAGGGGAAGTTAAAGACATAATAGACAGCCTAGATACTACAAAAGCCTCAGGACCCGACGAAATAAACACGAGAATTCTAAAATACATCTCAAAAGAAATCAGTCATCCACTTTGCTATCATTAGATCTACACATTGTACCAAATATTTGGAAATTTGCAAACGTGGTCGCTATATTCAAAAAGGGCTCTCCAAACGATTGTAGTAATTATAGACCAATTTCTCTCCTAAGTATAATAGTCAAAATCTTTGAAAAAATCATCCACAAACATGTCTTTAACTTCCTTAGAGATAATTCAATATTAACACCTGTCCAGAGTGGCTTTCTTCCGGGTGATTCTACCATATTTCAACTAATCGATCTAACGCACTTTTTCTGTCGAGCCATTGACCAACATCAATACACTAGAATAGTCTTCTGTGATATCAGCAAGGCCTTTGACGGGGTTTGGCATGCCGGACTCTGTCACAAGCTGGATGCTGCGGGGGTTCGAGGAGATTTACTGCCCTGGTTTGAAAATTATTTAAAAAACAGACAACAATGCTGGTGTTCCACAGGGATCTGTACTAGGCCCACTTTTATTCTTAATATACATAAATGGCATTGTGAACAATATAAATTCAAACATTAGATTATTTGCTGATGATACCTCTTTATACTTAAAAATTGAAGACCCAGGGGCAAGTGCTGCTACCATTAACGATGACTTAAATCGAATCAAAAATTGGGCTGAGACATGGCTGGTAACTTTTAAACCCCTAAAAAACAGAGACACTGACTATTACTACTAAACCCCGCATAGCTAACCCACCATTATTTATGAATCAGGTGCAAATCAAAGAAGTAAGTGAACATAAACATCTAGGTCTAATCTTTCAAACTAACTGTAAATGGAATAATCATATAGACACCATTGTAAGCAAAGTATCCAAACTAGTAAATTGCCTTCGATCTATAAAATATAGACTGAATAGAAAATCTTTAAACACAATGTACGGTTCTTTTATTCTTCCACACTTTGCTTATGCCGATATTATCTGGGATGGGTGCAGTGATTATTTAGCTAACAAACTAGAATCCCTACAATTAGATGCACTGCGCACTATGTGTGGGGCGGTAAGAGGTGCTAGCCATGCCTCACTCTATAAAGAAACTGGGTTTGTTCCACTCTCGGAAAGACGCAGACGTCATAAATTAAAATTATTGTATAAAATTATTAACAAACTCGTGCCATCATATCTCTCTGACCTCTACCCTTATCAGGTATACCCTAAGAAACAAAGATAAACTAAAGGAAACTAGATGCAGAACCAAAATTTTCTCAGAGTCCTTCTTGCCTTCCAGTATACGGGAATGGAACAAACTTTATGTTGAAATTAGAAACTCTCAATCCCTTGCTGTCTTTGGAAATTCACTAAATAAATTAGATACTATCGTACCATAATATTACTATCTAGGGATACGGAAACTACAAATAATCCACTGTAAACTAAGATTATGCTGCTCGAACCTACAAGGACATAAATTCCTCAGACACGTCGATGATAGCCCTGCTTGCCTCTGCGGTCACAAATTTGAAGATACCGAACACTATTTACTCGTATGCCGCTTATATTCAGATGCAAGAAAACAGACAATCCATAACCTTCAACACAATCATAAAACAATTAGTTGTCTGTTGTATGGGTCAACAAAATTTAGTCCTGAGATAAACACACTTATTTTCCATGAAGTCCAACAATTTATTCTCTTATCAAAAAGATTTAAATCTCCATAAACAATTCCAAGTCCTGCACTCTGTACTACATTATCCATGATGTATCATATATGTTCTATATTTTGAAATTATGTATGTGTATGTATGTATGTATGTATGTATGTATGTATGTATGTATGTATGTATGTATGTATGTATGTAAATAATTATACTGTGTACATGTATCTAAAACAGAGAGAGGGGTTACACATAGGCATAGCCTGTTCCCCAATCCAAATTCAGATTTAATGAATAAAAATATTGTTTATAAAAAAAAGAAGGATGAACTATTGGCTGTTCAGTTTAAAGATGTTATCCACGTAACTGCTGTGGTAGTTACGGAAAGACTTATATCTCATCAGTTTCAACCTTTAAACTAGCTGCTGTCTCGACAAGGCAGATATCTTTCCGTAAATTTAAATCAATGAATATCAGATTGTACTTGGATTTTTCTCGGATATCAGAACTTGCTGCCATACAAAATGTTCATCCTAATGCTGTTCATTTCAATGTTTGTATCCTTTATGTGTTAGAGATAATTTTGTCCCTTTTCACAATATAAGTATCGAGGACAGGCCTGGGTATGTGTGAAGTATCAAGGACAGGCCTGGGAATGTTTGAAAAATCAAGGACAGGCCTGGGAATGTGTGGTTTAATGACGGGATACTTGAGGCCAAACGAGGGCGTGATATGGCTGAGACACAATGGCGACAAGCGGCTAAAATTAATGTTATGCGTCTTATTGAAAATTCAAAGTATTCGTATTATAAAAAGACAGACAATAAACTAGCAATAAATCTAAACAACTTTACAGGGTTGTTAATTCTCTTCTTGATTACAGTCGAGTAAAGAACTATAGGGCAGTATCCAACCTACGTTTTTTTCTCAATATAGTTTTCTCAGCACCTATCAAAGCGTTTATCGTTAAAAGTTGAAAATGACGTTCTCTTGTGAATTGATAATCAAAGCTGTGTTACTGTTGCTTTTAGATTTTTCAGCAGCATTTAATACCGTTGACACCCCCACCCCCCCGCCATTCGCCAAAACGGATTCTTTTCAAATTTGGTGTGAAGCATCGTGGTTATGAGAGGACGAGCCCTATCAATCAACTCTTTTCAAAGTTTAAGAGGACGACACCTTTGCCTACAACCACGTGAACGTTATAAAGGCTGTTTTTAACAGATTATTTTCAATCAATTTCAAATTTGGTGTGTAATGTGGGAACAAACTTTATCAATACAAAGCGGTCCTCGACCTTCAGTACCAGAGTTATCCCCCATTTCCCTAACTTTCAAATTGAGTCATCATCCAAGTTTTTATTTCGTATAGTCAGCTGTTGAGACATAGCTGTGGGGGTATTTCTCCATATTGTATGTATCGCACTGTTGACCCCAGCTCCCTGGCAGTATGGTCACTGTGTATCAGGACGATATCGTTGATGATGGCTAGATGTTCCTGTAGACATTCGCTTCAGCTTAATATTGATCGAGCTCCGTTTATCAGTAATTATACTGTATTCCGCTTCGTAACTGTGCCGTTCAGCGAACAAACCCTTGGTAATATCTAACTTTATAACTATTCTTACTTTACCTATCTTTCTAATGTTACAATACCAAATTTCATTAACTTGACATTTGACATTCGGGGTTTACCATCGTGGAGTTTAAGCAAAATGTCCTAAATAATACAGAAATTATCCAAATTAAAACCGTTCGGGGTATTGTTCACTAATGGTTGTAACACAGCGTCCTAAAGTCTGTTGCATACTTCACGACAGCTGCAGCGCCGAGTTTGGCCAAAAACATTGCTGCAATTTAAGTTGAGTGAGTACACTATACGACAACTTTGCCGATACACGCTTCTTGTATGTATATATAGGCTACATGATGATGATCCTAGAAATATTCAAGAATATCCTAAATATACTTAACACTGTCATTACCAAACACAACCAAAATGATAAACCAATTAAAGCTGGGGGACAGATTGACTGTCACCCTCCGTTTTCTCGCTACAGGAACGGAGAGAAACAACACTCTAATTACCATTTATAAATCTTGGGCCTATTATTGAGTATATAGACGGTGCAGTCCACAAGGCCTATCGTATGTATTCGAACTGTTTCTTTTCTTACGACAGTCTAGCAAAATGAAATTTACAGTTCACACGTTTAATGAGTGCCTGAATTGCAAACTTAATTTCAAAAAGTCAGTTAGGTCGAATTTAAAGTACCCAATCCACTTCTATGCAACAGAGAAAACTGCTCTGTGTTTATGTCACATGTGAAAATAACCAAACATGATCGGGTGCGCGCACACCAGGCGATATTTCTCTTTTTCATCGTCGGAGACCGAAACGCGCCTGATCTGATAGTATGTTACCGAATGGCGAGTATTATGTGTTTCTACAAATTTATTCAGGCCTAGACCACAATGTCATCCCTTGTCATGGCGTTAGTTAACATAATCCCGTTTCCTAATTAGGGTTGTTATTATGTATTGACGGTATATCTATGTGTGTGCTGGGGTGCACTAATATGGCGGGGTATCGGGTTCAAAATGCGATCTGCAGTAGAAAGTAGAAAATAAAAAACAAAAGAGAAAATTCTTATCCAAAATGGACATTTTCGTGTGGGAAACATATACCGCTCGTGCTTTTCAACCTAATACGTCCACCTTTTCAACTTTAAGTCGTAAATATTTTACTTTCAACAACAAAATTTCTACTTTCAACAGCAGAATTTCTACTTTCAATAATCAACTTTTGACATTCGGACTTTCAACTTCAGATTTTCTACTCCCGATTTTCTGCTCGAGATTTTCTCCATGCATATTACGGAAATAAATTTGATCACGTGACTATTTTTGCATGTCATTAAAATACAGAAATTACCCCTAAGCACCACAAGGATTTCAAGTTAGCAAACTCGGTGGATGGTTGGGTTAAAATTTGGGAATAGTTTGTCTGACTTAAATAAAAAAACGCACTAACTCAAATTTCATTACATCGTTTTTTGTCTAGTTCGTTTTTCACCCAAGCTCAAATCTGACAGTTGAAATCAAAACTTTATTGAAATTTTTCTTTAATAGCAATCCCCTAAAACAACCTGTTGACTTCTCTTTGAGAGTAAGGTCATCAACGTCGGGTTAAGGGTCAACGACTGATGTCAGCGACTGAAAACAATGGCCGTGCTGTCAACAGTTAGTGTTTAGTCTGTGCCCGATGCATAAAACTGAGGACAGCATAATATAGTATCTAGTCGCTTCGGAATGAAAACTATGGTGGCTGTTAGCGGCCATTCTACATTGTCGACTTGTCGCAGCACGACAAAGCGAAATAGTCGACAAAATTGACCCGACAAGTCGACAAAATGAGGGCGACGATTGTCGGGTTAGTTTGTCGCGTTGTCGGGTTGATTTTGAAGACTTTTCGCTTTGTCGCTTTGTCGGGTTGTGAAGGCGACAAAGCGACAAGTCTTCAAAATCAACCCGACAACGCGATAAACTAACCCGACAATCGTCGCCCTCATTTTGTCGACTTGTCGGGTCAATTTTGTCGACTTGTCGCTTTGTCGCCTTCGACTTATTCACAACCCGACAAAGCGACAAGTGGACAAGTCGCCGAAATGCAATTATTTCGCTTTGTCGTGCCGCGACTTGTCGCCTTCACAACCCGACAAGTCGACAAGCCGCCGAAATGTAATATTTCGCTTTGTCGACTTGTCGCCTCGGAAGTCAATCACTGCGCATGGGTGAGCATTCTTCGGTTAAGTATGGAAGCCCAATCTCGACGAGGCGAGGGTGCATTTATTCAGCATTTGGTTTAGTTTTGCTACACCTGACCATTACACAGATTTGATTGAAAAATTCATGTGGTTAAATTTGCATTTAACGACCCATAAAATTAGGAATCTATATTTCAGAGGAGAGCCAGTTTTATATGTTGATATGTATTTTATGCTTTCAAAATATCTATGGTAATTGAGAATAGAATATGCTAGCTTTGCTACGTTATAAATATTTAAAATTTAAATCCTTTCTTCTTAGGATGTTTATAGGCAAGTTTCCTTTACAGAATACACTAAAGCTTTTTCTTGGCCACATTCCAATTTCAAATCTCCTTGACAGTAACTGTATGGCTGGCTCACTAACCAGAAGGTCTGCGTCCAGCATGGCTTCCCCAATGTCTAATGTACGGTGACGTGCAGGTAATGGAACCTTTGTCCGTTGGAATTTTTTCAAATAAGCGTAGCCGTGGAGTTGCTGTCTGGGCAAACTTTCCTTAATAGCACACTGCATTGGTGTCGAAAAATAGTTTAAAATAATATGTTGGCAGAAAAAAGTACCCCGGCCGTATCGCCGCTGTCTTGACAGAATTTACCCCGTAATAGGCCTACACGGCATAACATATGCCTGTCTTCATTGATGCAGAAAACTAAGTCATAGTTTAAATAAACGTGGTCTGTCCCCAAAATGTTTGTTTTTGTTTATTAAAAGTATATAAATTTTAATAGAACACAATTTTTATGGGAAACAATCACTGGTTTATTCTAAAAGCACGACGTTTCGACAAGTATCCTGTTATCGTTATCAAGCACAATGCCATTTCATAAACTTCAGATGAATATATAAGAGTGGACATGGTGAAACCAAATAATAAGATATAATAACAATAAAGATAAAGGATTAGACAAATTAGACATAAGATAAGTGGGGTAGTTAATTAGACAATCAACAACAAATGGAAAACATTTAGCTAATTATGAAGACCATCAAAGGGAGCCGTTGGATGCTGCTATGTTGTATCAATGAGGTAATAGGGATGAAACCATTTACTAAGATATGGATAACACTTATAATAAATTAATGTAGGCATTGCGTAGTCCATTAACAGAAGGCTAAATAAACAAGATAGGTGATAATATGTATGGTAAATGAGCAAGTGGTTATGACAATGAAAAAATTAAGAGTGTGAAAGCTCAAAAATGAAATGACAAATGAAGTTAATAGCCTAATACATTAAACAGTCCAGAAAAAAGCCATAGGTTGGAAACATATTGTAATAAATGGGGTGATAAAGGGGGGGGGACCATTTTAACTTACTAATACATACATACTAATAGTAAGAAAGCAAGTACACACTGCCAATTCTCTCAGACTAACTAAACAGTTAAAGTTTGTGATTAATGGGTTGTAACTTAAGTTGTATTGTTCATTTTGATGACCTGATCGTATGCCCTTGAAATATGCAGCCCCGCGTCCCTGTTTAGTTGGGGTGAATAGCGCCTAATGTTAATCGCGTCTGGGATTTTCCTCGTTTTTCTATTCAGTTGGTTGGTTGTTAATATCTGCACCCCATTCCAATCGACTTTGTGCTGCGGGTGGTTCTGTAAGTGCTCCGCTACGGCCGAGTTGTTGGTGGCAGTGTTGGACCGGTGTTCTGATATTCGCTTATCAAGTGGACGTTTAGTTTCACCAATATATGAAAAATCACACGAACAATTCACTTTGTATACAACTCCTTTAGGCTGAACAGGTAGGGTTGGTTTTTGTTTGCCATTAGCTTTAAGTATCTGTTTCAAGGTTGTGGGAACAGAGAAAGTAGTGTCGATGTTGTACTTCTTAAGTAAATTACTCACTTGATATGTTAGGTTGCCGTGAAATGGCAAGGTTACTCTAATCATCTCTTTTGGTGTTTTTTGTTGACTTCTGTTGATGTTTTTGGATGTTTCATTAATTTGCTTATTGACTAATGATGGAGGGTAATGGTTCAAGTTGCAAAATACATGGCGTAGATGTTCCAATTCTCCCTGCAGGTATTCAGGTTCACAAATACTAATGGCTCTTCGTGCTAGGGTGGATATCAGAGCTTTTTTGATGTAGTGGGAGTGGCTTGAGTTGAAATTAATGTACTGATCAGTGTGGGTAGGTTTTCGATATATTTTGGTTTTTAATTGATTATTTACCTTAACAACTTGTACATCTAAATATGGTAGAGTGTCATCTTTCTCGGTCTCAATGGTGAATTTGATACTGGGGTGCTGTTTATTGAGGTGATCTAAAAGAGACATTGGTTCATCATTTTCATCCAGAACCACAAAAGTATCATCAACCTTGCGCAGCCATGTAATAGGAGTAACGGGTGAGGTACTAAGGGCACGTTCTTCAAATTGAGTCATAAAAATTTCAGAAATTAAAGGTGAAAGGGAGCTGCCCATCGGTAAGCCCCTGACTTGCTTGTAAAGGTCATCTCCCCAGGTAAAGTATGTGGAATCAAGGCACATGGTGGTCAATTCAAGGATGCTATCTGTGGATAATTTTGTTTCCAGGGGGACTTCGAGGTCGTTGATTCTGGAGCGGAGAGCTTCAATAGCTTCTTGACGAGGTACTACATCGTATGACACTATTCTTCCAGGGCGGCTTATTTCTCTTATTATCCTGCAAAATCTACCAGAGTCTTGGATGAAGGAGGTAGAGGATGTTCCTAAGTGAGCGAGAAGCTTAGATAGGTGTTTGGCAACATTGTAAAAAACAGAGTCCCTAGAACAAACTAATAATCTAGCCTTAATTGGGTTCTTATGCGTTTTGATAGTGGCTCGGGCGTATGGAGGACGTGGGTGGTTAGGTTTTAACTGGTAGGAAAGATCTTATAGCAAATACAATGAATAAATTTGTAAATATGTAAAGGTGGTAATGATACAAATAGTACAAAATAAGTTAGAAAAGAATGAAAGTTCTAGGGAAGAATAGCGTCAAGAAAAGACTGACGTTTAATAAATTATAAATGTATATATTTTGCTAACGAGTTTAAAATAACTGGTAATGTGGAAGACATAATGTCTATAAATTTTTGGAGTGAAGGGTGATTTCTATGATAAAAAGGAATAAGCTGTTCTCTTAAAATCTTTATATAATGGACAGCAAAGTAAAAAAAGATATTCGTCTTCAACGTTATATAAATTGCATAATTTACAAATTCTATCATTTGATAAGTTATGTGATACACATCTAAATTTGGATAGAGATACAGAGTAATTATGATTTGAGATATTTGATAAATATTCTTTTTGTGATATGCTGAAAAGGTTATAATAATTTAGTTTTTAATATTTCGACCGATCTTCATTCCATTCCTGTGAATACTGATCGTTGCTTATTCTATGTTCAAGTTCATCATATACATGTACAGGTAAAACAACATATTGATCATCAAAAGCGTACAGGGGACGTCGGTTTTCGTCCCATCCGAACGACTAAAAACTGGCCTTATCAGGTCCACATTCGTGCACCTTTAGGTCAATTGGTTGATCCGGGTCGCATGTCTTGGATACCCCACCATAAACAATATATTCACTTGAAATGAAATGGGGTTAAACGTCCTACTCTTCTGCACCTAACCTGGGCTAATGGAAGACGGGCATACGCCATACAGTGTGCTATGAGGGAATTTTTGTCCGGACAGGGCGCTACGGCCTACTTTAATATCGAATTTCAACTGCAAATAGATCTTTTATGTGCACGCAAATGTGTACACGGGACGTCGGTTTTCGTCCCGTCCGAACGACTAAGAAACTGACCATATCAGGTCCACCTTCCTGCACCACTGACAGGGGGAAAACACGACGAAAAACATCGTTGATTTGAGTTGGGATATTAGTAGATTGATTATTATTATGTATTTGGGTAAACTGTGCTGTTGATGGTAATCAGTGAAGATGCGTAGGAATTCTAAATTACGATAGATATATTGAAAGAATACATTAAAATACATATCAACATATAAAACTGACTCTCCTCTGAAATATAGATTCTTAATTTTATGGGTCGTTAAATGCAAATTTAACCAAATGAATTTTTCAATCCTATCTGTGTAATGGTCGGGTGTAGCAAAACAAAACCAAATGCTGAAAAAGCACCATCGCCTCGTCGAGATTAGGCTTCCATACTTAACCGAAGACTGCTCGATCATGCGCAGTGATTGACTTCCGAGGCGACAAGTCGACAAAGCGAAATAATTGCATTTCGGCGGCTTGTTGACTTGTCGGGTTGTGAAGGCGACAAGTCGCGACACGACAAAGCGATATAATTCCATTTCGGCGACTTTGTCGGGTTGTGAATAAGTCGAAGGCGACAAGTCGACAAAATTGACCCGACAAGTCGACAAAATGAGGGCGACGATTGTCGGGTTAGTTTGTCGCGTTGTCGGGTTGATTTTGTTGACTTGTCGCCTTCACAACCCGACAAAGCGACAAAGCGACAAGTCGACGAAATGTAATTATTTCGCTTTGTCGTGCCGCGACTTGTCGCCTTCACAACCCGACAAGTCGACAATGTAGAATGGCCGCTAACAGCCACCATAGAAAACAAAGATGTGGAGGGATTTATAGAGGAGTAGGCTGCATGTTCCACCACTGCTAAATAAAGTCACGCTTTACGTTTTCCTAGTTGTATTGAGCGACTCGGTTATTCGACTGGATTATTCGACTCAATTATCTGCCTGTTTTTTTTTTTTCGACTGAGATATTTCACTGATTTTATTGACTGATTTGTTCGACTGAGTAACTTCTTCTTTAATATATAATATGTACAAACTAGGTCATTTCGGGACTAACATATGTTTTTTATTTTATTTCAATAATTCGCTTGCGCGTAGGGGTCTTTAGCATATACAGGTCACAGCTTAGGAAGACTGTATATACTAGTGGGGGTTTTGATTTAATTGTTGCTGGGTTTTTTATTTTCTCCTGAAATAAAGGGTTGAAGATCCATTCCAATAATCTGTGTTCATCTAAGAGAACACACACCGGCGAGCTGCATTCCCTGCAAGTCAAAATGTGTTATATTGTGGGGAAAGCGGTACAGCTAGGCGACATAAATTGTACATATTATTAAAGAAGAAGGGATGAATATCAACTTTATTCCTCATTCAGTAGTAGTAGCAGTAATACGAAATCTGGATCAACTATCAGGGTCTTGAAAGAGGGGGCTTCTCGGAAAACTAATTATCCAGAACGGGAAAGAAATATCGTTCGTTTGCCCAAATACAAAGGGTTAGACAGAGACAGCTTGAATTTTTTGCAAAGATGGGTGCCCAAAAAGTCGAGTTTCTGTGGCCTCCACTAAAAAGGATGTGGGTTTTTAAAATGTTCCGGATACGATGTATCTGTTTTTAACAACCTCGTGTGAATGGTGACAAGAGAAACAATATGTCATCCTGCCAATAGCCATGTTGAGGTTGCAGCAATGCAAGTTGCTGCAAGTTTCAGTCCAAAAAGTACCAGTAGTCAAGACCCAAGATCATATTTACGTAGGCGTTTGTTCAGAAGATCCACCTGTACAAGTCCTTAGACATTTTAGTCCTTACGGGAATTCTTTGTACAGAAATAAAAATTATTATCGTAAAAATAGTGGAAAAATAAGGATTTTGATTTTATTAATATTTAAAACATGTTTTTGTTTGAAGTAGGGTGGATACATATGATTAATGTATAGGTAACATGTTACTTTATTATTGTTTAATTCTATTTTTAATTTCAAATCTATATTTTAATATACATTAATGCTTGGTAAGTCAGATGTAGCAGACAGCAATTGGTCACTCGATTTAAATTATGGCAACTAAAGTGGTTGATCTGATCAGTTAAATGGCTTTAGACTTAGTCCAAAAATTATATGTTTAAGTTAACACTTTCATAGTAACTAATAGTAAGTAACTAATTTATATAAAGAGAGAAATGTATGTACGATTAATAATAGTTGGGGAGACCAGCTTAGGGAACCCATATACTACCTAGGGCCGATTTATAGGAAGTTATAAGTTGTTTACTTGTTGCTGTTATTGCTCCTGAAATAAAGTGTTGAAGATCTATTCCAAGAATCTGTATTCATTTCTAATACTTAAAGAACACACCCCACAAGATATAATCCTAGAAAGTGGAACCCTGTTATGAGCATGAAAGGGCAACTTCATGAAATTAAAGGTCTTAATGCTCTGCTCCAAACTAGGCTAATGAGCAAAATTTTCCCCGGACAGCGGCATCAAGGATCTTACCCACTTAGCCACTGTAATCCACCGCTACTTTATGAAATGAGGTTTAACATCTCACTGTTGTACACCGACTGGGATTATAAAGAGAGGCGTACGCCATACAGTGTTCTACGACGGAAATTTTGCCTGGACAGCAACGGTACAGCCTACTTATATATTGAAATCCAAATGACAGGGGATCTTTTACATGCGTGCAAATGTGTACATGAGACCTTGGTTATCTTATCGTTATCTTAGTTCACTCCCATTAGTGCTTTTGAATGCTTGTTTAGGCAGACAGCAAATAAATTTGTAAAGTCGATTTAAATTATGGCAGACTGGCAACTCAACTAAAGTGGTTGATCTCTTCAGTTTCTTTAACTTTTATTTGCCTTAAGAATTGGTCCTTCAATAATTATGTTTATGTCAACACTCTCTTAGTAACTATTTTACATAAAAAGACAAATGTATGTAAAAGAGAGAGAGAGAGAGAGAGAGAGAGGGGGGAGAGAAAGAGAGAGAGATGGGTTTAACGTCCACTCGACACAAACTAGGTCATTTCGGGACTAACACATGGTCTTTACAGTGGGAGGAAACCGGAGTACCCGGAGAAAACCCACAAGGTTGGACAGGCGACCCTAATCCTTGCCACGATGTATGTAAGATGAATTATAGTTGAACTTGGGGGAAAATAAATAAAATAGACAAAAAACGATGTAATGAAATTTGAGTTAGTGCGTTTTTTATTTAAGTCAAACAAACTATTCCCAAATTTTAACCCAACCATCCACCGAGTTTGCTGACTGCAAATCCAGTGGTACCTAGGGGTAATTGCCGAATTTTAATGACATGCAGAAATAGTCACGTGATCAAATTTATTTCCGTAATATGCATGGAGAAAATCTCGAGCAGAAAATCTGGAGTAGAAAATCTGAAGTTGAAAGTCGAATGTCAAAAGTTGATTATTGAAAGTAGAAATTTTGTTGTTGAAAGTAGAATATTTACGACTTAAAGTTGAAAAGGTGGACGTATTAGGTTGAAAAGCACGAGTGGCATATGTTTCCCACACGAAAATGTCCATTTTGGATTAGAATTTTCTCTTTTGCTTTTTATTTTCTACTTTCAATTGCAGATCGCATTTTGAACCCGATACCCCACCATACACTAAGAGTATTACTGATACACGTTTAATTATTATATACCATTACAAGTTTTATTTTAAAGTCGTTATATGTAACACGCAGTTGCACATTTCCGAAATAAAGTAAATTGTATAGCTAAGCACCGTCTACCCTTTCGATTACCTTTCGTTAATAAGTTCTTTTCTGTCTATCAACTGTTATCATTGTTCACTGAATATAGCCTTCACAGAAACTCACTCATCTGTGTAAAAACCATTAATAACTGACAATATAGACGCGGAGAGGCATGAAACAAAAATCGTGCTCATTAATCATATATTAAACCGCAAAGAAAACCAAAATCAGTATTTCAGGTTGATAGTTAGCACAACATCATTTTTACCACCAATAATTAAAGACGATATGCTGATCTATTTGGGAATCAGGAGAAGTCCTGGGATGTAAATAAATTGCCCTCTCTAGTTACATTAATCTGTTTGCATCCCCCCCCCCCCACTGTATGCTGAAATCTTTCAAAAAAACAAGTTGGCTTTAATGGAGTGAAAAGAGAGGTGTTTAACGTCCACTCGACACAAACTAGGTCATTTTGGGACTAACATATGGTTTAATTTTATTTCAATAATTCGCTTGTGTGTAGGGGTCTCTAGCAGTGGGAGTAAACCGGAAGACCGAGAGAAAATCCACGAGGTAAAGTACAACCGGGGAATAGAAACCACGCCAGTTGACTAAATGACATACCTTATGATACAACGCGCACGTGCTAGCAGTTCGTCCATCCATCCCCATCACTCACTCAAAACTAACGCCGAGAACAAAGTTAACGGGCGTACGGCTCTATATTTTGGAACCTTGAAATGAAATGAAATGAAATGGGGTTTAACGTCCTACTCTTTTGCACCTAACCTGGGCTAATGGAAGACGGTTGGAACCTTGAAAAGGATGAAGATGGGTCTAAAAACACATATTAATGCAATATGAATGTATGTACAGTTTTTTTACATGTATATTCAATTGTTGAAAAATATTGTAATTTCTAATGAAATAATATAATGTGGTTGGTGAAATACGTAAACGTTCAAATTATTATTATTATTATTATTATGTTGTTGTTTGCCCGAAACAATAGAATACACGACTAGTGTCCAAAACTTTGGACTAAAGAATCTCATATTTTCATGGCAAGATAACAACATCAATATTGATTGAGATGGACCAATATTGTATTCTAAATTCGTGTTTTTTATTTCGAATATTAATGAAGATATTGTGTAAGAGATTTAGCCCCTTTAAAAGCACTGAATGAAAAAAAAGCACTGAATAGATATACGAGAACCTACAGTTTGAAAGGACCGATAACAATAATTTCGACATTATCCTATCTTGCTGTCACCCTTGACGACGCTATGACTCGTGTCCCTTCTTCAGTTAATTAAAAAGATGAACATATTCTAATATCGATGACGTCATACAAGGTATCATTAGTAATTATATTTCTAAAACTTATGGTAGAATATACAACACGTTCTTCCATTTTGATGTCGCTTTTAATTCCGTAGTCCATTGTTATCCGTGCGATGTCTTACTAACTAAAAGATGGTAAATTAATAAATATTATTACAGATTCAAAGTCTAAATCGAGTGTGTTTACACCTGTTGGGGTATAAAACAAGGAAGTATCTTTCACATCCACAACTGATATTTTGAATCGGAATGCTGAATATCGATAGGGAATTCCAACACCTTCCGTTCTGAAGTGATCTCGCCTTTTCCAAAAACTGTTTCTTTTTAACACAAGTAAGGCAACGGTTTTGAAATTTGTGCTGTGTGGAATGCGTGAGATTATGCAGACTTTCAAAGGAATTACACAGCGAAATACTGGAATAGTGACCATGAAGTCAATGGCCATCGTTAGATATTGACATTGAAGCCTTAGTCACAACTTAAGAGATTTGCCATCCGTTGGGGAATATTCGGTTGTGGGGCCTTTATATCCATGGAAATGGCAAACATGAGTATTACGGCGCGTGCACATTGACGTCACGGAATAAGATTGCGGAAATTATTTAGTGCCAATTGACAGCCACTCAAAATGGATTGAGGCTGAACTGCTCAAACTTGTAATGTGCTGCCTATTTAGTTTGCAACTCGTTAAAGAACTACTCAAATACTTCAACGCGGACCTTGTAAAAATGTGGAAATGTCAAAATCGGGTGATGAAAAGCAGAGCATTAAATACCAGTTAGCGAGTTTGGTAATCAAGTATAGAAACACTCCCCGTTCCATTATAGGTTTAAAACCGGAAAAATGCTTTTGAAACGGCAACTGTCTTATTTTCATTGTTGAAACCTGATCTTGAGAAACGTTATGGAAGATCGACAAAGAAAACAAAAACTATTCATGACAGTAATTGTGTTAAACATTGCCATCTGAGTCACCCTCGTCATGTGTGAAAACAACGGGGATGCTCGATTCACAGTTCCGGAATTGAATTCCAAAACTGGTGTCAATCGAGTGAAAAGGACAATTTCGGAGTACAACGCATGTGTCGACAGTATAAAAAATATCTCAACCAATCATGACAGCTGAAACATGTTTTTTACGTAGGAATACGTCACGATTCTACTCACTCCACCTCAGCTGTCGGGACTGGCAGAACTGTGACAGGACTGAATTCCGCGTCACTCGATTGTAATTCTGTCGATTCGGGACGTTCTGGACTGTGAATCGAGTATCCCCAACGATCCCCAAAAGAAACTTTTAAAGGTACTCGATTACGTTTTGTTATTTAGTACGCCACACTTTATCTGTAAAACAGGTTGTTTTGTCGAAATTATATCTCTTCCGGTGCCGACAGGAACCATTTCACCACAGAATAAGAAATTAATAATATAGCTTGAAAGTCAAAAATCTTTTTACGATCTATGAATAAGATCGCTAATCGGTAAAAAATGTATTGATATTGATGAAACCATCAGGCCACTCTATATAAATGTTGAACTAGTACCTTCGTATTCAGGGCATTAAGATTGTTGAAAAAATTCTGTATACAAAAATGAAATGAAAATGATGGGGCTATGGCAATCACTTGCTGTTACAAATCTTACCTGAATTAATAAAAAACCCTACTATTACAGGATCACTCTAAATATGATCAATGAATAACAACATAAATAATACAAATGTTGATGAACTAAATTTTTATTTGTTTTGTTCAATCTGACATAATTAATTATCTATATTATATTAGCTTCATTGGTGTTCATATTAACGGCGTCGATAACAATTTATACACATTTTGTTGTTTTAATTGGAAGCTTATTATTGTCGACCTGAAGTTGGTTTACTCCAATATGTTCTCACCAAATTGATACATGATATGGCAACAACGACTGCCTTTGTTATCGCATTTATAAAACAAATTCTAAAGTTAAATCACTCTTTTGGGCAATGTTAATTGTCGCTCTCATTTCGCACATAAAATATCTTTCGTAGTTAATTGTTTTATTCTATTACGGGATTAAAAATCAATTCGATCCCGGCTGTGTATAAGGTAATTAATGAATTAACAATTCTAATATGCATTCGGTCGTTGTGACGTCACTGGCTTGAGGGCGATAAGGAGTGTTTTCGATAACTGGCAAAGTTGTTTTTACGGGAGGTCTATATTTGCGACTTTGAATGAAGATGAGACAATTTTAATATATATGATAAATTCATTAAATTTTGTTTGCCAAATGTAAATACCCAGATATTGTTGTGTGTCGGAAAAGGAGCAGCATGTCGCCTTTCTTTGCTGTAATTTCCACAACTCGAACGATAGGGTTAAAAATTCATTATAAATTTTTCCGGTTACAGGTTTGTTATGTAGAACAATCCAAGAGGAGAAAGGTCCGCTCGTAATATCGTTCGTTCCCGGAGTTTTACATTCACTTCCGCCAAGGTTGATATCGTAGCCGCTCGTGACAATTCTTCTGTCCTATATATATACAGCGTTTGCTTAGATAATGATTAGTCCATTCGGTAGGTTAATTCAAGCGCCAACAAACATTAGTTTATATTGCATGTGTAGTCCCTGTGACGTCACGCGCCAATCTATCGGATTAATGTTGTAATCGACAAAATAGAAAAATCGTTTTAGAGCGTTTGACAATTGGTTATTTTTCGAATAATTTTAATTAGATTGTTGAGATTATTGTAACTGGTATACATTAAATACCAGCTTTATGTACACAACATTTTGTTTTGAGATTTTATGTGCTCTTTAACGTTATTTATAAAGATAGGCCGGCACTGCCAGGCAGGATTCGCCCACATTTTCGAGAGATGGATAGAGAACAAGCAATACCGAAAGTGATTTTTCCTACATCATTAAGTCCTGTATTTCATACTGTATTGGGAGCAGCCATTTTGTTGGTCAGTTCCAGTCTGATATTCATGAAATTCGAAGCCGACAATGATTATGGTTGACGGTACACAACCTAGAAATGTGACTTTTCGTCAAAATCGGATAAGAATTGTGACCTGCAGAGAGTCCACAACCATGATATACCATATTTTTACACTATTCGCGTACAAACGGCGACCATTTCGTCCGGCAATTTTGGTACGATTTTCACGAAATTCGAACTCAACCTTCCTTACGGTGCAACAGTAATATAATCAGAGTCTTTTTTTAAATCGGATAATAATTGTTCGAGAGATAGATAGAGAACAAGCAATACCGAAAGTGATTTTTCCTATAATCAAAGGCCATAAATCATTAAGTTACAATTTGATATGCGCAAATATCGACAAGAATAAAGATCTTTAGGTTATAAACATGCATTTCAGGTTTCATCAAAATCGAATTAAAATTGTGACCTCTACAGGGTCCACAACTTTGATATACCATATTTTTACACTATTCGCGTACAAACGGCGGCCATTTTGTCTGGCAATTATGGTCCGATTTTCTCGAAATTCAAACTCAACCTTCCGTAGGGTGTAACGGTGATATAATCAAACGTTTTTTTTAAATCGGAAAATAATTGTGACCTCCAGAGGGACCACAAGCTAAAAAAAGGCAATTTTGCGTACAATCAGGGGCCATAATTCAGGAAGTTACGATCCGATATGGGCAAATATCGAAAGGAACCAAGACCGTTGGGTTATTACCATGCATTTCAAGTTTCATCAAAATCGAATTAAAATTGTGACCTCTACAGGGTCCACAACCATGATATACCATTTTTTAACAGTATTCGCGTACAAACGGCGGCCATTTTGTATGGCAATTTTGGTCCGATTTTCACGAAATTCGAACTCAACCTTCCTTACGGTGTAACGGTAATATAATCAAACGTTTTTTTTTTAAAATCGGATAATAATTGTGACCTCCAGGGGCCATAATTCAGGAAGTTACGATCCGATATGCGCAAATATCGAAAGGAACCAAGATCTTTGGGTTATAACCATGAATTTCAAGTTTCATTAAAATCGAATTAAAGTTGTGACCTCTACAGGGTCCAAAACCTTGATATACCATTTTTAACAGTATTTGCGTACAAACGGCGGTCATTTTGTATGGCAATTTTGGTCCGATTTTCCCGAAATTCGAACTCAACCTGCCTTAAGGTTTAACGGTGATATAATCAAACGGTTTTTTTAAATCGGATAATAATTGTGACCTCCAGAGGGACCACAAACTAAGAAAGGTGATTTTTCGGACAATCAGGGGCCATAATTCAGGAAATTACGTTCCGATAGGCGCAAATATCGAAAGGAACCAAGATCTTTGGGTTATAAACATGCATGTCAAGTTTCATCAAAATCGGTTCAAAATTGTGACCTCTATAGGGTCCACAAGCTAAAAACGTGATTTTTCGTACAATCAAGGGCCATAGTCCATGAAGTTTTGATCCGATACATGCCAATATCGAAAGCAGCTGAGATCTTATGGGGATAAACCTATATTTCAAGTTTCGTCAAAATCAGATAAGAATTGTGACCTGTAGAGAGTCCACAAACAAATTGTGGACGGACGGACAGGGGCGACGACATAATACGTCCACATGAAAATGTGGGCGTATAAAAATTAGAGCAGTGAACCAGTGAAGTTACATACGGTAAATACAGTAATGATACATGCAAAACTTGTCTCTTAAAGTGGCATTCTCATCTCCAACGTATGTTCTATTGAAAGGAATGGGTCTTCAATTATCATCCGAATAAAGGATTATGTTAGTATTCTTAACATGATTCTTAAATCGTGTTTGCATTTACTGATTCTTTGCAACTGTTCGACAATCAATGTAAATATTTTTCTATTTGTTGTTTCAGAAGTGAAATATGATAATGGTATTCCATACATTTATCTTTAAAATGTCGCTGACTCTTGTCACTTTCAAATTACCAGGTAAGGTTTTATTTCTAGTTTTTTTTATCTCTTATGATGTTATATATATGATGTATCTTCTTGTTCAATGCTCATTACATGTTCCACTATCATGATAATGGTCTGTCAGGCACACTGAAAGTCCTCTTGAAATCAACACAGTATACAGGTGACTGCCATTGTAACCATTACTTTTATTATTCTCAGCGGTTTTGAACGTAATCTACTCATCTCAAAGCTCTGGCATGCACCACAAGCTTGGTCCTCTACGAAATAACCCCGTATAATGTTAGAAGGTGAAGGCCAGCGTTTCTTTGATGAATTTACAACGTACAAACGTGACTGAAATCCAGATGGCTGTTAGATAATTATTGCTGACAGTCCCTTTCTGATTTATACTAATATCCCTGCTGAATATTCTGCTTAGTAATCGTAGGAATTGGTTTAAATGCCATTTATTTATGTTTACAGTTGAACAACTAACAGTATGAGGATACGAAAACAAGCTTGGATATGCCTATAAAAATCACTTTCTGACTAAGGAGTAAATAGTGGCGATATTATTATATATATATAATATATATATATATATCATACACACAAACATATATAGGTAGAAACTAAACCAACTATACACACAAACATATATAGGTAGAAACTAAACCAAGGAAAAAGCAAACAGAATGAGGGTGCCCGATTGTCACCAGTTTTCGACAAGAATTACTGTAACCATTTCAATGTTAGGCAAGAATTACGTATGGTGATTCCTATAATTTGAATAGTTGAGTTTTAATTATGAAGGTTCGTAAATGGAATAATTTATAAATGCAGGTACAAAAGTTGTTTCCGCATTTAGGATTTAGTGTATCTAAGGTTTGGGGTCGAGGATGGTTATACATGTATAGTGGACAAAGATTTATCACAGACACAGGCTTGGTTTTCAGATGTGTACATCATGGAATGGTTTAGCTCTCATTTACAATGAACTTTATTGTGGTACAGACCCCATATTGAAAATAACAGTTGTTCCAGGGTGGGAATTGATCTTTCATGATAGTTAGTTCGACACTTAAAATTTTTAATAAGTCTGGAGTTAGGGTTAGGGGCACCTTTTTGAGAGAAATCCGGGAGCATCATTGTAAACTGTTTTGTAAAATGTAGTCAATTATGCTGGGTTCGATGAGATTTTACAGAACAAAAGCCAGTCTCAGAGTAAAGTTATCCCTGGAAAACTTGTTATGGTGTACGTTTTATAATTTATTTGCATGGTCGGGTGTACAGTTATCCCCAAAAATATCAACCTAATCAAAAATGGACAGAATAAGACCTTAGACATCTTATCATGAACTCAGTTGCATTGATTGTACTATTAGAGATCTTTACAGAAACATGTATCCCTACCCCCTGAACATGTCGCACATTGAATCAATCTTAAACTGTATAACAGCTATGTTTTACCATCCCTGGCTAACATGCATATAAACTTAAATAGGTGCAATTGATTATGGTTAAAAATTGGTCTTGATGAATGAAAAAAATGCCAAACCTTAGAGGTATTAAACAAATTTTTATTGCAATCCTTGTGCTGAAGCAAGATGTCTGAACCTTTACTTTAATTGCCTGCAAAAAATGAGTGCAAAAAGGTAGTTATGACAGAGTTGACAACATAAAGGAGGCCTGAAAAGGAGCAAAATTAACATTTTAGTGTTCTATAAGCAACATAAATGCAACAAACGCCGTAAATCCTAGACTGTGATTAGAAAATATTGTACATTAAACTGACATTTACACATCTACACCAGTTTTATACCAGGCTGTGGTCTCATTGGCCCAAAATGCCCCAGGGTTCTAAGTTTTTACTCTGAACAAAAAGAGTTATAAATTCTTGAAATGTACAAAAGAAAAAGACAGTCAACATTTCCTATTTGCTTCTTTGTATTGAGTTTTTGTTTGTGTGACGCGTGGAACATGTGCCCTAATGTATTCAATACACCTCGATTCCATTTATGCCTAAACCTGTCTTTTTTCATTTAGAGCATTTTAGAGCATTTAGTTTTAGACTACTTTTTTTATACATTTCACCGATGTGGTTACTTGTATAACTGAATTTTACTACAATATACTCACATTCGCATTTCTTGTAGCATATAGCAGATCATGACTCATGCTGACATTATACAATGATTTCTTTGGGTTGTATTCCCTATTGTTTTCAAATATGAATGAAGTCTATGTCACTACAGGCCCGGGAGTGTACAACGAAGTGGACGCTTACGGCCAGCCCCGGGGTCCATTCAGTCTTTTTGAATTGTACGTTTGTGGTCTCTTGAGTATGATGTCTTGTCCGTGTATTTGTTTTTGTGTAAATTATTTGTGGTGCATTCCCCCTGCACTTACTATTAGGTGAAATTCAACAACAAATTCCAATTACTATCATTAAATGTCAACACAAGTTCAATTAAATCTCTCAAAAAACATTAATGAAAACGGGTAGGTGGGGCATTTATAGCCTTTCTTAACGGAATGGCGGAGTTAAAAATGTCTAGAAATACTGGACTATTGCTTTCTACGTGAATGAAATGCAAGAATTTAATGTTTCAATGAAGAAAACAATGCTTGTTCTAGGTAAAATAGTGGCTAAATTGAACCAACCCCTGTTTTGAACATTTTGTACAAACCCATGTGCTGTACATTATTAACTCAGTTTAGGGAGAAAACAGTAGGCCGTTAAATAAACTCCATGTCATTTTACTTTTCAATTTTCTGTAGTAAAACTGGAGCTATTTCTTAACCTGACAAACTTGTACATCTATTCACTTTATCTGTACTTTCTGGGGCTGAATACACCAAAATTGGACATTAAAATATTTTTCTTACTGTTAGAAATTAAAAAAAAACCTAAAAAATTGAGAAATTTGCAGTAAACTCACAATTTTTCTCCAAACTTTGATTTTTTTTTTAAAATCTAACCTTTTTTTTGTATTTTTTCTGTAGTCAAAATATTTTATTCAAATTTTCTGAGAATTTGATCTTCATATTTTCAAACTAAGACATATCGTTGGATAGAACGCTTTCCGCCAAAGATTGAGCAACATGTGGCAATATTCAGCCTTACATTTCAACCTAACCTACCTCTCAACTCAAAATCATGAATATTCACCAAAACCTGGCAGAAAATTTATTTCCAAAACCCTTTTCTTCGATTCTACACCAAAAAGTCAACAAAAATCGCCATGCAAAAGGGGGAAAAGGGAAAGGGAGAGAAAGACTGAAAATAACTTTCGCCCTTGTTTCGTGGTGAAGGCGTAGGAATGCTTGGTGAGCTATGTCCAATTAAGGACTATTGGGAACTTATGTTAAAATGAAATTTTTTAATATGGATACGAGTAAGCGAGGAAATCATTGTTTAAAATCCAAAGTATTCGTGAATTTAGACCTAGAATGTTTTTAAAAAAAGTCGCCTCGAATGATAACTGTAAAACCAGCGAAATCCCTAGTAAAGACATTAACAGAGGGTGGGCGGTAAAATGTGCCTATTGACAACCGATCGTTTGCATATCAAAGCGCAATCCAACGAGCTCCCGTATTCTTAATTGTAAAGTCGTACCTTGGTTTAAAGTTTACATTATTTTTCACGTAAACTGGTATACCACGGTTCAGTAGCATGGGCGGTTGGTAATTATTGATTATCATTTAAGAGAGGTATTATGTTTCCAAAAAAGTATAGGTGTGTATATCGGGACTTACATATGAAAAATAATTATAGTTTTGTTGATTTATATATACACTATTGATTTAAAAAGTTGTCTATTTCAAGTAGTAGCTATAAAAGTCAATCTGTATGATTGAGAAAAAGCAACGCGAAGCAGGTTCGCCGTTTTTTTTTTATTTAAAGGCAACGTCTTGTTATAAAATCGACTTTAATTTTTTTTACTCCATATTATAGCTTAGAAAAAAACCGACGCACATGGTAGCCAAAATAAAAGACATTCGTCATCTGTACATATTTTGGATTTTTAAAAACAAATTAAATGCAAAATAATTAATTAGCATACACTTTTACTACCGGTAGTTTATTTATTTAAGTCATAATACTTATCAGATACAATAATTTAATATAATGCACAAATTAAATAGTTGTATTATTATATTACATTACATTATTGTGAAAGAGAACAAATGTATTCATTACATTTTTGCATGATATAAGCCAAGATTATACAGTTCTTTGATATTTTGCAAAAATAATAACTAAAAAAATTTAAACAGATTTGGGTTAATATATTTTTTTTCCTGCAATCATATCTAAGTGTGGACATATAATAATGGTATTTGTCTTCTGTTTCTTTTCAAATTACATAATCTACATATTCTATTTTCTCAAAACAACCAGTGTCTATATACTAATCGATGTTTTCGGAAATAATATTGAAGATCAAAATGATAAATAATATGTTGATATATTATACCTTTAGCTAACTGGCAAATATCTGTTGTACACTTCTCTATTACCAATGTCTAAAATTCTATTTTTGATAATAGGAAGATAGGATTTATTATAATTAAAACATTCCCAACTTTAAGCCGCTGAATTGTCAGATTTGGTGAATTCGATGCCTGGATGTTCGATAGCGTTGTCTATGGTGGGTGCGTGCTGATATCAATATCTCGGTCCCTAGTACACATTGACGAGCATTAAAATAACTCTTGACAGTTGAAATTTCATATAAGAGATGTCGTAGTGCCGCTATCAGAGAAAAAACATAGATAGAGAGAGGGGGTATTTCGGGACTAACATATGGTACATTTTTATTTCAATTATTCGAAACCATGCCACTTGACCCAATTCAGTGACAGACCTTATGATATAAAACGAAAGCGTCAGACCAATCGACAACCCAACATCCTTAGTTATAAACACGACTTTATATAAAAAGAACAAAATATCAAAGATCTTAAATTCTACACTATGCAAAAAATGAAAATTCGGAAAAGAAATCCGAATTTTCGTCTTGTGCCGAAAACTCGGAATTATTTGTTTCGAGTTTTCGGCACTGAACGAAAAGCCGAATTCTTTTCCCAGGCTTTCTGCAAAACAATGAGTCAAAACGTAAAGCTCCGTGATTTCTGAGTTTTCGATATGGCCTTTCTTCTAGAACTTAGAAGCTATGCGTCGGCTTGTTTTGGCAACAACTTATTTGTATCACACTCCGTAAATGCTTCAACATTTATATTAACAAATAGTTTATCCACATCATTAAGGAAATATTTTCTTCAGAAGCTGTGATATTGGGGGGGGGGGGCTGGTGGTGTCTCCAAAAGTATTAGTCCGTCGATGTTTGCATAGTTTCAAAACTTTGGTCCCAGAACAAATCGAGCATCATCCCAAGATCCAAACCTCCTAAATGATAGCCCAGCCATTCGTCTTGACAAGTACAACCAACCTCTTAATAGCAACTTCGCACACAGAAGAAACAAAAGTTACATTCATATCTTTACAAACCCACAAACATACATTGTAATTCAAGTGTGTTTTATCCTGGGCACCACGCTACTGACAAACCTAGTCAATTCAGTTGTTTTCAAGTTAAAGCGAGTCATGACCACCAGGATCAGATTATTGGTATTTGTTAGAGTCAACGTCAATCTTGATTAAAGGCATTAACCAACATTGGGATTCCTATTACGTCAATTACGGGGAGATCTATAAGCGTTGGAGATTAAAATGGTTCTAGAGGAAGAAGTTATAACTGGATTTGAGAAAGTCGTTCTTTTCCACGAGAGACACAAAAAGATCGAACTGCTAGTTGCACGAAGGCAAGAAAATTACACGCCACAAAAACTAATCCAATTTAGCTTTTACATGCCGGGCTTTTTAACCACCATTTCTAAAAGTGACGTTTTAATTTGTAAATTTTGAGAAATGGTGAGAATTACAAGATTAGTAAGGCACAGTAATTGTCTTCGCTGATAATAAAATTCCAAAATAAATTACCGCATGTCGAAAAACAAACGCATAGCCAACAACAGATAAAATGGAAAAATAAATAGCAAAGGTAATCGTTAAAATATTTTAAAATTGCGTGCTCGCTAAACGAAACGAAATGTATTGAATACAGCAGTTGTGTTATTATTGATTAAGCAAGCCAAAGTAGATCATAATCTTGCGAACAATTGCCGCCCTGTATCAAACCCTAGCTTCCTGTCGAAAACCTTGCCAATCAACTGTCCTTGCATATCGTCAACAACAGTTTAAGTTAAACTAAAACAGTTAAAAGACTTGAAAGACTAGTGAGATATCAATTCGAACATTGGTCGATTGCTATTTTGACTAAACTTAAATAGTCATAAAATATATACAAAGATACGCTATAACTTAGTAAATTCTGAATTAAACCATTTTGAGACTGATATTACTATTAAAGGTTAAACTTTCACGATATAGTATTTTTCAAAGGGGTTCCCATTAGACGTAAAACATACGTAATATTGTATACATTTGTACACATTTTCAACACACTAAGGTGGATTTTGGCCGTTTTGGTTTGTGCTCGTTTTAATAATAATAATAAATAATAATAATTACTTTATTTCAAAAGGGTTGAAAATTATTCTAATGGCCTTTCTTACATTTTGCCCTTCAAACAACGAGAACATATATTACACATTAATAGATAGAAAAGAGATTGAAATTTATACATTAAAAGATATATACATATATTATATTATAAATATAATATAAACAAATAAACAAAACACCAAACCATTTGAACATGTATTTACATTTTTTTTTTATCGTCGGCAGAGTATGCGGGATTTTGCGACACTTTCAATTTATTATGTCCATGTAAATAGTTTTTCGGCAAATGGGGGGGGGGGGGTCGGAACAAGTCGAGAAACGCTGAAACGCAATAGGTTTAATCATCTCATGAACCCAACACTTCCCACCAAAATCGAATGAAGTATGTTAAAGCATAGCCTCTATCGCGTTCACAGGGTTTTTGGCAAAGGGGAGAGAACTCCGGTATGGAAAGCTACATAATGAATGAATGAAGTATTGTTTAATAGCACGTCAGTTCCAACCGGGATATATTGCACCAACCATATGGTGATGTTACTCGAGGCAAACTAGAAACGAATAATCACAATATGTTCTTGGCACGTTGGTTATCAAAAATGGAGAAAAGATAGAAACTGATATCTTTTACAAACCAACTGACACCAAACAATGTTTGATGCCATCCAAGTCACACTAAACGGAGTTTACCATACAATCTAGCCAGACGAATCCGAACAATAGTATCTGACACCAACCAACAGAAAGTTCGATTCGAGGAGCTGCAAATATTCCTTCGAAACAGACCATACCCACTCAATCTAATTAACGATGGAATATCCAAAGCTTTAAAACTGGATAGACGTGATCTGCTGCCTGTGATTACTGTGAAGGAGAAGAACACGTCACAGCGAAAACCTATTTCATTCGTTTTGACCTTCAACCCTAAAAACCCTGACATTATGAACACAATAAGACATAATCTACCAGTGTTAGAAAACGATGAACAGATGAAAGAAGTCCTAAAATCAGTAGAAATCATCAACAGCAAGCGTCAAAGTAACAGTTTGAAAAACATTCTTACGGAGGCTAAATTCACGTTTGAACCGTCAAACCCAACCAAATATGAGGTTAAAGTTCCAATTTCATATTTTTAAGTTATATTTTTAAAATATATTAAAATAAAGCCCATATTTTTACAATATATTAAAATAAAGCCCTAAAATAGATCCTATCTATAAACAGTCCTACCTTGTTAAAGAATAATCCAATTAATCCTACAATTCACTATTGCCAGTTGAGAAATTGGCAAAAATATAATTTTTAACTTCAAATTCAAACGTTTGGAGATGGTAATTCCATGGAGGGGAATGGGAAAACAAGGGAGGTAATTGTGTTATTATTTCCTGTGAAAGCCTGAGTCAGTGATTTTAATGCCCGTGAAATATTGTCATGATCGTATAATAGTGAGTTGACAACCTTTTGAACAAAAGATATAGAAATAATTATATTTTGACTTTCTTAGAAAATATGAAATTCCCGCTTTAAAGCAAGGTTGACACTTGCACGATTCCGTGGCACACATTGCGCAAACTAGTCGTAAACTGGCGTGAAGTGTGCGTAAACCCGTCGTGACTGCGTGCCATGTCGGGACGAGAATTTTGAAATGTTCAAATTTTGGTCACGACAAAATTTAGCGACCGGGTCGTGAACTACGCGCAAACTGTTCGTGAACTCGTCGGGAGGATGCGTGCCTGTCTCTTCCCTGCAATGATTGTGTCTCTGACGTATAGCATGTTGACTCTTCCACAGCCAATCCAAAAATGACCAGAGGTTGAGGAGGCCCCCTTTTTATATGGCGTGCCCAAGTCGGTACGACACCGTCCGAATTGCGCAAACTCGTCGTGCCAATGCGGGAAGTGCGTAAACAATGCGCAAACTATGCGTGAACTCGTCGTGCCAGTTCGTGTCAATATGGACATTGATGGGCACGCATTCGTGAACTCATCGTGAACTAGTCGTGAACAGTGCGGGAGTCTCCAGAATGGCACGACTTGCCACGACAAAATCGTGGCGAAAAGTCGTGCAAGTGTCAGCATGGCTTAAGAAATGCCAACGTTGAAACTGTGGTACGCGCGGATTTCTTATTGAAGGACCACCAATCACCTTTAAAGGTCACAGGACATTTAACGTTAATGCGAATTTAACATGTGCATCAGGATATGCGATCTATGTCATAACTTGTCCGGGCTGTACGGAACAATATATCGGCCAAACAGAATATTTGAGATCACGAGTTGCTGTACACAAATCACAGATAAAAAATCCAGAATATCGCATGATATCTCTGAGCGAGCATCTGGACAAATGTGCACACTACTTTAAAACAAAATTTCAAATTTTCCCGCTCTACCAGCTCCTGAATGATTGCGCAAAACAGAGAACAGTTAAAGAGGAATATTTCATAAACAAATTTAGACTTCTGCTAAACAAATAAAATAACCTAATTGATCTCTTTTTGACAAGTAGCTAACTGAATAGTGTGTATACACATATTATTATATTTGTTTATTCAATCATCACTTTTCATTCATTTATTCATGCAATGTAATGTACCTCAATTGTGACGTCACAAGGGTAACCTTGCAACGTTATATTATTACTATTATTACAGCATATTTATAGTGCACCCTTTCATATAACATGTTCAGGGGCACTTTACAAAGTGACAATGTAATCATAAATAAACAACAAGATGTTAACGATTGCATACAGAGTCAGTTAAAAGCCTGATTAAATAAATGTGTTTTAAGTTGTTTTTTTAAAAGAATATAGAGATGTACAACATCTTAAACTAAATGGTAGATTATTCCATAAAACAGGTGCTTGATAACTAAAAGAGCGCTGACCATAAGAGACTAGTTGAATAGTTTTGGGCTTTAAAAGTAGTTTATCTGATGTACGTAATGTTCGGCCGGGTGTATAAAGTTCTAAAAGATCTGAGAGGTAAACAGGAGCTAGATTATTTAAGCATTTAAAAGTAAGTAACAAAATCTTAAAATCAATTCGATATTTAACAGGTAACCAGTGTAAATTGTATAAAACAGGAGTTATGTGGTCACATTTTATAGTTAAAGTAACAAGTCTAGCAGCAGTATTCTGTACTTTTTGTAATTTATCTATAAGCTTTAACGGTAAACCAACTAAAAGTGAATTAAAGTTATCTAATCGAGAAGTGACAAGAGAATTAACAAGTGACTTAGTGGCCTCTTCAGTTACAAATTTACGTATTCTACCTATATTTCTAATATTAAAATAGCACAATTTACAAATATTATTTACTTGAGCTCCCATAAGCATAAAACTATCAAAGATTGCGCCAATATTACGAGCAGAATCAGATGAAAATATATCACAATTACCTATTACAACAGGGGGATTATCATGTGCAAATTTCCTTAAGTGATGCTTGAGCCTAATCACAAATATTCGGTTTTATCATCATTTAATTTTAGAAAGTTCTTTGACAAATGCATCCATTTTCTAATTTCACTAATACAGTTCTCAAGTTGCAGTTTTGATAAATTGAAAGAGGATGGACAATTAGGTTTAAATGAAATATATAATTGAGTATCATCGGCATACAAGTGAAAGCTGAGACCATATTTTCTAACAATATCACCTAATGGTGACGTATAGAGGATAAATAAAATCGGTCCAATACCAGAACCCTGGGGAACCCCAGATGACAAAACAGATTCAAACGACGATTTACAATTAACTAAAATACACTTTATTCTACCCACAAAGATTTAATGCAGAGCCACAAATACCGAATTTAAACTGTAGTCTACGTAGAAGAATGGAATGGTCCACTGTGTCGAAAGCAGCAGATAAATCCAATAAAATTAAAAATGTACATTTTCTATTATCAATTTCCATCAAAATATCATTTGAAACCCCGGTTAAGGCTGTTTCGGTGCTGTGAAATTGTTTATAAGCACTTTGAAATGGTTCATACAAACAGTTATCATCTAGATGGGCCTTTATCTGAGAAGCAATACATTTCTCTAATATTTTAGAAATAAAACTTAAGTTAGAGACAGGTCTGTAATTTTTAAAAATATTAGGATCCAGTGTAGACTTTTTAATTAAGGGCGTTGAGTAGTCTAAAATGCAAATTTTAAAGCTAGCACTGTAATTTTTGTTGATAAGATATGACATTTTTTGTTATTTGGGGTGATAAACTACATATTAATCACCAAATAAATACCAATTTTATTTACCAACTATGTTCCAAACTTGGCCCAAAAGCATGATAAAAAGGGGTATTGATGACAACAAAAGTAGAATTTTCTCAGTTATGCCTGCAGATATTTTCATCAAATTTCGCATGAACAATGCTAATAGCAAGTCCCAAAAATACACTGGTCAATTTTTGGCTATAGGTTGTGATTTGTCTTGTATCCATGGAAACGCAAAAAAACGATGCGTTTTCTTGGAAATTCTATTAGTACAAGCTCAAAAGATTTATTGATAATCCCACCAGTAGATCGAAAGTGGAGGTTATAAGCTACATTTCGACACCAAAAACGTTAAAAAATACCAACTCAAAGTATTTTAAAATTGTTGTTCATTATTTACCTTCAAACGAGATTTTGCGATTTGGGGTTAATTCTTTGAATACGTCGACAACAAGTATTAAAATACAACAATTCGGATGTAAAAGTAAATAATTACTTCACTGCACTACTCCACCGCACTCTAAATCATGTTATGCATTCAAAAAATAGTAATCTTTGACCATAAAAAAAAAAAATCCGTCATGTTCCTTTCGTGATAGATAAATAGACCTGGATAATCGCGTCATACAGGGAATTCCTTCTGGTCACGTGACATCTTCCACTCCCGTTGAAGCCACGTCTGTGTTGATCACGTGACTGGCGTGCACGACGTCATAATTTATTCAACACCTGATCTAGGTCGGGGAATCAGTCTCGTTTGCTATAAATAGTTTTATTCCTCCGCCTCGTATCTCCATTGTTACACATAAAACGACGCGACTTTCGAGAGTTTTCTGAGTTATTTTATAAGTGGAACAAGTTTGCAAAGACTTAATAAGATTGGCGTTGAAAAGTTAGTGCGAATCTTAGACTGCTCAACGCCCTTAAAGGGGTAACATATTAAGCTTGTTTAAAAATGTTGGGAGCAGTAGAGGATGATATACAAGAATTAATAATATTAGTGAAAACTGGAATAACTTTGTCTAGACAGTCCTTAAGAACAGGAGTCGGAATAGGATCTAATAAACAAGATTTAGGAGCAGACGATTTAATTAACTTTAAAACAAAAGATTCACTAACCAAGTTAAATTTTTCTAAATAAACAGAGTTTTCTAACTTATCAAAATCATGAGCGTTAAAGTCAATAGTTTTATTTAAATCATCAAGTTCAGTTCGTTCGTATTTTCTGTATTTTTATTTGAAAGAAATCAGAGAATAAATTCGCAAGTTCAGTATCATTACATTATCCGGGAGAATAGTCCGCTCAGCATTATAATCCAAAAGGGAATTCACAACTTTATAAAGGTCTTTTTGTCTGTTTTCGCCATTTTCTATTTTATCAGAGTAAAATTTAATTTTAGCGTCTTCAATTAATTTATTCACATTGTTTTTTAAAGATTTATAAATCTGTTTATGGACATGTAGATTTGTTTTACGCCATAGATGTCCGGCCTTATTACGATCGCTTTTGGCTTCTAAAATAGACTCATTAAACCACTGCGTATTGGGACGATTGGTAAATGTTTTTGTTTGAAGAGGCACAAGTGAGTCCAAAATTTCAGCAAGTTTAGAGTGGTATTGGGTTGCTTTCTCTTGTACATCTTGAATATGTTGAATGTCATTGAAGTCCGAGTTGACTATTTCCGCTTTAAATTTAGTAATGTCAAGTGATTTAAACCTTCGATATATTACAGTCTTTCTTGTTGGTTGTGGTTTCTGGATCTTTAGATTAAAACTTGCCGGGAAATGATCAGATATTAATTTGTCAGAGAGATTATGCAGTTTAATATCACATGGATTAGTTATCACAAGATCGAGAATATGTCCACCATTATGGGTAGAAGAAGAAACCTGTTGTGTTAGAGATCTATTATTCAACATTTCACAAAAGTCAACCGCGGCATCAATGGCTTCCTGATGAAATTATATTGAAACATGTAGAAGCAAATCGGTGTTATTTTTATATTTTATACTATAATATATATATTAATAAAAACAAAATAAAGCTGCTCTCAGTATATAATATTTAAAAAACACAATTTTTAACTATTAACGATTCATAAAAACTGATAAATTTATCACATTCCGCCGAGTACTTTCGACCGTTGCAGTGTCTTCAGGGCGAATGATAATGGAAGTGACAATACGTCGTCATGGTGACGTCAAAAGTTACAAGGGATAGTAACTATTTTTAGCCTTTTACATTTAGCTTTGCATTGATCATTTTATAAAACGGAGTTCTTTAAGTTCCAGAAGACTTATAAATGGGCGAAACTTTAAATTTTCCTTTCCCACAAACATAAAAATGTCTACTGACAGGAACTGTGCGGTTTTCCGGAATCTTAATGTGCGAGTGATGAAGGTTCCTTCTCAGGCATAATTTTTGGTCCGTTTTTCCTATATATCACTCAGTGCAACCCCCACAAGTCATCATATACACGACATATTCAAACTTGCAGTTCATATTCTGACGAATATATAATGTTTTTTCGCTAGAAATCCGAATTTCCGACCCTTTTATTATGTCTTCACACACACTACACCTTTATCTCCACATTTGGCGACTTACGGAACATTTGTAGTCTGCCGCTCATCGAAGCGTGATGATGTTAAAATCCTTCTTAAATTTGGCGGATGTTTATAACTACTTATTATTGTTGTCTTTTGGAGATACGTTCGCATTTTAGAACATTTTTCTAGAAGTAACTTAGAATGATCTAGGCCTATAACATTCATCGGTCGGATATAATTTGGATTGTAAGTCGATACAAAAGTCACAATGTTCTTCTTCGAATCGCCAAATGTGGAGATAAAAGGTGTAGTTTGTGTGAAGACATCATAGAAGGGTCGGAAATTCGGATTTCTAGCGAATTTTTTTTTTATATTCGTCATATATATACGGTATATTTAAAAAAGATAGGCTGACACTGCCAGGCAGGATACGCCCACATTTTCGAGAGATGGATAGAGAACAAGCAATACCGAAAGTGATTTTTCCTACATCATTAAGTCCTGTATTTCATACTGTATTGGGAACAGCCATTTTGTTGGTCAATTCCAGTCTGATATTCATGAAATTCGAAGCCGACAATGATTATGGTGTGACGGTATACAACCTAGAAATGTGACTTTTGTCAAAATCAGATAAGAATTGTGACCTGTACAAACGGCGACCAATTCGTCCGGCAATTTTGGTACGATTTTCACGAAATTCGAACTCAACCTTCCTTACGGTGCAACAGTAATATAATCAGAGTTTTTTTTTAAATCGGATAATAATTGTTCGAGAGATAGATAGAGAACAAGCAATACCGAAAGCGATTTTTCCTACAATCAAAGGCCATAATTCATTAAAGTTTCAATTTCGTATTTTCTAAGAAAGTCAAAGCATAATTATTTCTATGTCTTTTGCTAAAAAGGTTGTCAACTCACTATTATACGATCAGGTGCAAAATTTTTGGGGCGTTAGAAAGGGTGACACAGGGTGATTGAGGAAATAGTTACTCAATTACCTCCCTTGTTTTCCCATTCCTCTTCATGGACGGCCATCTTCAAACGTTTGAATTTGAAGTTGAAAATGATATTTTTGCCAATTTCTCAACTGGCAATAGTGAATTATAGGATTAATAGGATTATTCTTTAACAAGGTAAGACTGTTTATAGGTTCAATCTATTTTAGGGCTTTGTTTTAATACATTTTAAAAATATAACTTAAAAAAATGCTATTGGAACTTTAAGTTACAATTTGATATGCGCAAATATCAAAAATAATAAAGATCTTTAGGTTATAAACATGCATTTCAGGTTTCATCAAAAACGAATTAAAATTGTGACCTCTACAGGGTCCACAACTTAGATACATTGTATACCATATTTTTACACTGATCGCGTACAAACGGCGGCCATTTTGTCTGGCAATTATGGTCCGATTTTCTCGAAATTCGAACTCAACCTTCCGTAGGGTGTAACGGTGATAGAGTCAAACGTTTTTTTGAATCGCATAATAATTGTGACCTCCAGAGGGACCATAGGCGATTTTTCGGACAATCAGGGGCCATGATTCAGGAAGTTACGATCCGATATGCGCAAATAACGAAAGGAACCAAGATCTTTGGGTTATATCCATGCATTTCAAGTTTCATCAAAATCGAATTAAAATTGTGACCTCTACAGGGTCCACAACCTTGATATACCATTTTTTAACAGTATTCGCGTACAAACGGCGGCCATTTTGTATGTCAATTTTGGTCCGATTTTCCCGAAATTCGAACTCAACCTTCTTTAGGCGAACGTTTTTTTAAATCGGATAATAATTGTGACCTCCAGAGGGACCACAAGCTAAAAAAGGTGATTTTTCGGACAATCAGGGGCCATAATTCAGGAAATTACGTTCCGATAGGCGCAAATATCGAAAGGAACCAAGATCTTTGGGTTATAAACATGCATGTCAAGTTTCATCAAAATCGGTTCAAAATTGTGACCTCGATAGGGTCCACAAGCTAGAAACATGATTTTTCGTACAATCAGGGGCCATAATCCATGAAGTTTTGATCCGATACATGCCAATATCGAAAGCAGTCGAGATCTTTTGGGGATAAACCTATATTTTAAGTTTTGTCAAAATCAGATAAGAATTGTGACCTGTAGAGAGTCCACAAACAAATTGTGGACGGACGGACAGGGGCGACGACAATATACGTCCGCATGAAAATGTGGGCGTATAAAAAGAACCAAGATCTTTGGGTGATAAACATGCATGTCAAGTTTCATCAAAATCGGTTCAAAATTGTGACCTCTATAGGGTCCACAATCTTGATATAACATATTTTCACACTAATCGCGTACAAACGGCGGCCATTTTGTCTGTCAATTTTGGTCCGATTTTCACGAAATTTTACCTCAATCTTCATTACCATGTAACGGTGATATAATCCAACGGTTTTATAAATCGGATAATAATTTTGACCTCCAGTGGGACCACAAGCTAAAAAGGGTGATTTTTCGTACAATCAGGGGCCATAATTCAGGAAGTTACGAATCAATGAGCGCAAATATCGAAAGGAACCAAGATCTTTGGGTTATAAACATGCATGTCAAGTTTCATCAAAATCGGTTCAAAATTGTGACCTCTATAGGGTCCACAACCTTGATATAACATATTTTCACACTATTCGCGTACAAACGGCGGCCATTTTGTCCGTCAATTTTGGTTCGATTTTCACGAAATTAGAACGCAGCCTTCATTACCATGTAACGGTGATATAATCAAACGTTTTTTTAAATCGGAAAATAATTTTGACCTTCAGAGGGACCACAAGCTAAAAAAGGGCAATTTTTCGGACAATCAGGGGCCATAATTCAGGAAGTTACGATCCGACGGGTGCAAATATCGAAAGGAACCAAGATCTTTGGGTTATAAACAAGCATGTCAAGTTTCATCAAAATCGGTTCAAAATTGTGACCTCTATAGGGTCCACAACCTTGATTTTACATATTTTCAAACTATTCGCGTACAAACGGCGGCGACTTTGTCCGTCAATTTTGGTCCGATTTTCACGAAATTCGAACTCAACCTTCATTACCATGTAACGGTGATATAATCAAACGGCTTTTTAAATCGGATAATAATTTTGACGCCCAGAGGGACCACAAGCTAAAAAGGGCGATTTTTCGGACAATCAGGGGCCATAATTCAGGAAGTTAAGATCCGATAGGCGCAAATATCGAAAGGAACCAAGATTTTGGGGTTATAAACATGCATGTCAAGTTTCATCAAAATCGGTTCAAAATTGTGACCTCTATTGGGTCCACAAGCTAAAAACATGATATTTTGTACAAACAGGGGCCATAATCCATGAAGTTCCGATCCGATACATGCCAATATCGAAAGGAACCGAGATCTTATGGGGATAAACCTATATGTCAAGTTTCGTCAAAATCGGATAAGAATTGTGACCTGTAGAGAGTCCACAAACAAATTGTGGACGGACGGACGTCCGGACGGACAGGGGCGACGACATAATACGTCCACATGAAAATGTGGGCGTATAAAAAGGTCATTTTTCGGACAATCAGGGGCCATAATTCAGGACGTTACGATCCAATGGGCGCAAATATCGATAGGAACCAAGATCTTTGGGTTATAAACATGCATGTCAAGTTTCATCAAAATCGGTTCAAAATTGTGACCTATATAGGGTCTACAACCTTGATATAACATATTTTCACACTAATCGCGTACAAACGGTGGCCATTTTGTCTGTCAATTTTGGTCCGATTTTGACAAAATTTGAACTCAATCTTCATTACCATGTAACAGTGATATAATCAAACGTTTTTTTAAATCGGATAATAATTTTGACCTCCAGTGGGACCACAAGCTAAAAAGGGTGATTTTTCGTAGAATCAGGGGCCATAATTCAGGAAGTTACGAATCAATGGGCGCAAATATCGAATGGAACCAAGATCTTGGGGTTATAAACATGCGTGTCAAGTTTCATCAAAATCGGTTCAAAATTGTGACCTCTATAGGGTCCACAACCTTGATATAACGTATTTTCACACTAATCGCGTACAAACGGGGGCCATTTTGTCTGTCCTTTGGATTCGATTTTCACCAAATTTGAACTCAACCTTCATTACCATGTAACGGAGATATAATCAAACGTTTTTTTTAAATCGGATGATAATTTTGACCTCCAGAGGGACCACAAGCTAAAAAGGGCGATTTTTCGGACAATCAGGGGCCATAATTCAGGAAGTTACGATCCGATGGCCGTAAATATACATAAAAAGGAACCAAGATCTTTGGCTTATAAACATGCATGTCAAGTTTCATCACAATCGGTTCAAAATTGTGACCTCTATAGGGTCCACAACCTTGAAATAACATACAATGTATTTTCACACTATTCGCGTACAAACGGCGGCCATTTTGTATGTCAATTTTTGTCCGATTTTCACGAAATTCGAACTCAACCTTCATTACCATGTAACGGTGATATAATCAAACGATTTTTTAAATCGGATAATTTGGACCTCCAGACTGACCACAAGCTAAAAAGGGCGATTTTTCGGACAATCAGGGACCATAATTCAGGAAGTTACGATCCGATGGGCGCAAATATCGAAAGGAACCAAGATCTTGGGGTTATAAACATGCATGTCAAGTTTCATCACAATCGGTTCAAAATTGTGACCTCTATAGGGTCCAAAAGCTAAAAAAATGATATTTCGTACAATCAGGGGCCATAATCCATGAAGTTTCCATCCGATACATGCCAATATCGAAAGCAGCCGAGATCTTATGGGATAAACCTATATTTCAAGTTTCGTCAAAATCGGATAAAAATTGTGACCTGTAGAGAGTCCACAAACAAATTGTGGACGGACGGACGTTCGGACGGACAGGGGCGACGACATAATACGTCCACATGAAAATGTGGGCGTATAAAAACCACAATTTTTAACTACTAACGATTCATAAAAACCGATAAATTTATCACATTCCGCCGAGGACTTTCGACCGTTGCCATGTCTTCATTCGCCCTGAAGATACCACAACGGTCGAAAGTACTCGGCGGAATGTGATAAATTTATCAGTTTTTATGAATCGTTAATAGTTAAAAATTGTGTTTTTTTTAAATATATGCAAATATACATATATTTAAAATATGAAATAAAAAATCAGATATATACTATTAAACTTTTCGATGGAAATTTGTTTCGTTTAAAAAATCTATCGCTTTACAATATAGTCCCACTTGGGCAAACAAGTGGTTATTTCGATCTAATGCCCTTGGGATGATTGCACCCAATCAAAAATGTGTTCAAACTGTCAAAGAAACATGACAGTGAACTCATTCTGCTCGGGGCTCTCGCTCTAAGATGAAAATGTAAGTTAAAAGTATGACCTATGCGAGAGCGACACAAACAGCATCTCTCCTGTTATTCCTTAAATCTGAATTAGGATTGGGAATAGGCTATGCCTATGTGTAACCCTTCTCTCCGATTTATATACATGTACACATTATAAATACGTGCATCTGGGTCTTTAATTTTTAATTGTAAAGAGGTGTCGTCAGCAAATAATCTGATGTTTGCATTTATATTGTTTACAATGTCATAATTATATTAAAAATAAAAGAGGCTCTAGTACAGTTCCCTGAGGTACGCCAGCAGGGATGCTTCTGGCGTCCTAGGGGGTACCATTTATGGTTACACATAGCAGTAAATCTCCTCGAATCCCCGCGTCATCCAGCTTAAGACACGTCCGGCGTGCCAAAATCTGTCAAAAGCCTTACTGATATCACAGAAGACTATTCTAGTGTATTGATGTTGGTCAATGGCTCAACAGAAAAAGTGTGCCAGGTCGATTAGTTGGAATATGGTAGAATCACCAGGAACAAAACCACTCTGGACAGGTGTTAGTATTGAGTTATCTCTAAGGAAGCTAAAGACGTGTTTGTGAATGATTTTTTTCAAAAGATTGGTCTATAGTTACAACAGTCGTTTTGAGAGACTTTTTTTAAATATAGCGACCACGTTAGCAAATTTCAAAATGTTTGGTACAATATGTAGATCTAATGATAGTTGACAAAGCGGAGATGTATTTTAGAATTCGCGTATTGATTTTGTCCGGTCCTGAGGCTTTTGTGGTATCTAGGCTATCTATTATGTCTTTAACTCCCTCTGGATTTGGTACAATCTTATCGATGCTGTTAGGGTTCCTAACAAGCAGTGGTAGAGATTTATTAGTGTCATCTAGTTGTCATTGTTTGATAAAGAATGAGTTTAAGGCATTTGCTTTTGCTGATTGCGTAAACAAAGTGTTACCGTTAACTGTTAATGGTGGTGGTCGTTTATACTAGCAGCATGTGTTATAGTCCACGGTGGTGTCCTAAAGAAAGGTGCATTCGCAATACTATGCTGACTGATACCAGCCACTGACAACATCTGAAAGTCATCAACATAAAGAACGACTTTTGTACCTGGTTTAAGGCTTGTGGGATAGTATTAATGTTTTTCGCAAAAAGAATCGGAGTTAATATGCTTCCCCTAAAAACTCCCATTTCCTGAGGTCAGAAAATAGTGATCCCAGTCGTACCTTAAATGACCTATCGTCCAGGAAATTTTTAATGAAGATAGGTTGCACATGATACCATATTTCCATGTTGCTTCTGGATGAAAGCGTCCCTGAGACGAACGTTTCAAATCGAACGAGATCATCAAGAGTGTTCCTTGGGACCCAAGTCCACATTTGAGGTAAGTAATTAGGTTGTTGGACTCAAAGTACCAAACAAGCCTTTGATAGATCAATCTCTCCTAGGGCTTCCAAATGTAGCTAATTAAAGCGATCGGGCGACAGTTGGTAGGGATCGTAGGAACTTACCCGGTTTAGGGATGGGAATTATGGTGGTATTATCAATATTCAGATGGTTAACTGACAATGCACCACCTTTACCTTTAATCTTACGAATACATGTGATAGTAGGATAACTGAAGTTTCATTATCAAACTTTTTCACTGTATTTTGTACTTTTTCAGTGTGCATTGAATTTCGAGACTGGATGTTTGGAAAAATATATTATTATATCCTATCCACGCAGAATATTTTTAAATTGATAAAAGACAAACTGCCATTAAATATGTCAATTTTGGTGGTTGTTTATACAATAGTGACTTTACCAGAGGCTGAGGAAATCCTGAAAAAGTGAATTGTTCGTTTGTCCCTCATTTTGCCACCTGGTCGCACGAACTGTATGAATCGCACATTACGTGATGCTTAATTCGTAATCTGCAACAAAAATTGTCTTAGATTAACAAGTTAGAGGGCTCTGCTCCTATTAGAAATGTGAGTTTAAAGCACCAGAAAACCTGAATTCTATTTTTAAATTAAATTGCTTACTAAAAGAGGGGGTGACCGGGCTGATCTTTTTGTTTCAAATAAAACGAATAAATTGAATCGAGATCAACCCTGGTTTGATAAGGAATTAAAGATACTGAAGTATAAGAAGAATAATATCTTGAAATCATTTCGTGTCACAAATTGTCCTATAATACTAGATGACTATCTTGGTTGTAAAGCAAAGTACAAACATGCGTGTCATTGTAAGAAGCAACTCTTTAATGAAAATCTCAAGGTCAAATTGGTCAATTTATCTCAAGAAAGAGATCCATATAAATTCTGGGCTCAAATTAAGAATTATCTGTAATCTGGTTCAGACGTGCACCCTTCTATTAGTGATGATGTTTGGTTTAATTATTTTAAAGAACTTTTAAATCCAAACCAAGATGACTTGGACTTAGATTTTAGTAGTGAGCTAGCAATTGTCAGAGATTTAAGTAAAATGAAAAATAGAAAAAGTACTGGTGAGGATTTGATACCTATTGAGTTTTATAAATATGCTCAAGATAGACTACTGCCTCTTATAACAAAACTGTTTAATTCAATATTTGTCACGGGTAAATTTCCAGAATCTTGGTCATCTAGCATCATACTTCCACTACATAAAAAGGGGAACCCCACACTGTCAAGTAATTATAGGGGTATATCACTCTCTGATGTCATAGGTTAACTATTTACATCAGTTGTACATAGCCGATTGGTAAAATGGTGCGATGAGCAGCAACTAATCGTGGAGGAACAAGCTAGATTCAGAAAAGGGTATTCAACCATTGACAATGCTTTTATATTAAACTGTCTTGTGCAAAAGTATATGGGTAACTGTAAAGGAGGTCGACTATACGTTGGTTTTATCGATTTCAGGCGCGCCTTCGACGGAATCACCGAACAAAATTATTTTATACACTGCTAGAGCATAATTTGCATGGACCTATGATTACAATGTTACAAAGTATTTACAGTAATGTCAAAAGTAAAGTCAAGTGTAATGGCCATGTAACGGGGGAATTCTTATGTCAATCTGGGGTCAAACAAGGCTGCATCCTGAGGCCTTTTTTGTTTGGATTATTCATAAATGAGCTTGCTTTAAAACTAGAATTACAATGTAGAAATGGTATCTTTAAAGATCAGTCGATTGAAGATATATTTTCGCTATTATTTGCTGATGACTTATTACTAGTTGCTGACAGTATTGGCAACCTACAAGACAGATTAAATGTTTTAGAGCTTTATTGTAAGCAATGGAATGTGTCTGTAAACTTAGAAAAGTCAAATATTGTTGTATTCAGGAATGGGGGTGTGTTATCAAAATAAGAAAAGTGTTTTTTATAAATATTTAGGAATCAACTTCTCCAGCAGATTAAAATGGAATTTATATTGCACAAATCTTGCCCAAGAAGCTGTAAAAGCATTTAATGTAATAAAGAAATGTCTGGCCAAATATGGGATTAGAAATTGTAAAGCAGGTTTTAAATTATTTGATTCCATGATAGCACCTATTCTATATTATGGATCAGAACTCTGGGGGGCTTGAAGTAAGACCACAGATTGAGTCTGTACAAAATAAATTTTGCAAATGGATGTTACATACCGGAGAAAAGACTACAAATTATATGTTTAGAGGTGAATGTGGTAGATATGATTTGTATGTAAACTATATGTGCAGGCCTAAACTGCAACTCATGGATATAATAGATTACCGAAATTATGTTATAAAATGTTGTTTAAGCAGAACTTGATACCTGTCTATAGTCTTGGCAGTCAAACATCAATCAATCAACTAAATGTGCATTTTATTCTATCATGAAGTCAGATTTTGAATGTGAGAATTATTTAAATATTAATTTACCCCAATCACTAAGATTTTATTTAGCAAATTTTAGATGTTCTAAGCATAAACTTAACATTGAAATAGGCCGTAAAAATGGTATTCCCGTTTCTAGACGTTTGTGTGAAATTTGTAATCTAAACTGTGTTAAAAATGAATACCATGTTATTCTTGTCTGTCCAATCCTGCAAGATCTTGAAATGAACTTCCTGCCGAAAATATTGCCACTCATCACCAAGCGAAATGAAATTGAAGTCGCTATTTCAATGTAAAAGCGAAAATGATATTAAGAATTTTTGTGTATATATCAAAAAAGGTATGAAAATAAGAGAAGAATTATTATCAATATAACCAACATTAATATAGAATTGTATATTTTTCTGTAATATGTGCTGTTTGCTTTCTTCATTCGTTTTGATTAATTATGTGTTATTGTTTTTGTTTTGTATTGTATACATTTTGTACCATTGGCTTTTGGTCACAAAGATATTATTATTATATTATTATTATTTTTATAAACCTGAATTTATGATCCGTTTCAGTACCCTAATTTCAAATAGCCACATCTCGGTGAGTTTTTGATCTTGAGAGGTACAATTTTGAATTCGTTAGCTTAAAGATGGGTTCCCAGAAAACTATTGATCGAGTGGTCATGTGTGACGTCGAAGGCTGCACGCCAACTTGCGAGTTAGTCGCACAACATTTTCTGGGATAGAAATCACGGAAAAAGACGCGGGCAGTGGATAATCCGAGAATTTAATTAGGATTCGATTTTTGTAATAAATAGTCAGCGATTACAGACAACATCGTCTTGTGTATGCCATAAATTCTCCTCTGTCTTCGCTGCCGTTGCTATGGGTACGGAGAGGGATAAGCCCCTGACGCAAACATGGCCTCTTTTGGTCAATTTTTATAGCAGGGTATATCTGGCAATACAATGTTTTGAGAAGGATTTGAAGCAAAATTATGATAAATTAATTAGTTTGAATACGTTTTTAGTCCTAATATATCACCAAATCACCCAGTTTGTACCCGGGAATGTAACTTTAGCTTAAGGCCGCCATAGGCAGATTTAGCTCCTGTATATGTTTAGCAGACAATTAACCTCCAATGTAATGGCCTTCAGTTGATCGCGCTTTGGTTTGATTGCAACACGTGGTGTCAAACTTTGTCAACCGAGATCTCCCTTTAACATCTTACGATGCTTTCGCTCATCACGTGACATGTGCAATGATTTGATGAAAATACAATCACAAACATTTTTTATAACCATTATTAGGTAGTTTGTTCATAAATTTGACGATAGTAGTTTAGGGTCGCGTATTTTCTTCGAGTGCTCCGCTTTCATCCAAAGACCTGTACACTGAAGCGAATTACCTAAAGGAAGATATACTATAATATATGTCCCAAATTGACATTGTTTACTATTGGATAGACTTCAATGCCCATTTTAAAAGTACTTTGACCAATTGAATGGCAGTATTCTGCTTTAGAACTATAGCACACCGGTAGTTTAATTGTTCAGATACCAATAATCAGTTTCTTGTAAACTCTGACATGAATTCGACGTGTCAAGTACTTTACTGTGTTTTTATACACATTGCGATCCTCTCATATAGTTATTTTACAATTAATTCTAAATATGCATCGATTTCTCTATAAACCGTGAAAGTCTGTTAATTTCGACATGTAGCCATACAATACCTAAAATCAAAATAAAGCCTCGACCCCTAATCCTATTCATTATATCAAATCAATGGTATTTTAGTAAAATAGGCTCTTGTGTTAAGATTCACTGTAACTTTCGCACCATTATTAAAAGCGAATCAGCGTAAATAATCTGTAATCTGATAAGCATATAGGCCCATTGAATAATCAAGGGTTGACACAATAGACGGGTATAGATTGCAATGTCGGGTATATTTGATGATGGGGTAGAATCCACACAGTTGCCCCTTCTTCAAGTAACATTAGACATCCTTCGATATTTGTTCAAGATTAATAAATTACATTAGGTCTGTAATTCATCTATTCAGTCAGCGTAGGGTTTGCTAAATTATATTACAAATACAGTGTTCGTAAGTAATCACGTTAGCTCATACCATATTACAAACACAAATTACCAATAAAATCAGTCCGATGTGAAATAACTGTCTCTTCATTTTGACAAAAACGGGCATGGGGTGAAACCCTTACAGTATATTCCGCTTAACCGAAAAAACTTCTTCAAAACTGTTACTGTCAGATTTAGGCATTGGCATCATTCATTTTAATTTATAAACGTATTTCAGAAAGGAATAATAGACATAGATGAAAACCATATGATACGAAAACCAAATACCCTACATGTTTATATCATGTTGTTATTTCTCGTAAACCTGTTCGCCGATTCTCCATCAATCCACATCTATTGTAGTAGTCGCCCTATGTTTCGGAATAGAATAGCCACACAAAGCGGAGAAATACGCCTACACAGCAGCTATGCCTTGACAGCCAAAGCTTGGATGTTGACCAAATTTGATAGGATCTCCTTCAAGAAATCTGATCTTTCTAGCGCTGAAAAAATATTTTAAATGAAATGAGATTGAACATCTTACTGTTCTGCTCAGAACTCGACTAATGAAGAAGGGCATACACCATACGCCCTGGCTAACAGCGATATAGTATACTCTTATATCGAATTCCATCTGACAAGGGATCTTTTACGTGCACGCCAATGTGTACACGGGACCTCGACTTTTCGTCCCATCCCAACGACTGGGCAGCTGTCCTTGTCAGGCTCTCTGTCCTACATCAGTGGCAAGGGGAAACGACGCCGGGAAATCTGGATTCCGTGGAGTAGGGTGGGGTGTTTCTATCACCTTCATGTAAATGTCTTATCATTCAAAGTAACTTCAAGGGAAAGTATACAATTTGTTATTTTCATTTATTTTTCATAATTACATATAGCATAGAGTGTCAGAAGCAACGTTGTCATTTCATTTACAAAAAGTTTATATTTCAAATGATGGTCCACCATTCTGAACGATTTTAATTTTATTAGTTTCCATTCTAAACTTCGTTTTTATTTATCTTATTTTTCTTTCTACTCAAGTTTGGAATTCGGTGTGGGGGTGGTTAGCATGTGCGCGCTGTATCATAAGGTCTGTCATTGAATCAAATGGCGTAGTTTCGTTTCCCCGGTTGTACGTGACAAGGAGTAGGGTCACCTAACTAACCTTATGGTTTTTCTCTAGGTTATCTGGTTTCCTCCCACTACTAAAGACCCCTACGCGCATGCGAATTATTGAGGTAAAATTAAACCCGAAATGACCTAGTTCATGTCAAGTGGACATCTCAAGATTCAAATGGCATCATTCACCTAAAGTTGGTCTCCGGGTCTGATAGTTACAGTTTTGTTGTTGATATGTTTTTAGCCAGCCTTGTTAGCTGAGTTGTACTGTCTACCAACTTTGTGTTCAGGCTATTGACCAGGGTCCTACGCGAGACCAGTGCTCTGTCACATTAGTGAAGCTTTTAACCGGGTCTGGCATGTCAGAAAATACAGATGAACTTTCTTCTCCTCTTCCCTCAAAATCATTCCCTCGCTCGTGCCACAAGGCTCTGTTCTCGGTCCCCGATATTCTACTGATATTGAACAAATATCTTCTATAAATCTTTCATACCCTCACCAATTAGAATGGAACAAATTAAGTGCAGACACTACAATTCAACACGTGGGGGTTTGGGTGGTCGAATCGTTAGCGCGTGCGCGCTGTATAATAAGGTCTGTTATTGAGTCAACTGGTATGGTTTCGATTCCCCAGTTGTACGTAACAAGGAGTAGGTTCGCATGTTTAACCTCATTGGTTTTCTCCGGGTACTCCGGTTTCCTCCCACTGCTACAGACCCTACGCGCAATCGAATTATTGAAATAAAATTTAACCACACTTTAGTCTCGAAATGACATAGTTTGTGTCGAGTGGACGTTAAACCCCATGTCTCTCTCTTATAATTACAAACAGATCTCAGGTCTCACTGAACATTTCTAAAACTGTCCTTGCATATTTACAAAATCATAAGATAGGTTCGAGTGACAATTACACCACAAATGATCTGGACTGTTTAGTCATGATGAGAATAACGGGCGGATTTACAGGCCTTCAGCTGACCGACTATCTAAAGGTTACGGGTTGTCTGATTTACAGGCCTTCAGCTGGCCGTCCATCTAAAGGTTACGGGTTGACAGATTTCAGAGCCGTTAACTATCTCTCAAACGCTGTCGCACTACGGGGCAATCGATATATTATTATATAAGCTTTATGGGTTTGTAATCATTGAAAGTACACAAGAACAGACCACCATTTAGTTTACAAAAATGATGTAAGGCTATTGATAAGGCTGCCCGTGGGTTGGGGATATTCGATTTGAGAAATTTTACTTCTTTAACAGCGGGTCTGGTAACAATGTTTGTTGGAACAGTTGGTAAAATACCTAGATCTATACGTTCCTAATAATAAACACAACGGAGTTTTTGGGGTATAAGAATATGTTTCCTGAGTTTTCTAAATTACTCTGTGTGGGTCGATGTGTTGCAATCTGCAATGATACTGATAAAACTTTAAGTACTTGCCGATAATCACTCGTCTAATATCCTTATAAATTGAACACATACCATATCAGCTCAGCATTTATATTGGCCTGTCATCGTGTATGCGGGCACTTAAAGAATTGATTCATGTTTGATAGTTCTTCATTAACACTTTCTGTTAAGTTCTCTAGTGTTTGTATGATATAGCGATAAATCAGCGATTAATATGTGTTATATCAAGTACAGTAAACCCGTGTTAATAGAACGCAATACAAATAACTCGTAAATTACTCGACTTTCTTCAGCCGTGATTTTTACTATTGCTGTTGTGGTAATTTTATTGTCATCGGACTTGACAAGCTTATAATTGTAGACAACGTTGTAGAACTACAAAACAAAATAAAAACAGGCCAAACATTAAAAATAATAACGAAACATGACCAGCTGCTACGGTATTTATCATCGCACTTAACAAGATTATATTTCTAGACTTTGCTGTGGGACTAGAAAACAAAATAAGGACAGTTCGCATTTTTATATTCAATTACAATGTTTGCAAATCTTTACTTGCAAAAACGAAATCATATCACAATGCCTATTCAAATTCATCACACGGTCTGAGAATGGGGCTGTCCAGTTTGCCGAAAACTGTAGGGCTACTTGCTAGTATGATAGAGGTAAAATGTATAAAAGTTATTTGTGCTTTTATCGCAATTTCATGAAACATGTTCGAAAACATTGAGAACGCAATAGATTTTAACAGGTTTATATTAAATTTGGTGTAAAGCTATGTGGCCAAGAGTGGATGAACCCTATCAATAGGGGCTACCGTTTTTAACGGACTCTTAGAATTTGCTGAAAAGCATTTGGGCCAACATTTCGTGTTGGTATGAATTATTAAAAGTAGAAGAAAATCCGGTGGCATGGGCAGGATTAGAAACAGATTCTGTCAGTTCATTTTTTTAAAATAAAAAAATGGTTGAATTAAAAACTATAAACCGTGGGACCACGGCCCATCCCCGGTCCTTTTGAGGCCATCGTCACCGTCGGGATATCCGGGCCCTGGCAGGTAATCGGGGTCTAATTTGGACCTGACGAACGCGATTATGCACGCGATTATCGATCGATTTGGTTTGGCTGATTAACTAGCATTCGATCATTAAAAATGAAACTGAAAGCGAAGCTTTACTTTTGTCTTCGTTTCGATATCTTTACCAATTGTGGACCTTTTCCCGACTAATTTGTTTTAGCAAAGTGACCTCCAGTTACGCCAGATAAACTCCAAAATGACACTAGAGATCTTGATGTATCTTTCAAAATGTTTAGACCCAGAGGCGCTCCCTCGCAGATTTGCTTGTCCCAGGGCACGGGTGTCCCTTTCATTGGCTCTGTATGCACCCCTTTCCAAAAAGTTTATCAACGCCATGGTTTTAAGGGATTTTTTTCCAAACGATATTTTCTTTTGGATTGGCTATTCTCTGTGGCTATCCATTTTTACGAGACAACGCTGCTGTGTGGGTGTACCTGTGTGGTTATATATGTTCTGGTCTGCAGCATGACTGTACTCGATTTTAAATGAATACGCAACCGAAAAAAAAATCTTTTCGATGGTTTCATTCATACAAATCGGCTGTCAAATATTCAAACGCTATACTCTCCACTATCAACGTCGCATCAGTTACTGCCTTAGTCAGCATATAACATAATAATTTACGCTCTTTTCATTATAAAAATCATTGAAAGAAAAAAGTCTAAAAGAGGAAACTATTTGCCGTTTCCTCTTCTTCTCGCTCTATCGCGCTCGGAAGTAAAATATATGCCTATATCCACAGACATCTAATTAATTTGAAAACTTCTGCTTAATGAAATCTGATTGAAGATACCCGATGCACACGAATATCTGGCTAACTTTTATTCAAACCCTGGCTCAATTAACATGGTGACTCTCTCCAGATTAATCAATACATATTATCACTATAGTAGAATAGTAGAATAAAACAGTTAAAATACAACATTCATGTACGTTAACAAACACACTTGTATCACTACAGGTTACATGTAAAACAAATACAGTTCTAAGATTTGAAACTACACTTTTATGGTTAATTTACCTATCTTTTACAGTAATCACAGTAAATTTATAGTGGTATTTTAAGAGCGTTATGTTAAAAAGAAATGCGTATTTTGTTTTGTAATTATAGTTTTAACAGTGCAGACATTATAAATCACAATAAGACTACACTGTAACAAAAACATCCGTGAAAAAACGGAAAAAATTCCGGAAACAAAAATTACCAGGAAAATTTTATCCGTATTTGTTTTCCTGTAATTTACAGAAATTCCCTCAATTAACGTAAATTCCATTTTCAAATCAATATTTCATAGAATGTGCGAAATAGCTTTATTTAACGTCCGTTTCCGCCGAAATGCTAACGATATATTTACGTAACCTCTCTCCGCTAATATTTATTAGAATACCATCATCGAGAAAAGGCCGTATCTATCAACTAATAATGGTTAGTGTTAGGACCGGTTAGAGGCTTTCAGATGTAAGTTTGCGGTATTATCAATTTGCACATATGTTAAATCTGCCATAGAGACAAACCGGCTTACACTGGCCAATCGGTTAAATTATCCAGATTTAAGCGTGCTTGGTTACCAGTCAATACAACCTATTCTCGCTGAGCGTTGAAAATTGTATTTACACATTTATGAAAATACTTACAATCTGATTACCGTATGATGAATGAGAAAACACTTTATAGATCTTATAAATAATGGAAATTAGATATACATGACTATTAATATACCAAACTCTACACAATATGATCCTTCATATTATGGTTAATAAATTGAAATGAATACTATAAAATGATACTTATTAGGAATTATTATATATGTAAATGATTTCTTACCGTTGCATTTGAAAACAGAAGTAGTCCGTTATATAATGGAATGAAACATTTTATTCCTGAATTTCACGTAACTTTCCTGTGATTCCACCGTTTATTCCGTAAAATAACAGAATTAAGTCCGTTATAGAAGGGAATAAAATATTCTATCCCCAAATTTCACGGAAGTTTCCTGTTTAATACTGGATATTCAACAGAATTACATAAAACACGTCATTTGAAGAAATAATTCACTCTTTTAACACAATTTCTCAAAATAATCCATCAATTAACAGAAAAAATGTGTTAAACTACGGAATTCGGTGACATAAAAAACGGAAATTTTTTACAGTGTAGTTTCCTATTATTTTAAAAAATCTTCGTACGTTAAAAATATTTTATTGGCGACATCTGAATAACATTTTCTTTCATAATTCATTTACCAGCGACTTGAGACTGAAGCATTTTAAAATTTGCAAGAAAAAGATGACAATCGGTATAAAAGTATTGAGAATAATGAGAATAATTTCTGAGAAATGAACGACAGCCCGTGGCAAAATAATGGATTTTTAAAATGGGTGTAAAAATGTTTCTTGAATAGTTTCGAAGAAAACCCCTAAATATTAGGGCTAAAATAACGATAAACATGTTCCTCTTTCGAATTCATCGGGGGCGTATTGTCCATTTCACCATGCCCGAATAATGTTCTAATGGACAATTCGAAGCAATGGTGTAGCCTTTTACGGTCTATCAATGTAAAAGTTCAAAAGCGATGTAGAATCACAAGGTATTTGTAAATTGTACACAAATCTTGAATTTATACATGTTTGAAAAGTAGAATTAACCATAAAAAGCAGTCAAAGTACAACATACATGTACGTTAACAAACATAGTTGTATCAATACATGTTTCATGTAAAAAGAAATACAGTTAATTTGTAAAACTACACTTTTATTGTTAATTTACCTTTTGTTTACAGTAATCCCACAAAATCACACTTATACAGTAAATTTATGGTATAGAAACATGCAATTGTATTTTTACAGGTTTATGTTAAATAAATTACATATTTTTCACTCTAATTTTACATATTCTTTTTAACAAACCAGTACAAAATGAAATGAAATTGGGATTTAGCGTCCTATATTTAGGCTCCGACTGGGCTAAAGACGGAACTAGTATAAAACACGTAAAACGAAAGTTAATATAGAATAAATCACGGGAATTCAATCCACTATTTTTGTTTATAAAAAATCTTGTATCCTTTTCACAACGTTACAGGCGTAAAATAGATGAAAATGGGTCTGAGAGCACATATAAGGTGATAATTATTTAATTTTTAAAAACAGTACTGTAATTTTAAATCATTTTTTTTTAGGTGAAATGCGTGATCAGTACTAATAGTCCGGTGGCTGAAGGGGGGGGGGGGCGGGACGGCCACCCGAGCTGTGAATTTATGAGACCAAGTTTTTCTAGACCAGTTTTTTTGTGTAGATTCCGAATATATGTGGTGATCAGGCGTTGGAGGGGGCGTTTTCGAGATATAGGGGGTCAAATGTCTATAATGGGCTTGTGTGTGGTGGGAGTGGGGAGAATGTAATGTTGACATAATATATTAATAAAACATAAATTTCTAGGACTGCCCATCGTTACATACGCGTTTATGATATCCTGGACAACTGTTTTGATTTGTGGGGAGGTGGGGTAGGGGCAGCAAGTGTAGGTGTGTTGACATAAATGATGATCATGTTATATAATAATAAAACATAAGTTTCTAAGACTGCTCATCTCTAAATAAGTGTTTGTGATGCCTGGACAACTGTTTGATTTGTAGAATGGGGGTAGCAAGTGTGCTTGGTGGAAGGGGGGGGGGGATTGGCGGGATTTAAATGATGATTTTCTTAGAGCTCGGAAAAAACATTACTTTTTAATTCCACTGCACATCCCTAAATATGTGTATAAGATTACTATTGTATGAGGGACGGGGTGGGATAAATGTATTTTGGGGGACAGAAACCACTTGGTTCAAAAATTGATCTGAAAAGTGTTTTCTTGTGTTTTTCGTTCAATACTGTACCAATATTGTCATTCAAACTATTAAATTATGATGGTACTTTCGAGAGATCTGGAATTTAAACATAAAAAACACATGTTCGGATATTATCTTCTTCGTGGCTGATCAACAACTCGCATATGTTCTTTGGATATGCTTCAGATACCCATTCACATTGTAAATCTTCATTCCAGCCTTTTATCGCAGAGTTATCGTGTTCGATTATTGGTTTTGCAGCCTGTCTCCATATTGTTGCAAGGCAAAATAATTATTGCGTTTAATGTGCAGCAAACGACTAACCAGGCAAGATGGTAATAAAGAAAGAAAGTTTTGTTATATTTCATCACAATTAAAATTCCTCCAGAAGATCTTTCTCCAAGTGTCATCTAAAGATGTAAGTCAGTTTTCGCCGTACAAGGTACAAACATTTTGTTCTAAACGAGCAATTACGTCATCCCAGCTCTTTGAAAATTGTTGGAAAGCTGGGATTATCTTGAAAAAGAAAGACAGATAGTCCTTAACACTGAAAGCATGTACCATAGGCAGAGATATTCTCAACACTTTCAATACTAATCTTGATCGGATCAAAATATATCATGATTTGTATTGAAAGTGTCGAGAATATCTTAAAACTGACAACCAACCACGAGGAAACCAAAATATCTTACCTACTCCTCTTCGCATTTCAAATTAATGGAGGTTCTGAAAAATATTGTATTTTGAAATCTTACTCGGCGAAATAGCCATCCCAATCATTCTCTTGCAAACGATGATCCAAATATACAAATTTTGATCGATAATGAGACGGGTAAAGGACGGAAATATCGCGAAAGGCGACTTACATCAGTAGATGCAAGGCTAAAAACAAAAAAACAAAAATTTCTGGGTGAAAAAATTAATAACAGACCTTTCTTTATTACCACTTTGCCGTATACGCGGTCTTTTGCTGCATGGCAAAAATGAAGATTTACAATGTGAATTGGTTTCTGAAGCAAATCCAAATGAAATGCGAGCTGTTGGTCAGCAACCAAGAAAATATTTATCCCAATCATATGAACTTTCGATTTTAAAATCTTCTAATGAGGACTATGAATAAACTAATAACTAAATATATCTCCGAGTTACTGTGTTTTGATTTACATTCCATGATCATATTTTACTTGTTTGTTTAATATGGCTGGTATAATTACCTTGAATCAATTGTTCAGCGAGGAGGGCAGAAGGTGGTGTGGCCATAGGCATCCATTTTAGAGGCGCATACAATCAAGGAGTGAAATAAGTTGAAATGTGAAATTGTCGTTATTAATTTTGGTGTACATTTGACCTATAGGGCCTACTCGAGCCATGGGGGGGGGGGGCATGCCATCAAGACATCACACCAAACCTATTACACGCCACTGCTTTGAGGCATTGACAAATGAACAGATATATGGAGGGTATCGTTTGATAGAAAAGGGATACTGTTGATCACTATTATTATTCACTATTATTAAACATTTATATATCAGCATCTTCACCAACCATATTCAGAAACATTTTACAAAGTAATGATTACAATCATATATGATAAAAAATTAAATCAACAAAAGATCACGAAAAAGTTGAATGTAATAAAATATAATAAAATAGTATCAGAACCAGAAGGTTTTAAATCATTCCACAGGCTTGGGGCTAAAAATGAAAACGACCTTTCACCGTATCTAACTATTCTAGCAGAAATTGGTTTGAGACGACATTTGAACTACGAGCATTTGTTTGTTTTTCAATTAAATGACATAAATAAGTTGGGGTTAATTTATGAAAGCAGTTATTGTAAAGTGCATCGGAACACCGTTGTGTAAGTGACGCTATAGAAATGTATGGATGTATAATAATCATAAATATCCGCCCATTGTTTCCTTGATGCTTATCCAAATAACGCACGGGAATGACGATGAACTAAATTGAAAAACTCGACATAATTAATTATTTATATTAGCCTCATTGGTATTCATATGAACGGCGTCGATAACAATTTCACACGCATCTTGTTGTTTTAATCGGGAAACTATTATTGTAGGTGTATCGTTGGCTTACTCCAATTGATTCTATTGAAAGAACACGCGAATTTGGCCGTGGCGACTGTCTTGTTTATGCAATTTAAAAGCCAAATTCTAAATAGGAGTTAGAATTAAAGCACATTCGTTTAAGAAGCGATGATACTCAGTGTGTATCGCTGGTTACATATAAAACAATTATTTGATGATGGCAAATGATTAAGGAATCAACCAGGCGTTAATGAGTACATTGCTATACTATTGGAATGTATAGTATACAGTTGTTGAGGAATAACATCCTAATAAACATTTGGTCACTGTGGCGTCACTGGCGTTTCGTTTGATTAAAGGCTGAATGAAGATATCTCAAATATGCATGCATTAGAATAAAATTGATTTCGTATTTAGTAAACACTGGCTTTAAGAACATACCATTAGACGAGCCCTGTTTAATATTTAAGAATGTGGACGTCTGTTTCCATAGGTCTGCGGATCAGGAATAAAACACAGAGAAATTGTTTAGGGTGGGGGTGGGGGCGGGTCACGGTGGGTAAGACGCTGGCTGACTAGCCTGGAGTCGGGTGTTAGATCCTGCATTGGTCGAGAAAGGCCATCCCGATTTTTCGGCGTGGTTTCCCCAATGTCAGTGATCTAGGACGGGAGGGCCTGACAAGGACAACTGTCTAGTCGTTAGGATTGGATGAAAAACAGAGGTCCTGTGTACATATTGCCGTAGTGCCTCAGTCTGGGCAAAATCTCCCTTATAGAACACTGTATGGCGTATGCCCACCTCCCTCATAGCACACTGTATGGCGCATGCCCAGTTCGGAGCAGAAGAGTAAGACGTTAAACCCCATTTCATTTATAATTATATGTGCATATTTTCTGGTATCCCTATTTTACTTCTGATGTTTAATTTCCTAGGTCTTGAAGGTAGCTGTCGTTTTCCTTCCTTTTTGCAACCTCCCATTGTTTCGGGAGAGACGAAACCGTGGAATACAGAAACATGGTGGATCAATTTAAAACACGATGTCAAGTGGTTGCAGAAACAGGATATCTTTATTGAAGGCAACAGTTTATGGCGGCATAGAGAACGTAATATGAAACGATGTGATCGCCTTGGAAGAAGTGTATATTCAAAAAGTAGTTTTGGGCGGTGTTCAGAAAGAGAATTAGTGTATAACAGAACGTGTTTAACCAGCGAAGGATACAATACATTCAGAATTATTCAATACAACTTGGACAGGTTTGTTAATAAGTTAATATTATATACAATAATAGTTTTAACCTATTATATACCATAATAGATCATATCACAACAAGACAAAACAACACAGTTGTTCAACAGAGTTGTTACGCAAGGTAAATGCCATATCCCTGAAGTAATGGCCCGAGAAATCCCTCTCTGGTCATTGCTGGATTGGCTTCTGATACTTGAACTTTTGCGGGAGTGTGATATTCTTCCCGTTCAAAAAAAACTATCACTTGGGTACAGCAACATGACAGTCCTACATTTAATCTGGGTCTTCTCTAAAACTTTGGACAGTGATTTAAGGTATTAAAAACGGTGAAAGTATGTTCGTTTCCAAACAGTATTGTTTACATTTTATTCGATTTCATAGCCTCGTTTGTCACGCAATTAGTTTTACTGCAATATTCTGCTATGCACTGGTTAATTGGGTATAATAAAATCGTGAGCCATGACGTAACGTTATGTAAACATATTTGGTCCAATTTGTCGCTTTGTTTTAAAGGTAAAGCCTTTGTAAAGCCACTGGTTGTTAATATGACTATTGACCAATCATAATTTAGAACAAGAATGTTCGCTCTTTACAGTAGTGAGTAGTAGGATTAGCTCCAATCAAACGAAACACTGCGCGGAGTATGGGTAAATGCATATGTCATAAGACAGGGAAGGGGGGATCTGTGAAGGACCTGTATTCCCTTCGATGTGCCCCCCCCCCCCTTTCGTATGTCCTGCGTGTCGTAAAAGACGACTAAAAGGATCCCTGTAATAGGGCAACGTGCTTGCCGTTCATTGCAGTCCGTATCTGTGGATAGTGGAGTAAAGTGATAGTGATCAATCGGCGTTGGTCGTGTTCAGCTGACGAGTAGGTCCATTTTCCCAATAATTCTGTAATATGTTTGTTGCAGCTCTACCTCTGTGTCCTACGTGCCTACTCTAATGCATCAGCTTGGGTCAACTAGATATATCCCTGTCTGTCCTCGTAGTACGCATGCATGGATATTCTCTTCCTCCCCTGCTCCATATCAAAAACCATAACATTTCTAGTGGTATGCAGTGTCACACGGCCTGAATGTCCAAGATTCGCCTTATAAACCCAAACTTAAAGACACGCTTAAACGTTGTTTCAAATCGTCGTTGACATAGCCATCTTTAACATTTTCAGATTTCCACCTTCAACGATCAGAAATACCCCTTTTTATACGCCCACATTTTCATGTGGACGTATTATGTCGTCGCCCCTGTCCGTCCGGACGTCCGTCCACAATTTGTTTGTGGACTCTCTACAGGTCACAATTCTTATCTGATTTTGACGAAACTTGAAATATAGGTTTATCCCCATAAGATCTCGGCTGCTTGCGATATTGGCATGTATCGGATCAAAACTTCATGGATTATGGGGGGTTGGGATGGCCTAGTGGTCTAGAGTGCCGCGCTTCGACCTCTAGCTAGCCGGTCACCTCTGGCTTGCGGCTGTGGTTTCGATCCCTGGTGTGAGCATATGTGGCATGGAGATAGGGGCGCCTTCTCAACCTCGTGGGTTTCCTCCGGGCACTCTGGTTTCCTCCCACTGCTAAAGACCCCTACGCGCAAGCGAATAAATGAAATAAAATTGAAACCATATGTTAGTCCCAAAATGACCTAGTTTGTGTCGAGTGGACGTTAAACCCCATTTCTCTCTCTCTCTCATGGATTATGGCCCTGTTTGTACGAACAATCACGTTTTTAGCTTGTGGTAGGGTGCCCCACCCTCAATGAATATCTCCAAATATCTCGACAATTACACCACAAAACTAATATATTTAGAAAGCCTTAAATCTGTTTCACACATTTATAGTCCCTAAATAAACGATCATGTTGTACTTCATAAGCTATGATCATTAAACCATACATAAATAATACTGAAAAATGGTTTGGAGTGGCGTCCATAACATCCAGACACTTTTGAGTAAAAGATAGGTTACGTGCCCTTGTTTTGAAATTAGTCTCGCTTAACTAGTCTACCGATCATTCTACGTCTAATTGACGGGTCGGGATAATCAAGACTACTTTTTTTTTACGAAACATGGAACAAGGAATTGAATTTAGAAGCACCAACATCAGGCAACTCAACAATATTTTTGTAAAAGTAAAATGAAACTACTGCTAGTATCATATTCTTGCTTTACGGATGTTGAGTCAGAGATATTATTTGTACTTAACCAAAATATGCAGCTTCTAATGGTACAGTTAATTATAAGGCAATTTAAAAAATAAAACGAGCGTAATTTCTAAAGATGCCGTAATAATCAAAAAGTTAAATATTATTGCTATTCAGAATCGTTAACAATAGATTTTTTACGACTTAACGGCTGCTTTCTATATTGGCATGTATCGGATCAAAACTTCATGGATTATGGCCCCTGATTGTACGAAAAATCACGTTTTTAGCTTGTGGACCCTATAGAGGTCACAATTTTGAACCGATTTTGATGAAACTTGACATGCATGTTTATAACCCAAAGATCTTGGTTCCTTTCGATATTTGCGCCTATCGGAACGTAATTTCCTGAATTATGGCCCCTGATTGTCCGAAAAATCACCTTTTTTAGCATGTGGTCCCTCTGGAGGTCACAATTATTATCCGATTTAAAAAACCGTTCGATTATATCCCCGTTACACCCTAAGGAAGGTTGAGTTCGAATTTCGGGAAAATCGGACCAAAATTGCCATACAAAATGGCCGCCGTTTGTACGCGAATACTGTTAAAAAATGGTATATCAATGTTGTGGACCCTATAGAGGTCACAATTTTAATTCGATTTTGATGAAACTTGAAATTCATAGTTATAACCCAAAGATCTTGGTTCCTTTCGATATTTGCGCATATCGGATAGTAACTTCCTGAATTATGGCCCCTGATTATACGCAAAATCGCCTTTTTATACGCCCACATTTTTATGTGGACGTATATTGTCGTCGCCCCTGTCCGTCCGGACGTCCGTCCGTCCGCAATTTGTTTGTGGACTCTCTACAGGTCACAATTCTTATCTGATTTTGACGAAACTTGAAATATAGGTTTATCCCCAAAAGATCTCGGCTAAATTCGATATTGGCATGTATCGGATGAAAACTTCATGGATTATGGCCCCTGATTGTGCGAAAACTCATGTTTTTAGCTTGTGGACCCTATAGAGGTCACAATTTTGAACCGATTTTGATGAAACTTGACATGCATGTTTATAACCCAAAGATCTTGGTTCCTTGCGATATTTGCGCCCATCGGAACGTAATTTCCTGAATTATGGCCCCTGATTGTCCGAAAAATCACCTATTTTAGCTTGTGGTCCCTCTGGAGGTCACAATTATTATCCAATTTAAAAAACCGTTCGATTATATCACCGTTACACCCTAAGGAAGGTTGAGTTCGAATTTCGGGAAAATCGGACCAAAATTGCCATTCAAAATGGCCGCCGTTTGTACGCAAATACTGTTAAAAAATGGTATATCAAGGTTGTGGACCCTGTAGAGGTCACAATTTTAATTCGATTTTGATGAAACTTGAAATTCATGGTTATAACCCAAAGATCTTGGTTCCTTTCGATATTTGTGCATATCGGATCGTAACTTCCTGAATTATGGCCCCTGATTATACGCAAAATCGCCTTTTTTTAGCTTTTGGTTCCTCTGGAGGTCACAATTATTATCCGATTGAAAAAAACGTTTGATTATATTACCGTTACACCGTAAAGAAGGTTGAGTTCGAATTTCGGGAAAATCGGACCAAAATTGCCATACAAAATGGCCGCCGTTTGTACGCGAATACTGTTAAAAAATTGTATATCATGGTTGTGGACCCTGTAGAGGTCACAATTTTAATTCGATTTTGATGAAACTTGAAATGCACAATCTGATTAAAACACAGATCCAATTTCGTTTCGTTTTTTATAGTTCAAAATTTCGTTTTCACTTGTCTTCACTACTCTTGGATCTGGAGGACTTGTTATTTAACTTGTGTTCTGCCTGAAATGAGGGGTCAGCCAATCAAATGGTCTGTCGAATCGACCGTTTGACCTTTTCATGCGTGGAACTGTGGGTAGATATTACCAGCCAATGACGTCTATACTAACACCAGCGGATAGAAATCAAAACAAAACAAAAGTAGATTTTAAAAAGCCTGGCGGTTGCTAATTGGTTAATCGAATGACTGACGTTATCGGGTCAAATGTCCCGTGCTTGATACCTGACGTCATAGAACGTGAGCTCCCGCTATAACTTGTTAGATCTACATGAGTGTAGGCCATCGAAAGTATAAAAAACGAAACGAAATATAGATCTATATTTTAATTAGATTGTTGAAATGCATGGTTATAACCCAAAGATCTTGGTTCCTTTCGTTATTTGCGCATATCGGATCGTAACTTCCTGAATTATGGCCCCTGATTGTCCGAAAAATCACCTATGGTCCCTCTGGAGGTCACAATTATTATCCGATTTAAAAAAACGTTACACCCTACGGAAGGTTTGAGTTCGAATTTCGAGAAAATCGGACCGTAATTGCCTGAAAAAATGGCCGCCGTTTGTACGCGAACACTGTAAAAATATGGTATATCAAAGTTGTGGACCCTGTAGAGGTCACAGTTTTAATTCGATTTTGATGAAACCTGAAATGCTTGTTTATAACCTAAGGATCTTTATTCTTTTCGATATTTGCGCATATCAAATTGTAACTTAATGAATTATGGCCTTTGATTGTAGGAAAAATCACTTTCGGTATTGCTTGTTTTAGCTTGTGGTCCCTCTGGAGGTCACAATTATTTTCCGATTTAAAAAAACGTTTGATTATATCACCGTTACACCTTAAGAAAGGTTTGAGTTCGAATTTCGGGAAAATCAGACCAGAATTGACCGAAAAAATGGCCGCCATTTGTACGCAAATACTGTTAAAAAATGGTATATCATGGTTGTGGACCCTGTATAGGTCACAATTTTAATTCGATTTTGATGAAACATGAAATGCATGGTTATAACCCAAAGATCTTGGTTCCTTTCGTTATTTGCACATATCGGATTGTAACTTCCTGAATTATGGCCCCTGATTATCCGACCAAAATTGCCATACGCGAATACTGTTAAAAAATGGTATATCAAGGTTGTGGACCCTGCGTAGGTCACAATTTTAATTCAATTTTGATGAAACTTGAAATGCATGGTTATAACCCAAAGATCTTGGTTCCTTTCGTTATTTGCACATATCGGATCGTAGCTTCCTGAATTATGGCCCCTGATTGTCCGAAAAATCGCCTATGGACGGTCCCTCTGGAGGTCACAGTTATTATCCGATTTAAAAAAAAACGTTTGACTCTATCACCGTTACACCCTACGGAGGGTTGAGTTCGAATTTCGAGAAAAATCGGACAATAATTGCCAGACAAAATGGCCGCCGTTTGTACACATTTCTAGGTTGTGTACCGTCACACCATAATCATTGTCAGCTTCGAATATTATGAATATCAGACTGGAACTGACCAACAAAATGGCTGCTCCCAATACAGTATGAAATACAGAATTGACCGAAAAAATGGCCGCCATTTGTACGCAAATACTGTTAAAAAATGGTATATAATGGTTGTGGACCCTGTATAGGTCACAATTTTAATTCGATTTTGATGAAACATGAAATGCATGGTTATAACCCAAAGATCTTGGTTCCTTTCGTTATTTGCACATATCGGATTGTAACTTCCTGAATTATGGCCCCTGATTGTCCAAAAAATTGCCTATGGTCCCGCTGGAGGTCACAATTATTATCCGATTTAAAAAAACGTTTCACTCTATCACCGTTACACCCTACGGAAGGTTGAGTTCAAATTTCGAGAAAATCGGACCATAGTGTAAAAATATGGTATATCATGGTTGTGGACTCTCTACAGGTCACAGTTCTTATCCGATTTTGATGAAAAGTCACATTTCTAGTTTGTGTACCGTCAACCCATAATCATTGTCGGCTTCGAATTTCATGAATATCAGACTGGAACTGACCAACAAAATGGCTGCTCCCAATACAGTATGAAATGTAGGACTTAATGATGTAGGAAAAATCACTTTCGGTATTGCTTGTTCTCTATCCATCTCTCAAAAATGTGGGCGTATCCTGCCTGGCAGTGCCAGCCTATCTTTTTAGCTTGTGGTCCCTCTGGAGGTCACAATTATTATCCGATTTAAAAGAAACGTTTGATTATATTACCGTTACACCGTAAGGAAGGTTGAGTTCGAATTTCGGGAAAATCGGACCAAAATTGCCATACGCGAATACTGTTAAAAAATGGTATATCAAGGTTGTGGACCCTGCGTAGGTCACAATTTTAATTCGATTTTGATGAAACTTGAAATGCATGGTTATAACCCAAAGATCTTGGTTCCTTTCGTTATTTTCGCATATCGGATCGTAGCTTCCTGAATTATGGCCCCTGATTGTCCGAAAAATCGCCTATGGACGGTCCCTCTGGAGGTCACAGTTATTATCCGATTTAAAAAAAACGTTTGACTCTATCACCGTTACACCCTACGGAAGGTTGAGTTCGAATTTCGAGAAAATCGGACAATAATTGCCAGACAAAATGGCCGCCGTTTGTACACATTTCTAGGTTGTGTACCGTCACACCATAATCATTGTCAGCTTCGAATATTATGAATATCAGACTGGAACTGACCAACAAAATGGCTGCTCCCAATACAGTATGAAATACAGGACTTAATGATGTAGGAAAAATCACTTTCGGTATTGCTTGTTCTCTATCCATCTCTCGAAAATGTGGGCGTATCCTGCCTGGCAGTGCCAGCCTATCTTTTTAGCTTGTGGTCCCTCTGGAGGTCACAATTATTTTCCGATTTAAAAAAAACGTTTGATTATATCACCGTTACACCTTAAGGAAGGTTTCAGTTCGAATTTCGGGAAAATCGGACCACAATTGACAGACAAAATGGCCGCCGTTTGTACGCGAATACTGTTAAAAAATGGTATATCATGGTTGTGGACCCTGTATAGGTCACAATTTTAATTCGATTTTGATGAAACTTGAAATGCATAGTTATAACCCAAAGATCTTGGTTCCTTTCGTTATTTGCGCATATCGGATCGTAAATTCCTGAATTATGGCCCCTGATTGTCCGAAAAATCGCCTATGGTCCCTCTGGAGGTCACAATTATTATCCGATTTAAAAAACGTTTGACTCTATCACCGTTACACCCTACGGACGGTTGAGTTCAAATTTCGAGAAAATCGGACCATAATTGCCAGACAAAATGGCCGCCGTTTGTACGCGAATAGTGTAAAAATATGGTATATCAAAGCTGTGGACCCTGTAGAGGTCACAATTTTAATTCGATTTTGATGAAACCTGAAATGCATGTTTATAACCTAAAGATCTTTATTCTTTTCGATATTTGCGCATATCAAATTGTAACTTAATGAATTATAGCCTTTGATTGTAGGTAAAATCACTTTCGGTATTGCTTGTTCTCTATCTCTCTCTCGAACAATTATTATCTGATTTTAAAAAAAAACTCTGATTATGTTACTGTTGCACCGTAAGGAAGGTTGAGTTCGAATTTCGTGAAAATCGTACCGAAATTGCCGGACGAAATGGTCGCCGTTTGTACGCGAATAGTGTAAAAATATGGTATATCATGGTTGTGGACTCTCTACAGGTCACAATTCGTATCCGATTTTTACGAAAAGTCGTCACATTTCTAGGTTGTGTAACGTCACACCATAATCATTGTCGGCTTCGAATTTCATGAATATCAGACTGGAACTGACCAACAAAATGGCTGCTCCCAATACAGTATTGCTTGTTCTCTATCCATCTCTCGAAAATGTGGGCGTATCCTGCCTGGCAGTGCCAGCCTATCTTTGCACATACTGTCGCGCCTCCGCACGCAAACTATGTAACTCATATTTTGAACAACCTTTTACTCTTTGAAACGCTTCGTTAAACAATTCTAATAATCAAATATAACTAAATGTTCCATTAATACTCTTAAAGCGGTAATTTCATATTTTTAAGTTATATTTTTAAAATATATTAAAATAAAGCCTTAAAATAGACGAAGAAATAATTATGTTTTGACTTTCTTAGAAAATATGAAACTATCGTTTTAATGCAATAACCCGGTGAACACCTACACAAAGCCTGAAATAAATACATATCTTTGTCTTTATTTAACCAGCCCAATTCAATTAAGCTCTTAATTCTCAACAGGGCATAATTTGTTGCCCGTTCGTACTATTACAACCAATGCACGTTTAATTATTCGGTACTTCCAAGAAAACCACTGTGCACCAACAACCCAGCACAAGGTATTCTTTGTTTATAAGCACACGTGGAAACAAATGTTTTATCATACACACATTCTAAATCAAATGTTTTATCGTACATACATTCTAAATCAAATGTTTTATCGTACAAACATTGTAAATAAAATGTTTTATCGTACAAACATTGTAAATAAAATGTTTTATCGTACAAACATTGTAAATGTTCTGCGGTGACAGGAAGCTTTCGCTAAACGTCGTTTTCCGGCTGGTAAGGCGTTAATCACTAATTGAGAACTTGTCAAATTAGCTAACGAATGAACCCTGTAGAAAGCATGAATCCATTCTATCTCTAGATCTTTTATAGCCCCTTCTACAAAATCTCAATTATCTAAGGCAGATCTCTTATTTCTTATGAATTTAGATTCTGGAACATAAAATATCAGCTTGACCCTCCTCGTATGCATAAACCTTTCTACAATACTACATTACAATCATTAATAACATGAAAATACTCATCTTTTATACAAATTAATATCTCATCACTGTGTTGACTAACAGTTGTGGTGCTGTTGTAGGAGTTGATGTGGGGACAGTCTCTTCTGTAGTGGTTAAATTCTCCACAGTTCAAACAAGACCCTCTGTTTTTTTGGGACGAAATGAATAATTCTTACCCCTGAAAACAAGGCAGTTGAAATGTCTTTTGCTAGTGCACTTAAGCCTAACACGGCTTTCATTGCCTGTCAAACACCTGTTGAATTACCAGTGACAGACGATTCCCCGTGACAACAAAAACATTCGATCCCCCCCAATCATTTTAATAAGTCTGGAGGGTCTAAGGTAGAGGAGATTGTGTCCCCAGTCCTCAACCAATTGGTGGAAATCCACCCAAAAACGATGAAAACAAGGAACGCTCTGGTAAAGGCGTTCCTAGATATTGAAAACTAACTAATAATGATGGTGAAGCACACGGTGGTGTTTACATTTTCTATATTTAAATATTACGCAGAGTAAAGTCGCCCTTAACTCGCCTTTACAGGCAATTTCAGATAGGGTGATTCTAATATCCATGTCACACTCTGCTCTGTATATCTTCCACCAAGTGTGTATCTGAACCCCGGAGATCTTGAAGACATTGTTACGCAGTCTTCATGGTAAGGTTAAAGGATAAATTCCTGTACCATGTTCAAATTAGTATAGGATAGGATTCGTAGTAGAATTATAAGTAAAAGTAGTGCATTATCAGTTAACCAATTTAAATGATGTTGATGATTCCCCGTTAACAACATTTCCTGATATCGCTAATTTACTGGTCAGTACTTTCGTATACCATTCATCATCCACTTTCTCCTCTGATGCCTTTCGGGGCATTTTACACTAACAGGAGAAAGGGCGGCATACCTTCAATGATGATGAATGATGAATGTTCTATTGCAGAACTCAATGATTTTCTCCGTCTTCATTAGCCCAGTTCGGAGCAGAACAGTAGGACGTTAAACCCCATTTCATTTCCCTGATTCTCTTGAGCGATCTCGGGATACTGCAACCAACTGCCCAAGATGAAATTCACTACCAGATTGTAAATAATTTACTTTTTGCTTCACTCTTGATATTATTAGATATTTACAACCGGATATGGGTTGATGGGAATTTCTCTCCTTCGCGACATGAATCCACAATAATTCCCATCTCTAAAACAATGTAAAGATTATACGAATCATTCCATTTATCGTTCGATTGCTTTAACAAGCTGTATTTGCAAAACCATGCTGAGATTGACCAATCGAAGTCCAACAACCTCGTTACAGATCTCCAATGTTGATGTCGGGCCCGAAGGAGCACTTTTGATCATCTCGTTAGGTTTGAAACGCTTTTCATGGATGCTTTCATCCAGAAACAGCACTTAGTTGCATTCCTTGATCCGGAGAAGGCTTATGATACCACACGGAAATGGCGCCATGGGCGACTTGCATAACCTAAGTCTACGGGGTTGCTTACCTATCTTAAAAGGAATGATTAAACACTTACCTACCATATCACAATTTGTTTTACCTTTCACCGATTTTAAATCTTCAGTCAACTGTTTTATATGCGACCGCTGGCAACGGCCTTGGGATCTTACAGACACAAACAAACTTCATCACATTAAGCCTGTCCCAAACCCTATAGAACCAATAGGAGGGATCAAGTTGTGTTGTGTCGATCTCGCATTGGTCATACTTTTTAAAGCGAGCACCTGAACCAGAATGTGATCACTGTCCAGTTCCCTTTTCAGTTGAGCACATTTTGATAGAGTGCGAGTATCTCAAAGAAAAACATACTACCGTTGTCAGTCTTTGTAAAATCTGTTTGCCCAACAAGGTTTATATGAAAATCTGTTTGCCCAACAAGGTTTAAATGAAACGCTGTTAGACTTGTTAAAAGAGACAGATTTTTATCATTAATTTTAATTGCAGATAATCATATATTAACCATTTTTGCCGTAGTTTAATTATATTCAATTTACTGTGGTATGCTTTATAGTACTTTGTGATATGATTTTAATTATTTACCGAACTGTAATATTTTTTTTTTATATCTTTAATTATATTTAAAAGATTTAAAAAAACGAACTCCCAGATTTATATACCAAAAATACTAACATTTAGATGGAATAATCTATATTTAAATAACTTTTACATAAGTGCCAAGATCTTTCGGCCTTACGGCGCAATATAGCCCGGTAGGTGATGACGTACCATTAAACAATATTTCATTTCATATCAGGAAATGTGCTCTAATGATCGGTAGTTGCCCTAGAAAGAAAAGTCTCTGTATTGATATATATATATATATATATAATTCTAAAGGACATTATCCAATAAGGCCTTGGCGTATGTCAGTTCTTGTTCTACTGTTTATTATTTAACTTGCTGCATTTCACTTCAAACCCGACACTGGATATTTGGTACCATTGCAGGATCGCATGTTGCCAGCTTCAGGACAGGATTTACCAATATCCGTAGTATAACCTTGTTTCGGTGCACATCGGGTATTCAAAATGCGGCCCGGACAACATTTCTATAAATATGGATACCCACTGATGAGTTTTACCTAGGTAAATCTTTCCCTGCTCTGCTTCCCGTACTTCTGCGACTGTGAGGAATCCCATTACACTAGGTCGGACTTCGTGGCAAGGAGACCTTGCGTTGTAACTAAACGTCAACATGATGGTGCTCGAGCAGATACACCACGTATCTCCATGGACTTTTGATTTTTATCTCTTGTGCCTACGTTTCACTGTAAATTAAACTTGAGATGCCGTATGGGCTGTGGTTCCCAAAAGTCAGATTCCAATTGCATTTTATCTCGCCAGTCCCGTCAAATCGTGTCTCAGTAAATTTTTGTGTGCCTCGTGTCGTTCTCTATGAAACTCGCCTTTTTATTTCTTATTCTTGGTAAGTCTAACTAGTAAATGCGTTCTTCTTCTGGTTTTAGCGTCGTGGTTGGTAAAAATGTAGCTAAAGATGTTGACTTAAATCTGATGGTTTTCTACGAGTTGATCTTATTAGTTTCACCTTGTAACGTTTTTAAAATATGATAGACGGAACGATATAGTATCCTGTTTCAAGCCTTAGGCCACTATTTGGTTTATTGCAACGCTGAGACCAATCCGCTGATGGGCATATGTTAGATTCCATTTATTTCGTGAAGTGCTGGAAAAATGTTTTGTCTATCTTTTTTACTTTTTACGTATTCAGAACTCATAAATTCACGTGTATGAGGTTCATCAGAAGAAGCGACAATACCGTACAAGTTGAAGAGGGGCCGCTTAGTGACACAAATGATCCTGACTTATGTGACGAAGAAGGCTTGGTTTTGGAAGAATGGCCGTGGATAGGTAAGTCAAATATCAGCAATAGTACATTGAATTCGAAGCTTATCAGCCACTGTTCATTCGAATCCGGAACGTATCATTTACTTTATACACAATATTTTCGAAACATCTTTGGTTCACGTCAAGATTTTGCAACCATAAACTGGAAGTGACATTATTTTTTCACAAATATTCTTTCCATATGGGCCATTTATTCCATTTAATTTCGACAAATGCTGTATTTAAATTAAGTGTTTTTCCTTACAACAAACAAATATATTTTTGTTGTACACAAACAATGAGACTATTAAAGTCTATAAGCAAACTATAATCCATCTGGTCCAATTAAACTGCGGTTGTAGACATAAATTGATCTGGGTTATAATCCTCTTCATTAGAAACGGAATGACTACTTTAGTAAGCATGTTCATCAAATCTATGGTAACCAAAATTTGGATATAAAGCCAGAAACTCAAGAACCGGAATCATTATTATCTGCTGAGACATTTAGGCAGTGTGTGTTAACAACCATATTCTTATTATTTAGGTAAACATTGTATTATCATAATTTACACCAAACATTTTACATGCTGTCCACTGAATTTTATGATTTATTCTAGATTTAATGTCGAACATTTTTCCATTTTGTTTTAAAAACCGGTTTAGTCACCAACGAACACACTTGCATACATTTTTAATTTTATTGGATCTATCTGCTGCTTTTGACACAGTGGACCATTCCATTCTTCTACGTAGACTACAGTTTAAATTCGGTATTTGTGGCTCTGCATTAAATCTTTTAGAAAGCTATCTTGTGGGTAGAAAATAGTGTATTTTAGTTAATTGTAAATCGTCTTCTGAATCTGTTTTGTCATCTGGGGTTCCCCAGGGTTCAGTTCTTGGACCGATTTTATTTACCCTCTATACGTCGCCATTAGGTGATATTGTTAGAAAATATGGTCTCAGCTTTCACTTGTATGCCGATGATACTCAATTATATATTTCATTTAAACCTAATTGTCCATCCTCTATCAATTTATCAAAACTGCAACTTGAGAACTGTATTAGTGAAATTAGAAAATGGATGTCAAAGAACTTTCTAAAATTAAATGATGATAAAACTGAATATTTGTTATTAGGCTCAAGACATCACTTAAGGAAATTTGCAGATGATAATCCCCCTGTTGTAATAGGTAATTGTGATATATTTTCATCTGATTCTGCTCGTAATATTGGCGCAATCTTTGATAGTTCTATGCTTATGGGAGCTCAAGTAAATAATATTTGTAAATTGTGCTATTTTAATATTAGAAATATAGGTAAAATACGTAAATTTGTAACTGAAGAGGCCACTAAGTCACTTGTTAATTCTCTTGTCACTTCTCGATTAGATGACTTTAATTCACTTTTAGTTGGTTTACCGTTAAAGCTTATAGATAAATTACAAAAAGTACAGAATACTGCTGCTAGACTTGTTACTTTAACTAAAAAATGTGACCACATAACTCCTGTTTTATACAATTTACACTGGTTACCTGTTAAATATCGAATTGATTTTTAGATTTTGTTGCTTACTTTTAAATGCTTAAATAATCTAGCTCCTGTTTACCTCTCAAATCTTTTAGAACTTTATACACCCGGCCGAACATTACGTACGTCAGATAAACTACTTTTAAAGCCCAAAACTATTCAACTAGTCTCTTATGGTCAAGCACCTGTTTTATGGAATAATCTACCATTTAGTTTAAGATGTTGTACATCTCTATATTCTTTTAAAAAAACAACTTAAAACACATTTATTTAATCAGGCTTTTAACTGACTCTGTATGCAATCGTTAACATCTTGTTGTTTATTTATGATTACATTGTCACTTTGTAAAGTGCCCCTGAACATGTTATATGAAAGGGTGCACTATAAATATGCTGTAATAATAATAATAATAATAATATAACCGGAGTCACTTTAATTATATTCATAAATAGTCAGCAATACGATTAAAATACACATCTACATGAAGATTTGACCGGTTGTAGTGATAGGTCGCGTCAAAGGTCATACGAACGGCTTTTGACCCTATGAAGTCAGCCAATTGATAAACCAATCAGTAGTGATGTTTCTAGTGCATTGCCCACAGTTCCGTGCAAAACACGCCTAAAGCTCGCGACTAATCATGTCAAATATAATTCACAAATAGTCAGTTAAAGCAATGATTCATAAGGCTACAAAAAATGGTTCACAAGGCTACAATTAATAAACATCAAAGTGATCGTGTGTATGTTAAATTACATGACGTTGTCCCAATCAATCGTTTATAAGAATTGTTTGGGGGAAAATAATTTAATTTATGAACTATCAAAAATAGCACAAATAAGTGAAACAATAAAAAAATATTATTAATATTAAGCCTGTATATTAAATATGCATTATGGAAGAGCTAAATCCGTCTGGGCCTGAATTGTTACCTAAATTATTAATCAGACATTAATTAACTTACCCAGACCATAGTCAACTCTCGATGTCATCGCTAGTCTGCAATAGTTACTGGATTAGAATCATATCTGCTGCCCAACACTCATTAATCATTAAATCCTAAAATGGATAATCGAGACTACGTTTTTTTTTTATCGTACTGACCTTTTGTATGATGATTGAGACTGTCCTATTTTCAATGTATTTGCATGATTGCGAGTCTCATCTACTAGCAGACGAATGTCCGACTGTAGATATAGAAACGTTAAATTTGTTTATGATCATGTATGCTGATGACAAGGTTTTGTTCTCGGAAACCCCAGAAGGGCTCCAAAATTTATTAAACTCTCTGTATACTTATACACAAACATGGGATTTATCTGTAAATATTTCAAAAACTAAAATTGTGATTTTTAGAAATGGTGGAAAAATTGGTGAACAAGAAAACTGGTCATTGTGTAATAAAAATCTGGAAATTGTTGATTCATTTAACTACCTAGAAGTTTTGTTGAATTTTAACGGTAAATTTATGAAAACGCAAAAGAACGTATCTGACCAGGCCAGAAAAGCACTATTTTCCGTCTTAAAAGTATGTAATGATAATTATTTTAACACCATAACAAAATTGTCAGTTTTCGAGTAGTATTTTATGCTACGGATCCGAAGTCTGGGGCTTTCATAAAGCTGTGGATGTCGAAAAGGTGCATCTGAATTTTTGTAAAAGACTTCTTCAAACACGTAATAATACTTCCACTGTTATGATATACTATGAATTGGGTCGATATCCACTTTCAATAAGAAGAAAAATTCGAATATTCAAATATTGGTTAAAGTTAATTAACGCAGACAATATAATTCTTAGACGAGGTTACAACGATATGTGCATAAACAATGATAACTGGATAGATAATGTTAAAAAAGAATTATTTAGGCTTGGATTAGGAAGTATTTGGGAAAAAAATGGTCTTGGAAATTCTAAACGCACACTGTCTGTAATAAAACTTCGTCTATTTGATATTTTTAAACAAGAATGCCATGAAAAGATCAATGAATCGACAAAATGTCATATATACAAATATATTGTTGATACGTTTACAATCCAGTTTTACCTAACTAAATCGATAAATACAAAATATATACGTGAAATAACACGAATAAGACTTTCCTGCCACAATTTAAATATCGAGAAAGGCAGGTATCTTAAGACAGCTAGGAAAGATAGATTATGTACTCTGTGCAATAAACTAGATGTCGAGGACGAGTTTCATTTTATCCTTATTTGTCCCAGATACAAAGACCTGCGAAATAAATTTATAAAACAATATTATAGTAAATACCCAAGTGTTTATAAACTAATACAACTTCTTGCCACTAAGAACACCACAGAATTAGAGAATCTAGGTAGGTTTCTATTTCAAGCCAATAAGAGAAGATCTGAACTTATCATTAAAAAATAATCACTTCTATAAACCTTTTTGTACATCTCATAAACATACTCTCCTTGTCCATTCTGTATATATTTCCTTTTGTATGTTTTGTATGTATTGTATGTGTGTTTTACCCGATGGGCTCTTGACCTAAGGGAATAAAGAATAGAATAGAATAGAGACTAGGCCTAAAATTCAATTGTTAAATTCTCGGTTTCAGAGTGGATCAATCAGACTGAAATTTTCAACAAATTCCCTTTACATTATCTATAGTTTTTAACCATTATAGTGAGAACTGTCAGTTCTTTATCTAATCTCCCATAATGTGTTTTTAATTGATATTTTTTTGAAACCGTTGTCCAGAGATAGTCAGATCAAAATACAGTTTAAACACCCAAAATTGCAACAAAAGGTTTCTGACCTGATTATGGCAGGGTTGAGTGTACTTTATAACATACTAAAGTTTACCACACAGTAGGGCCCCCGGAAAAGCGTTTCTTCAAGATGGCGTCAAAATGGCCACCGAAACGTCTTCAAATGATCATAACTATATAACTATCAACTCAAATTTGATGATCTTGGTTGTCTTTTTCTAGGTTTTTGGGGGCAAAGAACACATTAAGATCATTATAAATTAAGTTTGGCATATTATGTCAAAAATGGCCGTTAACATCTCCAAATGACCAAAAGTCCATAACTATTGACTCAAATTCGATGATCTTGATGTCGATCCCCAGGTTTGGGGGGACAAGGAACACATTAACTTTGGATGTCACTGAGCTGTCAAATCATAAATTCAATTCCATAATGATTTGACAGCTCAGTGATATCCAAAGTTCTTTTAATGTGTTCCTTGTCCCCCAAAACCTGTTGGTGAATATCGAAAAACGGGCTACTCGATTTTTCGATATTCAAACTTGAATCTCAAAAAATCAAACAGATTTGATGGATATATCTAAAAACAAGGAGAATGGGCAGTTTTTATGTGAATCCACTGCTCAGGCATCCTCATATATGATATATTTAGTTCGTTTAACAAAACTGATTTACTCAAATGGAAATAAACATCCATAAAATCTGCTGTTTTGACATTTAATCCTGAATATCGAAAAACAAGTAGCTCGTTTTTCGAGATTCGCCAATATCCAAAAACGAGCTAGTTGTTTTTCGTCATTCGCCAATATCGAAAAACGAAAATCGAGCTATCTTCACACTGACATATTTTGTATACATTATTAAAATCTGAAGACGCCTATAGCGGACAGACAGCTAGCTTAATATATAATTTAATGTATGTCAGAATGAAGTAAAGGGGCGTTTTTGTTTTATTCATTTATGTATGTACATAAAGTACTTTAAAATGTTATTAAACGAGTGTCGAAATCAGTTTGTGTCGGCATACCTTTTATATTTTCATCATTAACAATCTGAAACATTTGTTAGTGTTTGCTAGAATATTTTTGTGATACGAAATATTTTTATAACCCGAATCTTACCTACTAATTTGAGATTTCATATTTCCCACCAGTTCAGTATTGATTTGATAACGGAAACCCTTTGAACATAGTTATAATTAATTATAATGAGCTATTATCGTTTGTAAAAATAATGTCGGCTCAATATTGGTTCATGTGGGCACCATGAACAAACTAAATAGCAGTATACAAATTTTACTCATTATTCAGTTAAAGTTGTAAATGTGGGTTTTTTGGTTGGTTGTTGCAGTGTAGTTGTGTTACGTCTAGGTATTGTAATTATGGACGTAATTATTCAATGTCTTTGACACAAACCGAAATACCAAAATAAATAGATGACACATATTAATTAATCGCTGATTTTTTTTTTTTTTTCAAAAGTATCGAGCAATCAAACTATACAATAAATTTCACTACTCTGTCCGGTAGAATCAAGATTATTTTGTCCCAAAGCATCGACCAATGAAATTGATTAGCTCTGCTTATCTTTAGCTTGAAATGTTAATCATTGAACTCAGTCAAGACATTCACCAAATGAACATCTACATCAAGTTTAAACATTCTATCTCAATTAAAAGTAGTGTTGTTATGTTCCTAAGTCATGACCAATCAAATTGCTTATCGCTCTGGGAACGGGGGTGTTTTATCTCCGGCTTTATTTAATCGTCCTTACTCGAGGATACCTTGATAATCCGTCGGAGATAATGCGCCTCGGGAAGATTATATAGCCTAAGGGCGTCTTCCGATAATGCGCAACTGGAAACCCTTGTCCCACAGCAATACTACATATATGTATAACGATACTTGTCGTTAGGGGGTGATCGTGGTACTGGAGCGTCTACAAACTAGAGGAAAAGAATACTTTAGCTGACGTTTATTACGGGTGCTGGTATATACAGTGTAATTATAATAATATTACATGCATAATAATGAATAAAGAAAAGAAATATAAAATGTCGACCGATATAAAATGTACATATGCTTTATGTAATAAAGCTAAATTAATTTATGTAATATAATGAACCTAAAATGTCCTTTATATGGAGCATGCATGCGTGCGCGTAATATTTATAAAAATATTTATAATAATATCAATTATAGATGTAATCTATATAATCCAATAGAGCTGGTGAGATGTAGAGTTCTACTTGGAACATTGTACATCATTTAAATATGTCACCCAATACGCTCGTGGATATTATTAATGAAACTACGATTTCATTATTAACGTATATATATATAATATATAATATACTAACTATGTGGTCTTCAAAATGTACCCACATTGTATGCTCACTATTAGAGCTCACTAACAGAGACTATTCTATTTTCCTCTCAAATATAAAATAACATACATAAAATATAAAACAATTAAAATATTACAATAAGGCAATAAACATACTAAAATAGACATAATGTAGTTTAGACTTACCTAGAGGAAAAGAATACTTTAGCTGACGTTTATTACGGGTGCTGGTATATACAGTGTGAGTGAGTAAAGAGAGACGGGACTCACTCCCATATATACCCTAACGGCGCTAACCCTTATCGTCAGTGTTAAGTAACTTTTAATCCTCTTAGTTTCTAAACTTGGTCTGAACGTTTAATTGTAGGAAACCACAATTAATGATTCGACTCTAATTATATAAAAGTTAAATAATAGATCTTGAGAACCACTAAATAATTTGATAATTATGATGTACATGGACTCTGCAGGAAAAAGGTTTTTCGAGGAGATATGATAAGGCATGTATGTATGACTAAACATCTGAATGTAATAACTGTATACTATAACAGCTCCTTAGCCTAAGGAGAACATTCTCATTATCAAACTTGGTCAAGGTAATGATATAATGAATCTATATTCTGAGTTTCATCGCTCTCACTTCATTATAACCAAAATTATCGTGCCTTAAAGCATCAACCAACCAGATTGCTTATCTCTGCTTACCCTAACAGACAGGTGAGCCCATTTTAATAGCCTCCTGCTTTCTTCGAAAGGGGGACAAAAAAGATAATACACTTAACAGTCCCGATACTTATGCTGTATTCGTTACTCCTCGGTTTTATGGAAAATACGACTAACGGATTGGTAAATAGCGTTCGTAACTACAAAAATTGACTCGGAAGTCGTGATTTTTACTGGAGATCTCGGGTAGCTAAAACTATACCGAGTTCACGACATATGACGTAACAAGATGGAAGCCAAAGTTACAAAGTTGGACGTTTTGAACCGCAATTATACTAATTTTGTAGTTAAATGTGGATGTGCATATCTATCTGAATACGTGATTTATAGAATTTTACATACATTTACTGAACAATGACAAGAAAAACATTAAACAGAAAACGAGAAAAATACCCGGCTTTCCATTTTGTAGTAACTTGTTATTGTACCCTACGGCAGTTCAGGTTTTAGGACGGTACGATCTATATCAACAAAAATGTTCCAGTAACTATGGCTTAACGCCCAGCCGGCACAAACTAGACCTTTTCTGGAGTAACGTCCTACGTTTCTTTGAATTTAAAACGTCTACATACCGTATCAATAAATAAGATTTCTATTTTTTGCGGAGAGACAACTGAACTGTTAAATAAATTAATATGCATGATATTTTATTATCTTTTAAATACGCACCTTTTGTTTTGTATATCCATATATTATACATATGTGCCCTGTTTGTGGGTTTTATACTGTCGGGTTATGTGATTGATACTTTGTGCGTTTTGCTTCGTATTTTCATATAAATGTATCATGTATGTCGGTTTTGAACTGTCTTTTTATATGGGTGCTCTGATTTTATGTCCGTCCATACTTTTGTTCTCCTCCATATTTCTGCACTAAGTCTTGTATTTAATACTGTGTATATTGTACGCCGTCCCGAAAAGATGTTCCAATGAAAGAATTCTTCTTCATACAACGGTACTAATGTTACGTACAGCTGTGATGTGATCGTTTGATCAAATCTCAAAACAAACAAGTTTTTCAGAGTTAACTTTTGTTTCATTCTTGAAAATGAAAATGCACCTGCGGTTTTTTTTATTATTTATTTATTAGTTTTTTGTTGTTGGTGGATTGTTCAATATCACATATTGCTATTTTTGACATTTATGCTGTCCTCAATGGATGTTTCGATACAATAAAATCTTATCCATGCTAAGCTAATTGACTGTGTCGCTCATCGACAACAGATTTTATCTAATTTGTCACGGCTTAATGTAAGTTAAATTGTTCACAGATTGATTATTTAACATTTAATTAAGAAACTATACCAATAAAGACCATCTACAGTATATGTAGATATTTGCTAGCTTGAATTTAATTGGATTTAAAAGAGGTACATCATAAGAATTACCAATACTTAAGGGTTACACTGGCGTGCTTATATTGGATGCCGAACGATGATAAATTTTCAATTCATCATATCGTTGTAAATACTGAACCGAACTGAAACGTCTTTGGACTCATATTCCTTTTATATAATTAAATTTAACAAATGGTTATTAGGGGGTTTTATAAACTTTGATGAGATAATGACAGCCATGTTGATTTTCCCACTTGTGCATCCGAACACGACAAGTGTGGCATTTACTATTTCCTAGTGGGAAACACCATAGTTCCAAGCGGTAACGAATACAGCATTATTTTCAATTTGTAGAACAAACATGGCGACTGATGACGGGTATAAAACAATAGGCAGACCACGCCATATCCGGTATAATATGCCTTATCAAGCAGAGTGTCCGCATCCGGCTAGCTGTTATTTCAACTAGCACACGCTCAACTGGTTAAAGTTTTTTTTTCACAATTATCTTACGGAAAATCTACTGTTACACCATTATTATGTCTGATCAAGAACATATTATTTTACTAATTAGAAATTAACTTCACATGCACCCAAGGCGTTTTGGAGTCTAAAGCGTAGGCTTTGTCACAATTTCTATGATTTTTTCAAATGATAGATTGATAAACAAGTACAACACTAAATGATTTGTTTGCTTTAAGGGCCCTGCATGTTGTTAACATGCTGTTTTCTACTCGTTATTCATTGTTAAAATAATATAGTTTACAATATCTATCATTATACTACATATACCACTATTCCATAACTACAATTGGAATCTATTGAATAAAACAATCTACTAAAACAACTGTTCCGGTAAAGGATGCGTACTATCATAGTTTATCATAATTTATAGTCATATTATTTCCATGCGTTCGTTACAATTATATATTTGACAAACATTTTCATAATGATAACAGCTTTGATTTTGAACAAGTATATTGGTGCTCTTAATGCGTAAAATTATTCTTATCAAAGAGGGGTGTCGCTTGGTGGCTTAGATTGGGCAGCCGAAGAGAAGCCTAATGATATTGAACATTTATCTAAAATGGAAGCTGTTGTTGAAAGTAAGATAATCGAATTTGTACAAAGGAAACGTTGTCTTCGTGAATTAGACGCTTGTGAAAGGAACCAAGTGATAAATGTTGGTATTGACATTTCAAATTTGGATCCATTTGCTAAGAATGAACTCGTATGTATAGGTGGACGCTTACGCAATGCCAAAGTTACTGTCACTAAAATAAAGTAAATGAAAACATCATAAGAGAAAGAGTCTGTTTAAAATACTCAAATTGTCAACGAATTGGAAACGTCAATGAAATCGCTGCCTAAATGGTCTCAGATGCACTGAAATTAATCCCAATTTTAAAAAAAATTCCTGGAAAACACCCCAGACACTCAAGGGAGAGGAGTACATATTAGTACAATCCGCGGTCAGTACGAACAATTTCAACAACAATTGGGCCCCCGCACAGTTGGTATGCCCCCCCCCCCCACATGGTTAATCCGGCACTGATAACTGATAAGCGGACAATGACGTTGTGAAATCTGAATTAGTGAAGGTCTAAAATAGTATTATTTATATATTTTACTTGATAATTAATATTTTGTGTTACACTGTGTTTTAGATAAAGATTCTGTTTAAATTTCAGTTTAATGGATGTAGATAATTTCAATTCGATAGGGGCTGTGATGTCTCTCTCTCTCTCTCTCTCTCTCTCTCTCTCTCTCTCTCTCTCTCAACAGAAAACAGCATGTTCGATGTCAACCTTCTTTGTTCGATATATCAGCCTTCGTTTTTCGATGTGAGCTTTTCTCTAAAATTTTTAAATAAGTTCATTTTAATTTTTGCTGTTTCTTTTAATTTCGCGTAAACTTGTTCATTGTAGTACCCATTCTTATCAAGGTTAGATTGCTTATAGTAATATCATCAGACATATTTTTCATCAGCAAATATAATTTTACTTATCATTAGTTTTCTTGATCGATGAGCTACCGGAGACTCACTTCCGGCGCCACTCGTACACTTTTAGGTAAAAGACAAGCAATCCAAAAAGCAACCGGGAATCACGTCTAAGCTTCCGTCATCAAATATTTACCCAAATCGTAGGATGTTATGGCGTGTCTGTGTATGAAATGAATATTGATTAAGTTCACAGGATACGGAGTTAAAAGATGTCAAACTTTACAATTTACTTTCATCGATTGTATGTGCAATAACAACATCTAACATGATAAGTCAGTAACGCGTGTGTCCACCACATACGCATGCCAAGTCGCCGTATGGAGGAGAATAGTCTCTGAATGGCTCTATGTTGGAACCTTCTCAACTCTTGTGGCAAGTTTGCCTTCAATGGCTCTGGTACGCGTGCCTGCTTGCATTAGCGCGTTCTTGGTACTGTGGTTTCTAGGACAATCACCTAGAGGTACATCTCCCCTCCATTCGATGTGGTTGCATGGCGTGTGTGGCAGCTTGATGTGGTCATATTTACCCCTTATGCAAACGTGTCAATGTAAAGTATGGTTTGTGAGACGCGATATCCGAGACTAAGATTAATCTCCCTTGTCAGTTTTTCACACAGTTAAAGCTTATTATTAGTTCATATATTTTACCGGACCAGTCTCGATTGTCAATCAATGTAGTTTACAATCCTCCCGAATAAACGTTTAAGAACCAACGATCCGGGGTTTGTAAACTGCCATGATCAAAAAAGTCCCAAACATGGTCCGGCGAGACGGATCCCAGTAAGCTGGTCAATATTCCACAGAAGCATGTAATGGTAAACATTTCATTGCTCATCCAAAATTAATCAAAGACACACACGGTTGTAAATCCATATCGGCGCTGTCATTCAACAAGGGGGCTGTTGAAGACGGTTATAATAAGAAATAAAACAATTATAAATGAACGCGTCAGAGCGGGTCATCAAGCATACCTTAAACGGGCCCTGGCTAAGTTTGAATCATCTTTGAGTAAAACTGTAACTAATCCAAGTGAAGTATTTGAACACATGGTTCTAATGCCTGGCTTTCACGTGGGCTATAAATACCGAATAGAAATTAATCGAAATAGCGGCTAAGTAATAACGGATAGTACCCGAACGAGTGACACTAACTCGTATGAAGATAGGGTCACATCTACGATTCAATTAAGAATAAGCCGAATTGTTTTCGAACATGCCGAATTCAGTTACTGATAAACTACGATCTCCACGATTGATGTCGATAAAGCTACGAAAAGTTTACGATATTCGGCACTATTTGTGGCAATTCGGCATATTCTTGGGTCTCTAAACGCCTTAAACCCTTAATTTGTAAATGTTGTCATTTGGACAATGTTTTATGGCACGTCAACTCCAAACGGGCTATGTTGTGCCAAAATTATATGCATGAATAAAAACAGCATCACAGTAACTAAAATTAGAAATAAAATAAACCTGATATGTGTAGTAGGGTGTAATTTTGTAAATGTTTTGTCGTTTATATGTAATTAAAGTTTATGTAATATATGGTGTTGTATCTGATGTTAGTTAGGTGTCTTGGAATCTAGCCAAGATGTAGTGTCCAGTGTGTGTGTGTTGTATTGTTTTTAGTGAGTTGTTTTAATGAGTTAGGGTTAGTGTTTCAAACTGCACTTATCTCTTGACATGACTAATGACAAGACCCTTGTATATTCTCTTCAACTTCAGGTATTTTATATTTCTTGTTTTTAGTAATGTTGTAAGTTTAATTTATCAGTAAATATATTTAGTAAAGGTTGGTTCTAAGTAGTTAAGTTTAATAATTCTTGTAATAAGAGTTTCCCTAATTTATATATAAATTCGTATCTTTAGTTTTCCCGCCATTTTCGCCCTTTTCCCATTGGTATTTATTTATTGTGGTGTTTGTTTTATTTTAGCTTCTATAATATAATTCTTCGATGCATACTGGTATAAATAATATAATTAAGACACCTTTCCCAGGGTATGTTTAGTTTTTCTGCTTTTCTCTTCCATCATTTTATATGTTCATATATCTATAAATGTATTTAGTTCAAATTATGTTTTATCTTTCTTTTGTATATTTATTTCTATTTTGATTATGTTCCGTCCGCCTTGTTTGCATGTTTGTAATCTGTTTGTATTTATATTTTCAGTGTTTTTGGTTGTTTTTGATTTTCCTTTTTGGTTTTGAGTTTTGTTAATAAACTGTTTAAACCAGAGCTGTTTCCTGTCCTCATTAACCCGAAAACCCCTGAGATAAAGCTCCGGCTACATATGCATAAAAAAATTGAAATATAGAAATGAATATCATATATCAATAAACAAATTAAAATGTATGATAAAATCCTGTCTCTTTTAAAAAGTCTAATACTTTACCACATAAACCCGGTTGGGCAAACATGTGATGTAATGACTGACAACGAAAAAAGTGCGATATTACGTCTTTGAAATGCTTGCACTCAATCAAAATGTGCTTAGCTGTCAAATGCACCTGACAGAGTTAACACATTCTAATTGAGGCTCTCGCTTCAAGATGAAATTAGTTCGAAAGTAGGCTTGATTTGGTGAAGCTTATTTGTGCCTGCAAGATCCCAAGGACGTTGCTAGCGACCACAAATAAATGTATTTATAACGGATTTAAAATCCTTTAAAGGTATATAAAATTCAGATACGGAAAGACCTGAAGCAGACATGGCAACCGAGTCTGCTTGATTGTTGCCTTTGATATCCGTATGACTGGGGAGCCAGCGAAGGACAGCGCCCTTGCTATCATGGGTTGTGTGCAAATACCAAATGGTGGAATAACTTTAGTCTTGGGCAGACATAAATACCCATGATAGGGTCTAAATATGGTGTTAATTGAAATATGATTTGGTACAGATGCTATATTTGTAGCATACTGCAGGGTCAGTTTATCACGTCTGTTGTGCAGTGAGGGCTCGCGCCCACTGGAGATTACGAAATACTCCTAAACTGATTCTGTGTATGGTGCCGAGCTCTTTGAGATATGACTCGCGGGCAGACCCATACACAATACACCCATAATCGAGTTTTGATCAATATGACCAACTAATACCTGACTATATACCTAAACCATCGAATGAGAACAATAAGTGAATATTTTATATTATTTAGGTCCACACCTGCACATGTCACTGGATAACTGGATCAAGTTTGAGAATTAAAAAGCCCATGTACGTTACTTGATTAAAGCAGAAGAAATTTCTGTCATTTTGTCAACGAAATAGATGTTTGTATGGTACTTGCATTATACCCTGACGCCATTATACCCATTGAATTTGTTCTCCTTTTTTTCAGCACCATGGAAGATAACATCCAATGTATGCCCAATCCACGGTGGTTTTACATTTCGAACCATTAGCAGATTAACTAATGAAGTAAGACATTTTATCCAATATTTTGTATTATTTGTATGATTATGTTGTAGTCGTCGTAAGACTTAAATAAATATATGCTCAACAACTATTTTAATTGAAAGTATGTCCGAGTGGGCATTAGAATTTGGATTGCCACTCAAAACATGGAATACCTCCACACAACATACTCCGCGCAGCGTTTTGTTTGATTATAGGTAATCTCACTACACACTGCTATTATGAGTGGATATTGTTGTGTTAAATTTTGATTGGTCAGTAGTCCGACTACCAACCAATCACTACCTACCATACAAACGCTTTACATTTAAAACGAGTGCCAGTATTGGACCAAATATGTTTACATAACGTTACGTCATGGCTCACGCTTTTATTATGCCTAATTAACCCGTGCATAGGAGAATACTGCAGTAAAACTAATTGTGTGACAAACGAGGCTATCAAGTCGAATGAAATGTAAACAATACTGTTTGGAAACGAACATACTTTCACCGTTTTAATACCTTAAATCACTGTCCAAAGTTTTAGGGAAGACTCAGATTAAACGAAGGACTGTCATGTTGCTGTACTTAAGTGATAGCTTTCATTGAAGGGGGAGAATAGACACCCCCCCCCCCGCAAAAGTTCAAGAATCAGAAGTCAATCCAGCAATGGCCAGAGAGAGATTTATCGGGCCATTGCTTCAGGAATATGCCACACAACAGCTTTGTCTTAACTACGGCTTATCCAAAAAGGAAGACTTGGATTTGATAAGTATCTAGGGTCCTTGAAGAAATGTAATCTCTAGTGTTCATCCTCGTATAGCCCATATCGCATTCACAAGGTTTTCGGCTAAGGCTTCTGATTACCCAAATGCTTCAAGCCAAATATGAAAAGGATCCCCCAAGAAAACTATAACCTTTATTGCGCTCACAGTGTTTTCGGAAACATGGGAAAACTCCGGAACGGAAAGTTGCGGAATATGAATATCGATTGGGTTCATCCTCTCATGACACGAATGCTTCACATTCAATTTTATAAAATGTCTGCTACTGTCGCTTATATCGCGTACACAATGTTTACAAGAAAGACGCAGAAGGCTGAATATCGATAGGGTTTGTCCTCACATGACCATGCTTCACGCCTTTTTTTTTTAAATCGTCAAAAAGATTTTCGATAAATGGAACGGGGTGGGGTTAACTCTGAAATGGAAAGTCGCATAACAAAAATCGACATGGATCCTTTAATCGTTAATGTCTAAGTTACTTTATTTAGAAAAACGCTTGCATAGTCGTACGGGCTCGATGACAGTTAGCGGGGCAGAACCCGAATTGCCCGAAAAATTTTCGGGTTTACAGACGCCCCCCCCCCAATATTTTGGAATATTTGACGGCTGCAAACACGTTTTCCTGCTATTTCAACCCGTGAACAAAGCAACTTCAAAGTGGTCTAAAATAGCTTAATTAAGGTGGCTGGCTCGAATTCCAATCAATCGTTTGCAGTCCACGGAGAAAATTTTGAAAAGTATCCAATGGTTTTGTAACCGAAATCTCACTCCGAATTCCAACCATCCAATCAGACTGTTGCAGCTGCATTCACAAATACCAATCGATGTCCGAAAAATGTCGCAGAAAGTAGAGTGGCTCCACACAGCTGCCCCCTCCCCCCGGGCTCGTAGGCCTATGAACGCTTGAACGTTAAATCAGGGGTGTTGATCTTGAAATTGCCGTAGATAGAATACTGGTAATTCGATTGTGTAAAAAAACAGGTACAACGCACCAGCTCGTGAATCGAATTGTTTTAAATGAATTAATTGCCTATAGTTTAATATCTTAATTAGGCCAGTATGTATAATTAGTGACGTTAATTTTGTCATTTTGAAAAGTAACTTGGTAAAGTCATGACCCCAGAAATGTTGTTCAGAATTACAGATATTTATTTTTGTATACGACGTTTTTGTCACTCAAGTTTGGGGATGAAACAGGTTGGTTTCGAGGATTCATTTTGCATAAAAAGAACATAATTGGCGTAAAATGTTTTAATTTTGGAACACATAAATTAATATTTACAACATTCGTAAAAAAGAATTTGTGGAAGCGAATAGTCAACTTGGGCCCTTACATACCTTACATTAAATGAAAACATTAGTTTCTAGCACTGTGGTGTAATGGAAGCCTTGTGTGGAATTGGATTGAGAATTTCATAAAAACTACAGAACTTGTCTAATTATTACTTTAAATTTCCAGAAATCACCAAATGCTTTTAAAACCGGTGTTTGTCGGAATTTCAAAAACATAGATTTCAAATCGTTTCCTACCTATTATTTGATTTCTCTTACAATTTTCTCGGTAGACACTTGTCTGGAATATGACTGAAGCTGGAAACGGGCGCTAATGATGAAAGTACTAGCCAAAAATTTAATTCTTAATGTTTTTCTCTCTAATATTTCAATTTGTGTTTTAAATTTTACTTATATGTATATAGTTACACTATCATATAAAAGCCTGAAGAGGTTCCGATGGAACTGAAAGCGCTAGCTTGAAATCATCTTATTTATTTATATATCACCCGAGAGCTGTTTCCAGAACTTTTTATATATACTAGTATGTTTTCCATTAGTATGTGTTTTTGTTTTTACTCTATCCAATTTTATAATTTCCGTTCATAGATTATGATTTTTTTTTTGGGGGGGGGGGTGGAAAACGAAACCCCGTAACTTGACTTAAATGACCACCTGTTATGACAAAAAGCGCATGAGTTAAATCGTTGAACCAGTCAAGCCCATCCCATGATGGTAAATGCTAGATACTTTTGTCTATTGACCACTGTTCTTTAACAAAAGTTATATACACCCGTATTTTTAGGTTTTTGGTCGACTTTAGGCAAACATCTCCACTTGAATAGAGCACAATAAATCGACAGCCTATTCATTTCGTTCTTTCAAATTAATGTTTAACGAGACTTTGTTGACAATCGTTAAGTTCGACATCCTTTGTGTCGGATTGCTCCAATATGGCCTCGTTTTTTTTGAGGAAACTGATAACTGTGGTGAAGAGGTTCGGTTATTTCTGATTGTCCAAAGTCCGTTTATATACTCGCACTATGCATCACTTTATGGCTTGAAATATACGGAAGATCTGATATTAACAAATTGTCAGAATATTTGAAACTCATATGTGAGCTCAACATATAATCGGAATAAAACTAAAGGAAGAAACGTGCAATCCCTAAATCACAAATTAATCTTAGCATCAAACCCTGTACGCTAAATATGAACAATAATTGACATGGAATGAAATTATACATTTGTCTAATTTGCTTAATCATGCCCCAAACTACTGAATTTAATATGCTATTTTCATGACATATAGGAGCAAATTGGCTATTTTTCTTCAATCAAAGTTCAATTTCACGTTTGTCTCAAACGGTTTATGGGTTAGGTAAAGCTTTGGTCTTCGGTTTTACTGGGTCAGAAAGAAACCTTCGGTATCATCTCGTGTTCTTAGACGTTGGCTATATATAGTTAACCTGGGGTGCCGTGTTCGATCCCGGTGAAAGTTTATCGGGGTTTCCGCCGTTGTTCCTGCTTGTCCGTGGTGCATGACTGAGAGCCCAGAAAGGGACATCGTGTATACATTAGTGTGCACGTCGTTTTTTTTCTTCGGGTGTTTCTTTCCCCACCATAACCCCGGACTCGTGCGTGATATTTACAGAGACCGTCAACAAATATTGAATATTGAGTCGTTAAACCCATTTTATCTAGTCTCATTGCGATTTATAATGTATTGAGAGAGAGAGAGAGAGAGAGAGAGAGAGAGAGAGAGAGAGAGAGAGAGAAGGGGGTAACGTCCATTCAACACGGACTATGTCATTTTGGGACTAACATGGTCTTTAGCAGTGGAAGGAAACCGGGGGACACTGAGAAAACCTGCCAGATTGGTGTATTGATACAACTATGTTTGTTTACGTACATGTATGTTGTACCTTGACTGCTGTCTATAGGTAATTCTACTATCCAAGCATTTTTAAATGCAGGATTTGTGTATAATTTACAGAAAACGTGTAATTGTATTTCTCTTTAGTACTTTAACATTGATAGACCTTTTAATGCATCCTTACTTTTCGCCGTTAGTCACAGTGGCTAAGTGGGTAAGACGCCGACTCACTAGCCTGGAGGTTGGGTGTTCGATCCCTGCATTGGTCGAGAAAGTTCATTCAGGTTTCCCGGCGTGATTTCCCCTTGTCAGTGATGCAGGGCAGAGGGTAGGACAAGTCGTTCGGATGGGACAAAACACCAAGGTCTAGTGTACACACTGGCATGCACTAAAAGATCCATATTAACCGGTTAAAATTATATGTATATTTACAATTGTAAGTATACTTAAAATATCACATAGTTTGTTAACTCACATTTAAAACGATGTAAATGCACATGAATGCAAAGCTTATGTAAGATTACATCAAACTTTATGTAGAAATACAACCATGTGTCAGTTTACATTATGTGAGCTGTAAATTAACAGAAAATGCCATTCGAAATAGTATTCTTACAGCAAATTGTAAATATACTGTTAAAAAGTGGCAATACCTGCCATTCCCTCTTTGGCCTCATGTAAGATTACATCAAACGTATTGTAGAAATACAACCATATGTCAGTTTACATTATGTGAGCTGTAAATTAACAGAAATACCATTTGAAATAATATTTTTACAACAAATTGTAGATTTACCTTCAAATAGTGTTCAAATCGATTATTCCCCTTCGACTACATATCGAAAAATATTTCCTGTTAAGTCAGTAAGATAAGTCCTTTTTTTTAGAGAAATAGCTTATTCAAAATCTGAATGCACCTAACTGGCGTGTAAACACAGTGATATGCCATACGTAAGGTTGTGTGGGGACATTTTGCATGGTATCATGCCTTCTATTCTTTCCATTATAAGAAGCAGAACAATAGGACGTTATACCAAATTTTATGTCATTTCTTTCCATCATCAAATGGTGTTTTGCATGCTCGATTGAAAGGTCCGCAAAACTTTATGTGTTTGCCAGGATCAAACGAGTTGGGACAAACACATTCCCTTCAAAGTATATTTCAAGTAAATATACACTTCAAAATTGTATTTTAACCGTAAAAAGACTGGCAGGAAGTTGCCAATAAAATCACTGTATTTCAACACCACGTAAATTTACAGTAGGTGTAAAATAACTTTGAGGTAAATTTACAACCACAGTGTACATTTACAGTGATTGTAAAATAACTATGAGGTAAATTTACAACCACTGTGTAAATTTACAGTAAATGTAAATTTACCTCACTTTCTATTTACAAGCACAATGTAAATTTACATGGAAGTTAATGTACACTCACTGTAAATTTACATGGACGTTTTTTTTACACTCACTGTAAATTTACATGCTATTTACCGATTAGGTGTAAATTTACAAGTCAGTGTTAAAATACAGTCATTTTACTGTCAACTTTCTGCCAGTCAATTTACGGTAAAAATACATAAAAATTATTTACGGTGTATTTCTTTGGGTTTATATAAAGCCCCTATTGCCCTTGTTTTTATATATAGCCCCTATTTTCCTTGGTTTTATATATAACCCCTATTGTCCTTGGTTTTATATATAGTCCCTATTGTACTTGTTTTTTTTATAGCCCCTATTGTCCTCGGTTTTATATATAGCCCCCACTGTCCTTGGTTTTATATATAGTCCCTATTTTCCTTGGTATTATATATAGCCTATTTTTTTATATATGAATAGGACTATTGTGAAAACGAATGGCGAAAATCGACATTAGAAGTAGAATGTATTGTTGGAGATGGCTTAGATTTTATGTCTCCAGTGAATAGTAATTGTAACCCTTTGCTCCGAAGAGGGAACCGTAAGTATATGTATATATATTTATATCATTGTAATCGCTTTAACTTACAACACAGTTTGTGTCTTCTAACGCTTCAAGTAGATATAGTGTCACTCGTCAGTGTGTACACTTTTCATTGATATTTATTTTATTGATATTCATTTCCTGATAAATTACTAGCGTTGTACGCATGGGATGTGTTGTAAAGCTGGGCACTAGGTTCCGTATATATTTTACCAAGACATTAATAAAGTAGAAAAACATTCCAAATACAGATTTAGTCGTAAGTGGTCACAAAGAAACCCAGGCGCTTTGAAAATACATCACTGATTTCATTGGAAACTCTGTAATAAGGCAGCTAAACTTTGGTTTATGAAAGAGGATTATCTATCTATCGGTGTTGTCAATATAACAATGTTAACTTGATATCGTACTGCCAATAGTGATACACATATACCGACAACAACCCACGAAGGTCATAACGACTTTACAGTGAAACGTAGGCAGAAGGAGTCAAAATCAAGAATGGCTAGTTTGTCGCTTTTAGTGGTGAATTAACAAACTACGACTTGTACTGACCCTAGCTTTTTAAACGGCACATTTTATTATACAACATAAAATCGTGATTTTGAAAATTCCCATTTTGTCCAATTAAATTGATGGGAGTTGCGTTTACGCGATGGTGAAAACGTCAATCTCGTCTGCTGCCGCCGTTAACTTGAGGAATTTAACAAAGATGTCAGTCACGTCACCCAGAATGTTAACCACGCACAACTTAAGCCGACTATAAATCATTTTAGCAATAACGTTTTTAAAAAATCCTAAATTGTTTTTAAAAGGACAAAAATTTCTAGTAGAATTTTCGTGATGCATGGTATCATACAAGTTTCACATAAAGTCAAAATTTGGTGACAGAGCTTTTGCGTACGCAGCACCAAAAGAATGGAACAAATTGCCCCTGGAAGTCCAAAATAGTCCAAACTTAGCTATATTCAAACGACGTTTAAAAACCCTGTTTTTTACCCAAACTTTTGGACAATAATTTAAATGCTTCACTTTCTATCTGTATATTGTAACTTAACTCTTCCTTTGTATTATTTTGTTTATCTGTATATACGTATATGTATTTATTTTTTGTTTTTTTTTTAAATAATATATAACATATTTACATTTTAAAGCGCCACAGAGCAGACAGACTGGCTGAATGTTCATCGCTATAGACAGCGATTATTATTATTATTATTAATCCAGCGGTAACATTTTGCTAACCCAGGTGCAACATTTATTACATTAATTATTCAATAAGTAGGAATGGCTGACAGCATGGGTATCAGCAAGTGGGATTTAACGACTTTATTTCTAGATCTATGTAAGCTAGTTTATCTGTTTCAGTTAACACACAGATGTACGTAAGCTTATTTTTGAGTTAACACACCTGGTAGTATTGGAAAGTGAGAATTGTTAAATTATGGTTTTTGCGTCTATATTTCACGGGATGGTGTAAACTGTCTTTTAATCAAATAACTTGAATTATCTGCTATCAATACAATTGAATTGTAAAATTTCGAAGTCTTAATGCGCTATTGTAATCAACAATAATTATAAATAATAAATGTTCATATTTTGAGCGCCAAATCCGTCCATATTCATGCACAAGGCACTTTTAAGCGCAGTGAACTATATTCGTCTGTTTTTAATTGGGATTTGAAACTTGTAGAGTTTTGCTGTGGCTAATATTTGGGAGTAAATTATTCCACAGTTTTGTTTCAGCAGTACTAAAGCTTCTATCTCCCAACTATTTTAATCCAACGGCTAGTCAATTTTGATAGGACAAGTGAATGAAGTAATGATTGTGTAGAATCTGTGGTGATGATGGTTCTAATGTCGCTAATACGTCGCAACTGGAAGTAACACGATCTACACGGATGATCAACCTGAGTTTCTAAGGTACGACATGAATCAAGGACCACACCAAGATGCTTAACGGCCAAGTGGACTTGAATGGTGGAATCTCCAATAGTTACCCTTGATTCAGATAGTTCCCGTAATCGTGTCTTTGTTCCAAACATGATTGCTTCTGTCTTATTGATAATACGTGTTATAACCCTGGCGAAAATATCCAAATAATCGAAAACAATGGTGGTAGGAATGGGATGAAGTAAAAAAGGTAGCCCTTTTCGACGATAGCATCAATTTTCGGACCGCGTCTTCACTAAAGGATTGAAAATCGACAAGTGGTTCTCAACACATTACATCTCAAACTAGATTGGCAGCAGAATTTAAATAACGTCGAATGTGATTTTGGTTACAAAGTAGTCCGAGAAGAAATCATTTGCCAGCACAAGGTCATCAGCAGAATAAGGAAGTTTAGATTTAGACTTTAGACCGAGAAGCAATTCCATGAAACTGTAAAACTTCTTAGAATCTTTGTTTATGGCAGTAATTTTCTCTATTCAATATCGATCTTTCACAGTTCGCAATTATTTTTTTTACATAGTTCTTTTCTTTTCCTCCTTTAAAAATCTGACGGTTAACTTCAAAATGTGATGTGCGCCAACGTCTTTCAGCTTTTTTTCTTCGTCTGAGCTTGGCTTCTTCGATCACCTTATCATACCACTCTTTGTCGTCAACAAGTCTGAAAGAGTCTTATTCTTTAATTCGACCAAATCGTCAACGTCACTCGATGGATCTTTTAGTAGGTCTGAGAATTTCAGGTCTTCAATAAATACAAATCTGATATATGACTAATGAGGTTACATGTTGCAGGAGATATAACCAAACCCAGAGCATGACCCAGTCGATGTGTAGGGAAAAACATGTTGTATTAAACCAAATGATTTAAGAAGTTTTCTAAATTTCTGTGTTTTCATCACAAAAATTAAGGAATTCTGAGTTGTCCTTCTTGTGAGTGATTCACAAATAGGGGGGTTGTTCTTTCTGGACACAAGTGGACGATAAAACAGATAACATTATCTGACATATTGTAGGAACTGATTTTAACATGAAGTGAATCGAAACATTCGTTATCCATGACTTATCATTCAAAATTTTAGTCCCAATTTAAAGATTATCGGTAAATCTCCCACAGTGCGATTTCGTCTTGAAATTTGATATATATCATAACAGTTGGGTGTAAGATCCAATCTTGTTGAATCCTCTCCAGATTTCTTTAGCCAGGTTTCTGTCAAAAACAGGACATAACATCTTCGTCAAGTAAGGTTTTGTTGTGACACGATTAGCTGTTCAAAAGCAGTTGGGCAATTTGACCAATTTGGACACGGATTTCGGACTGGGACTTCCTTTGGCGATAATATGCGTCTAAACCAAACATAAACCGTGGTCGCAATTTCTATTGCAGCAACTGCCCGGAATGATGCGAAGTGAAATGGAATGAAATGGGGTTTAACCTCCACTGTTTAGCTCCGACCGGAATAATGCCAATTGAGTTAAAATGTCAGGACCAATAAGCAAGTGTGTGAATTTTGAAAACAAAAATCTATATATTTGCGCGTTCTAGTTCGGTTCTCGGCAAGCTGGGATTTGTGCCACTGTATTTCACTTTGTGTGCATTCACCATGGCGAACCTGGTCGAATGTTTATTTCACTTGTGGCCGGATGTGAACGTTTGTCAAGTAAAGACAGTAATATCTTCGCGTAATAAATAATTTATTAATAGGTACTCGCATTATACGATCTCTTGTCATATTTAATTACTGTTATTCTGAACTGAACTTGTTGGAAAGATACTGTAATTTGACAGTAAGAACGAAGATTAATAACTGAAAGAAATATATAGAATGAGGCATTATAATAACTTCGGATATATTCAGTTCCAATATAATACATATTCAAGAGCACCGTAAAGGGAAGAATTATACTATATTAAGACGCAATGAAACTCGCCAATATTGCATTACCAATATTAGTTATGCCGACATAAGATAGATTTATGCGGACATTTTAAGGACTGGCGCGCAGGTGTTTTTAAGGGGACATAACTTGCGTGCGAAGTTAGAAATTCGTATTTTTTTGTGGCGATTCCATAATTGAAGTGTGCAGTTTTTCACATAGCAAAGGAGATGTAACTTACAGCCTTTGAGTACTTATTTAAGTTTTAAAAAAAACAACATTTGAATACGGACCTTGTGTTTACTTAATGCCATTGAAACAATTTATTATTATTTTTTTAAAACTGGGCCGTTGTCATCATTTGAATGACCGTCAACATTATAAAAGTAAATCTTAAATCTGTTTGTAACTGTTTTGTATGGTGGCTGATTGGTATCATGTCGTATTGTCGTGATGTCGCCTTTCATAACGCGACAACCCGACAACCCGACGACCCGACATCACGACATTTCTACCCGACAACCCGACAAGCCGACAACCCGACATCACGACATTTCTACCCGACATCACGACATTTCTACCCGACATCACGACATTTTTACCCGACATTACGACACTAAAAATGTCGTGATGTCGGGTAAAAATGTCGTAATGTCGGGTAAAAATGTCGTATTGTCGGGTTGTCGTGATGTCGGGTTGTCGGGTTGTCGTGATGTCGTGTTGTCGGGTTGTCGCGTTATGGAACAAAAAACTGGCAATAAAGAAAATGGTTGATCAAGTGGAAGTAGATTCACACTCACATTGCAGTTTGAGTTGCATTCGTATCCATTTGTATACGTCCACATTCATAATGTGAACCGTCTTCATTAGCTCACTCGGATCAGAACAGGAGGACGTTAAACCCCATTTCAGTTCATAAGTGGTGTGGTTTCCAGCCCAAGCTTGTCCATGACAAAGAGTAGGGTCGTCTGTCTAACCTCGTGGGTTTTCTCCGGGTGCATGCCCTACCCCGCGGGGTGGTGCCAATCCCGCTTTTTTGTTATTATTTTGTCTGTAAATATTCTACAGGTTGCAATTATTAACACATTTTGTTCAAATTCGGCATGATCAATCATTTCAATAACAGGATGGTTGGTACCTATATTAATATTTAGTCTGTAAACACTCTACAGGCCGCGATTCTTAATGGATTTTCTTCAAATTTGGCATGAGCATTATTTTTAAAGAGACAATGGCACATACTGATGTAAATGCATGCCCGACCCATAGGGGCGTTGTCACGCCCACTTTTCGTGAATATTTTGTCTGTAAACACCTTTCAGACTGTAATTGTTATGAGATTTTAATCAGATTTGGCATGATCAAGACAGGATGGTAAACACCCTACAGGCTGTAAATTTTATACGCCCACATTGAAATATATCAAGGGCCATAACTCTGGTAGTAATTATTGGACATCGCTGAAAATCATTAGGCGTCTTCGTCGCATGAACTTACACACTGTGCATCAATTTTAAGCGAATCGGATGACAACGTTAGCATCTAGAGCGTCCACAAGATTTTAAAAAGTGAAACGTGATCATGGGCCATAACTTTGAAAATAATGCTCATGCCAGTCCTTGTGACTAAAGTTATTATCCGATTGATTTGAAATTTATACCAAGTGTTTATGTTCATGAAACTCTGGCAGTAATTATCTGGCAGTGAAAATCAATGGGCTTCTACGTCTCATGGCCATAAATATTGTATATAAATTTAAAATCAATCCGATGATAACTTTAGGCCCCAGAGAGTCCACAATCTGACCGACGGGCGGTGTGACGGACAGACGGGGGCGACGACGATTTATTTAGATGTGGACGTATGAAATTTGCAACCTGTAGGGTGTTTACCATTGTGTCTTGATCAAGCTAAAACTGAACAAAATCTCATAAGAATTACAGTCTGAAAGGTGTTTTCAGACAAAATATTCACGAAAAGTGGGCGTGACAACGCCCCTATGGGTCGGGCATGCATTTATATCAGTAGGTGCCATTGTCTCTTTAAAAATAATGCTCATGCCAAATTTGAAGAAAATCCATTAAGAATCGCGGTCTGTAGAGTGTTTACAGAATAAATATAAATATAGGTACCATCCTGTTATTGAAATGATTGATCATGCCGAATTTGAACAAAATCAATTAATAATTGCAACCTGTAGAATATTTACAGACAAAATAATAACAAAAAAGCGGGATTGGCACCACCCCGCGGGGTAGGGCATGCACCCGGAGAAAACCCACGAGGTTAGACAGACGACCCTACTCTTTGTCATGGACAAGCTTGGGCTGGAAACCACACCACTTGACTCAATGACAGACACACAGATAAGGGCGGCGGCATAATATGTTCACATTATGAAATAAAATGGGCGGCGGCATAATATGTTCACATTATGAACTGAAATGGGGTTTAACGTCCTACTGTTCTGATCCGAGTGAGCTAATGAAGACGGTTCACATTATGAATGTGGACGTATACAAATGGATACGAATGCAACTCAAACTGCAATGTGAGTGTGAATCTACTTTCACTTGATCAACCATTTTCTTTATTGCCAGTTTTTTGTTCCATAACGCGACAACCCGACATCACGACAACCCGACAACCCGACAATACGACATTTTTACCCGACATCACGACATTTTTACCCGACATCACGACATTTTTAGTGTCGTAATGTCGGGTAAGAATGTCGTGATGTCGGGTAGAAATGTCGTGATGTCGGGTTGTCGGGTTGTCGGGTTGTCGTGTTGTCGGGTAGAAATGTCGTGATGTCGGGTTGTCGGGTTGTCGGGTTGTCGCGTTATGAAAGGCGACACCACGACAATACGACATGATACCAATCAGCCACCTACCCGACATCACGACATTTTTACCCGACATTACGACACTAAAAATGTCGTGATGTCGGGTAAAAATGTCGTGATGTCGGGTAAAAATGTCGTATTGTCGGGTTGTCGTGATGTCGGGTTGTCGGGTTGTCGTGATGTCGGGTTGTCGGGTTGTCGCGTTATGGAACAAAAAACTGGCAATAAAGAAAATGGTTGATCAAGTGGAAGTAGATTCACACTCACATTGCAGTTTGGGTTGCATTCGTATCCATTTGTATACGTCCACATTCATAATGTGAACCGTCTTCATTAGCTCAGTCGGATCAGAACAGTAGGACGTTAAACCCCATTTCAGTTCATAATGTGAACATATTATGCCGCCGCCCATTTTATTTCATAATGTGAACATATTATGCCGCCGCCCTTGTCTGTGTGTCTGTCATTGAGTCAAGTGGTGTGGTTTCCAGCCCAAGCTTGTCCATGACAAAGAGTAGGGTCGTCTGTCTAACCTCGTGGGTTTTCTCCGGGAGCATGCCCTACCCCGCGGGGTGGTGCCAATCCCGCTTTTTTGTTATTATTTTGTCTGTAAATATTCTACAGGTTGCAATTATTAACAGATTTTGTTCAAATTCGGCATGATCAATCATTTCAATAACGGGATGGTACCTATATTAATATTTAGTCTGTAAACACTCTACAGACCGCGATTCTTAATGGATTTTCTTCAAATTTGGCATGAGCATTATTTTTAAAGAGACAATGGCACCTACTGATGTAAATGCATGCCCGACCCATAGGGGCGTTGTCACGCCCACTTTTCGTGAATATTTTGTCTGAAAACACCTTTCAGGCTGTAATTCTTATGAGATTTTGTTCAGTTTTAGCTTGATCAAGACACAATGGTAAACACCCTACAGGTTGCAAATTTCATACGTCCACATTTAAATAAATCGTCGTCGCCCCCGTCAGTCCGCCCGTCGGTCAGATTGTGGACTCTCTGGGGCCTAAAGTTATCATCGGATTGATTTTAAATTTATATACAATGTTTATGGCCATGAGACGTAGAAGCCCATTGATTTTCACTGCCAGATAATTACTGCCAGAGTTTCATAAACATAAACACTTGGTATAAATTTCAAATCAATCGGATAATAACTTTAGTCACAAGGACTGGCATGAGCATTATTTTCAAAGTTATGGCCCATGATCACGTTTCACTTTTTAAAATCTTGTGGACGCTCTAGAGGCTAACGTTGTCATCCGATCCGCTTGAAATTGATGCACAGTGTGTAAGTTCATGCGACGAAGACGCCTAATGATTTTCAGCGATGTCCAATAATTACTACCAGAGTTATGGCCCTTGATATATTTCAATGTGGGCGTATAAAATTTGCAGCCTGTAGGGTGTTTACCATCCTGTCTTGATCATGCCAAATCTGATTAAAATCTCATAACAATTACAGTCTGAAAGGTGTTTACAGACAAAATATTCACGAAAAGTGGGCGTGACAACGCCCCTATGGGTCGGGCATGCATTTACATCAGTAGGTGCCATTGTCTCTTTAAAAATAATGCTCATGCCAAATTTGAAGAAAATCCATTAAGAATCGCGGCCTGTAGAGTGTTTACAGACTAAATATTAATATAGGTACCATCCCGTTATTGAAATGATTGATCATGCCGAATTTGAACAAAATCTGTTAATAATTGCAACCTGTAGAATATTTACAGACAAAATAATAACAAAAAAGCGGGATTGGCACCACCCCGCGGGGTAGGGCATGCACCCGGAGAAAACCCACGAGGTTAGACAGACGACCCTACTCTTTGTCATGGACAAGCTTGGGCTGGAAACCACACCACTTGACTCAATGACAGACACACAGACAAGGGCGGCGGCATAATATGTTCACATTATGAAATAAAATGGGCGGCGGCATAATATGTTCACATTATGAACTGAAATGGGGTTTAACGTCCTACTGTTCTGATCCGACTGAGCTAATGAAGACGGTTCACATTATGAATGTGGACGTATACAAATGGATACGAATGCAACTCAAACTGCAATGTGAGTGTGAATCTACTTCCACATGATCAACCATTTTCTTTATTGCCAGTTTTTTGTTCCATAACGCGACAACCCGACAACCCGACATCACGACAACCCGACAACCCGACATCACGACAACCCGACAACCCGACAACCCGACAATACGACATTTTTACCCGACATCACGACATTTTTACCCGACATCACGACATTTTTAGTGTCGTAATGTCGGGTAAAAATGTCGTGATGTCGGGTAGAAATGTCGTGATGTCGGGTTGTCGGGTAGAAATGTCGTGATGTCGGGTTGTCGGGTTGTCGGGTTGTCGCGTTATGAAAGGCGACATCACGACAATACGACATGACACCAATCAGCCACCATAGTTAACCACCCAAAGATGTTTTAATGACAAAAATAGTACGTACAACAGGATCGCACTACACGCAAACCCAAGAAAATCTTAAAGATAAATCTGCGGACAAGACAGAAAATAGACATTGCAAAAAATAAACAAATCAAATAGTGGGAAAAATCATAATTTATTCAGCTCAACATAAGACGTACAATGCCGTCGTGTTGCATACCATTTATATAGTTGAACCATATCATAAAAATATCTTATTTCATATAGTCTTACGTATTTGTCAACATCCAGGTGAACTTGCTCTATTTAGCCTATTCAGATTTGTTCAGATGAATCTGATTTTTAAATTTATTTAATAGCGTTAGAATTTTTGGGTCGGGCCGACCCAATGATATTGGGTCAAAGGCATCTGACCCAAAATATCCTAGTCAGAAATTTTGGGTCAAAAATTTTGACGCCAAAATATTGGGTCAAAGGCATCTGGCCGCATCTGACCCAAAATATACTGGTTAGAAATTTTGGGTCAACATTTTTGACCCAAAAATAATGGGTCATCCTACCTAAAATATACTTGTCATAAATTTTGGGTCATAATATTTTGACCAAAAAATATCATGTCGCCACTGTTTTTGGTGGCTACCCGACCAATCTCTTTGGGTAAAAATTTTGGTAATTAGAATTTTTTGAAATCCGACCCAAAAATTACTGGTCAGAAATTTTGACCCAAAGATATCATGTCGCCACTCTGTTGGGTAGCTAACTGACCCAATCTTGTTGGGTTAAATTAGCACCAGAGTTAGAATCGTTGACGTCATCTGTAGGTTAACAACGACGCCATGTTAAATGTTTTGAAAATTGAATACGCAGAACTATGTTATCAATATCATTATATTTATACTTAATAGTTTTTCTTGCAATTCAAATAGTTTTATATCAGTTCGGATTTTGATAAATTAATGCATTTTTGTGGCTGACAAACTGAAACTTATACAGACTGGCTTTTCTATGTAATGTTCGTAGGTGAGTATTTTTTTATTTTGTCATAAAGTTTAAGGCCTAGTCCTAGTATTCAAAATCATCGTTTCATTTTAATCTTGATCTTTTGATTATGCATGCATTGCGATGCAGGCTAACCTCACCTTTACACTTTCACAAATAATTTTTGTGTCTGTTATGTTAAGATTTAGAATCTATTTAATGAAAGCCGTGATCACATTTTATTGACCTGTTAAAAAATACCAACTATGCCATGGTTTTTTAACTGCAAATTCGACAAGGTCGATGGCGATGTTGTTACTCCCCAGTCCGAGCTACCCCTGTACCATAGCCTATACTATAACATAACAAAATTTCAGCCTCGGGACAGGGCAGCCCTAGCTTTTTCAATCGACCTCTAGATTAAGGGTGAGACCTTTTCACGGTTATAATAATTCAATTGCTGAATAGCCTCACTCACTGGGTCTGGCAGATAAATAGAAATAATTATCTTCTTAATCTTAATCTTAGCAATTTTTAGTGATAAGTGATATTATTAATTATTATTACTAATTTTTCAGACCAAGACTCCAAGACTCCAAGAGCCTGAAGAGGTGGATGGTGAAGTAGCCTACTCCTTAACGCGAGGATAAACCCGTATCGTCATCATCGCCACACGGCCTTAGGCATACTTGCATTTGCATCTGCGGCGGTGACCTACCAATGACGAATACCAGTGTTCTCCAAGTGATTATCACCGAGCCACAGACCAACTTTACTTTAAGCCCATCAAGAGGAAGCTACCCATGCCCTGTATTTTCACATATTGAAATTAAAAGTCTTTTTTTCTGTTTCAGTCTTGTGATTTAACTTCAACCCAAGGTCGCACATCATATTTTGCATGTCTAGAAACGCAAATGTCACCAACGAAGACCAACCCATTTCAATTTCTACCCAACAAATATGGGTCAAATTTGACCCCCCAAAATTGGGCACAGACATGACGTACCCAATAAATTTGGGTCGCTTTGATCCAATAATTTTAGGTAATTACGACCCAAATTTATTGGGTCAATGCGACCTGAATTTATTGGGTGAAAGTGACCCAAAATATTTTTTGGGTACGCCATGTCTATACCCAATATGGTTGGGTCCAATTTGACCCAATATTTTTGGGTCAATTTGACCCAATCCTTCTAACAGTGTATCTGGTGTATCTTCTATTTTATTTTCTTATGAATTAGGTTATATGTAAAAATATATGTTTTATCTCCAATAGAATCTTTTTCGCGGAAATCTATGACATATCTATCCACACCCTGTATGTCTGAGCAGCCAATTGCGACACAACAATAAAATAGGGCATATTATAAATAGATAGTGCGTAGTTACAATGTACTTGGGACCCAAGATGGCGTCTTTTTACACATAACGTCATATTTTCATGACGTCACGTGAATTTTCTGGCTTCACAGTTGTCGCAACTTTATCTATATACGGCTTTGGTCCAACCTCGCGAACCTGTTTTAGTCCTAAAACGACCAGGTTTGTGTCGAATGGACGTTATCATCGCGCTATGCATTTGGCCAATCTTGTAGCACGAATAGCAGATATTACATAGAACATGTGCATGTTAGCCTATCGATTTGCGTTACCCTAATAAAAAAAATATTGATTGTGGTGGATACTGATGTATAGTATTATATTATAAACCAGCAAGTCTTACAATCCTCTCAAAAATCATAGGCCATTTTGTGTTTTCATATAATTTAGATTTGGTTTACATATGCTGGCATTGCATACCGAGTCTCGTTTTAGAATTAAGCCCAAGAAAGGTCTACTGTCTGAACCGTCAACAATTTTAAACGGATTTCTTCGATTAAGACGAAACTACTCAATAATGGTTATTAAAAACCTGCCGATGTGTTTGAAATCACCCCACGGTTATAAAAAAAACCCGTTGTACAATGAAATGCTCCAATGAATAAAAAAAAATTATTTCTTGAGTTCCACACTGATCAGCAGTGAATATTCGCTAGGCTGCTACAATCACTGATAAGGATGACATTGATGCGATTTAATTATGACCCCAATCTATTTATTTTTTCCTCCGACAAATTAAATTCTAAAACATTTTTTATATATTAGAAAAATAAATAAAGACGTTTGAAGTATTTGTAGGTAAAAATGATTTCCTTTTAAGTGTAAATGAGGAAAAGGCACCATCCTTTCCGAACCAGGAACGTCTTACATAAACGATGAATACACCATTGCGCCAATGACTGACACCGCGAGATGTGAAACAGGTTGACAGAGTTCATCAAAACATTGCACGTGTCACGTGATGACATCGTAAGATGTCGGAGATTCATTTTGAAACAATTCATTGTCAGTCTACCAAATTTTATTCCCGCTGAATATATCACTGTTTACATGGCTACTCGTAAATATAATTGTAAATATCCTGTATAAAGTAATAGGTTTTGATAAATTACTTTACAGCCCTCCGTATTAAGCAACGTTGTGGCTAAAGGATCAAAATAAACACACTTTATTTCATAATAAAATTTTATAATTCATGAACTAGTCGAGCCCCCATGTTCTATGATTTTCACAGAAATCGAAAGTAATTTCTATTGGCTATGTTGCACGGCTATTAATCTATTTTGAAAGAGCTGAATCTGCCTATTTCAAGGAGGGGGGGGGGGCTTCAAATGTTATATAAATTATTATTTAGCGATCATGTGGCTGAAGTTTAAAACAAAGCAGTGAATCATCAGCATATACATGTAAATGGAATTAAAGGCCATATTACCTAACAATTACGCCAAGTGTATAGACCTAAATGCAATAGGGCCTATAATATGGATTCCTGTGGAACACCGCAGATTAAAAGCATTCTGGAGTTATGTAAATCCCGTCTATATCAAACCAACGGTTCTTTCCCGAATTGCAGGTGTCACTTTGCATATAGTACGGGGATGTCAATAGTCAGAGATTTTTATTTCCAGTTTGACATAATAAACAACTGGTTACTTATAAAGTTTAGTGGCATACTTTGTATCTTGTAAAGTTTCATGACGAATCTGATTTAGAAACATATTATATATCATCCGACCGTTCCCCCGTTCTATTTGATTTATATGTACACAAACCAGTCAAAACTGTAGAAAAATGAAAAGATTTTACTGTTAATCTAATTCAATCTGAATTCAACAATATAAAATCTGTTGATGACGTCAACGCCAAAGGCTATTTTGATATCATATGTTCTGTATTTGATGATTTGGTATTGGAACAGGCCAATTTGAACGTGAGAATACGCTCTGCTTGGTTCAATGGTGATCCATCTTATCCGCGAAACCAAGATGACTTACTATTCAAATAAGGTCGACTCCAGCAATGACAGCACAAATGACTGTTTAAGGTCATCATCACATTGTCAAGCACTATGACAGTGATAATCACTCCGAAGAGTTAGGACAACACCTGCACCGGCACAGATAGGATTGTGAAACTTGGCCATAAAGTATGCTTATACTGGTGAGGACAATACACCATCACCGTATCGGACTTTCAACTAGTTGATGAGACTGAAATTGTAAAAATCATAAAAGTCTGAAACTAAATCACTTTTATGATTTTTACAATTACAATTTTACGATCCCACCCCTCGTTTCCGCCTGTACCCATCATTAATTCTTCTTTATTAGAGAATAATTTGCCCGGTGTCTTTAACCATAGGTCTTTTTATCAAACACTCTGGAGAGGATAGGGCCTTATATCCGATCAAATTACGACCTAATTGAAGAATACCAAAGCGCGTGTCAAAATTAAATATTAAGGACACAGTTGTACAATGACATTACTGTGTGTCAGGATAGGCGTCTGAATCAATGCCATTACTGTGTGGCGGGAGATAGGAGTCTAAGTCGACGACATTACCGTGTGTCAGGAGATAGCTCGAATACATTCTACCTGCTGATCTTACAAAACATTGTCCCCAGCATTCGACATTAAGGTGAAGTTTCTCCTGTGACGATTAGAATATAAGTCCTATATTTAATCTATACATTTCACAGCTTTCTTCAAATCCCAGCATCATGCCTACTTCTATACTTCAACATCTACTTTGAACCAGTAATATATGACTCACACCTGTCAACAGAGACTCATATAAACCGTGTATAAATTAGGATATTTCAATTTGAAAAAATATTGGAAAACTGAAACCTAATGTAACTGCAGATTGGATGAAAACTCTATTAAATCCCTAAGTGGATTCTCGCCTTGATAGCTTAAATTCTTTCATATTTTGTATCCCTGCAACATAGGGAAAAATACAAAAATTGCTCTGTATTACTGGTGCTTCTTATAGTGAACATTTTACCCCAATCCTTGCTCCCGGCTCAATTTATAATAATCTGTAAAATTCTACTGTTAACTTTTAAATGTCCAATGGTTTGCCTTGTCTCGCGTATCAACTATTTTAAATGTCCAATGGTTTGCTTTGTCTCACGTATCAACTATTTTCACTTTATATCCACCATCCCGAACTTAACGTCCTTCTCGGGATCATTTTTTTTAAAGGCGCAAACTGGCAGTAGACATAATGAACGTGATGACGTCTTCGGGTTTAATGGATTTTGTCAAATTTGGTGTTAAGAAACATTGGCGTCGTTGACTCACCCCCCCCCCCCCGCCATCTTTGGCCATCTTTGGCCATCGTTCTATACATTATAATTTAGCTGTAACATAGTATCAAAAGATCTAATGACAACAATGACTATGGATTTGACTTCTTTATTTCAAAAATGAAATGAAATGGGGTTTAACGTCCTACTTTTCTGCACCTTACCCGGGCTAATGGAAGACGTGCATCCGCCATACAGTGTGCTATGAGGGAAATTTTGCCCGGGCAGCGGCGCTACGACCTACTCTTATATCGAATTCGAACTGCCAAGGGATCTTTTACGTGCACTCCAATGTGTACACGGGACCTCGGTTTTTCGTCCCATCCGAACGACTAGGCAGCTGTCCTTGTCAGGCCCTCCTTCTCACTGCAAGGTGCATAGTGTGTAGAAATGCCGTCAGAGCTTTTAGTATTGGGCTTCTGCGTTAGAAAATCCTCTGTGCAAGTAGTAAAGCTTAATTATGGTTACTATTAATGAAAACTAGTGAGAAATATACGTGTTGTCAGTTGTCGCTTAAACCCGTCAGTACTTGTACCGTACGTCAGTATTTCTGTTAATGGTCAGTAATAATCATACGGTGAGTATGTGAGTTAATTGGTTAGTATTCCTTACTTCTGTCAGTTTGTAAAAATAACGTGAGTAATTAAACAAACGTGAGTTTATCCAAACATATCACTATTGAGGCACGTGCGGGAGAAATTGACGAAAGCGTGACTAATTAAGAAAACGTCACTATTTGAGCTACCGCTCACTATCCGAGTATAACCGCCAGTTACCTTTGATGTGCGTCGGTAATCGGACCTGACGTCAGTAGAGCGTGAAATCATTAACTATTTAAAATACTGGCGAGTATTGTTACTGTAAGTGATCATAATATTTTTATTACTAACCTGAATATTTCCTCCGATTCGAGAATATTAATTATTTTAATTACTTATTAATAAATATTAATAAATAATTAAAATAATTAAAATTATTTATCAATATTCTCGAATCGGAGGAGATTTTTTAAACCATAATTGGTGGCAATGAGTAAAGGGACTATTTGTCGGCAATTTCGCTTACCACCGTAGTTTGCAAAAAAAAAAAAAAACGCCAAAGATAGTTAGATAGATCGATCTCTAAATACAGTGATCAGAATTCGGATGAGACAGAGTCCACTTCATATATAAATATGAATTTAAATGCTCAGTGGCGAGGTTTGATTCGTCACATAATCTGTACCCGTTCACGTTCTTACAACGGGGTTCCCATGCAGAATACGGCGCAATATATATTACGATTTATATGTATTCTCGTTACATGCGGGTTGGCACATATTTTGGGGTAGGTGGCGCGGTAAGGATTAGTAAATTTGGAATCAGAACTAATGGTTTAAGAAGATCAACACAAATCTGTTTTCGGTAATTTTATTGAAACGGATTATGATAGCAGATATTATTGAACTTCATACACATATATACACGCTGAAATTCTGAACACCGAAGAATCGTGTGATTATCTATTTACTTTTGAGAAATAATAGCTATTAAACAATATATATAGCAATGAAACAATATAAATAACGATGAAAATAATAATAGCAAATGTTAAAATACAATATGATCGTACGTAACAGAAAAATAATAAATTTCATTCAAGTAATTCGAAATTATGAACACAGAAGATTCTATAAATAATTTAGAAATTGTTTTATTTAGCACACGATAAATATAATTGATACATTGCATGCAACGGTGTAATAGTAAAACCATGCCCGACGTTCGATCTTGGGATATTTTTCATGTAGATATCCTGTGCGATTAATTCTTTATTAAAACAAAAGGCTGATAGAAATACTTCTAAAAGAACATTGAAAATCATCCCCTAAAAAAACACATTTATAACTACACTATATTACATATTCAAAACTGAGACAATTCTAAACACGGGAAATTTCAAGAAATTGAAAACACAATAGCAGAACTTTTGTTAAAGATTTCCAACAAATTTATAGAGCATTTTTATTTCTTAAAATTTGTCACTTACATATCCGAAATTGTCGTTTGAGTTTTTGTACAATAGTCACACCGGTAACAAATTGTCTTTTAATGATACAGTTTATCAATAAACATAACAGAAATTTATATAGTTAATGATTTCACGCTCTATTGAGGTGATAAACCTAGCCAATCAACATTCTTAATCTCTTGAGCAGTATAACACAAAGGTGCTAGCTAATTAAGTGGTGAGATTAACAGAATTTAATCCCATAAAAGATTTAATATACAAGACCTATATTACTAATGTACGGACTATTCTCTTTGGTTCTAAATTCTAACACCGAGCAAAATATTAAACAAGCATTAACAAATATATGACATGGTTGTTACGTGATTTAGTGTTAAAATCTAACGATAACTTTAACTTGCTTTTTCTCGAAAATGTCGCAAAATCACTAGTTTATCCGACCAGAGGAAAGTGTCACGCTGAAATTCTGAACACCGAAGAATCGTGTGATTATCTATTTACTTTTGAGAAATAATAGCTATTAATCAATATATATAACAATGAAACAATATAAATAACGATGAAAATAATAATAGCATATAATAAGGTACGATACACAATGTTAAAATACAATATGATCGTACGTAACAGAAAAATAATAAATTTCATTCAAGTAATTCGAAATTATGAGCACAGAAGATTCTATAAATAATTTAGAAATTGTTTTATTTAGCACACGATAAATATAATTGATACATTGCATGCAACGGTGTAATAGTAAAACCATGCCCGACGTTCGATCTTGGGATATTTTTCATGTAGATATCCTGTGCGATTAATTCTTTATTAAAACAAAAGGCTGATAGAAATACTTCTAAAGGAACATTGAAAATCATCCCCTAAAAAACACATTTATAACTACACTATATTACATACTCAAAACTGAGACAATTCTAAACACGGGAAATTTCAAGAAATTGAAAACACAATAGCAAAACTTTTGTTAAAGATTTCCAACAAATTTATAGAGCATTTTTATTTCTTAAAATTTGTCACTTACATATCCGTAATTGTCGTTTTAGTTTTTGTACAATAGTCACACCGGTAACAAATTGTCTTTTAATGATACAGTTTATCAATAAACATAACAGAAATTTATATAGTTAATGATTTCACGCTCTATTGAGGTGATAAACCTAGCCAATCAACATTCTTAATCTCTTGAGCACTATAACACAAAGGTGCTAATTAAGTGGTGAGATTAACAGAATTTAATCCCATAAAAGATTTAATATACAAGACCTATATTACTAATGTACGGACTATTCTCTTTGGTTCTAAATTTTAACACCGAGCAAAATATTAATCAAACATTAACAAATATATGACATGGTTGTTAGTCTGTTACGTGATTTAGTGTTAAAATCTAACGATAACTTTAACTTGCTTTTTCTCGAAAATGTCGCAAAATCACTAGTTTATCCGACCAGAGGAAAGTGTCAAACGGACGGGGTGAGTGACTCAATGTGAATGAATATATTCAGCAAAATATTTTGTGAAATAAACTGTCGGAAATGCAGCCAGGCAGCATTCCAGACACTGGTTGTCGAGATAAATTGAGCTGGTCAGATACTGTTCGTCGCCAAATCAGCAGCTTATCCTAACAAAGAGGGAGGTGTCGAATGAACGGAGTGAGTGTATCAAGTGAATGTATATTCTCGTCGCGTTGGACCTATATTACTAATGTATGGACTATTCTCTTTGGTTCTAAATTCTTACACCGAGCGAAATATTAAACAAACATTTTATTAACAAATATATGACATGGTTGGGTTCAGATTCATGCCGTATTTCACTGAACGTAACTGATTTGACAGTAGAGTCAAAATGGAAACAATTGAATGTAAATTAGCTCGTATACAATCAGTTTACATTATTATATGCGTTGCGACCCATTTGGGTCAATTTCTAGGTCCTAAATATATTTATAGTGATGGCCCGATATGACACCTATATCAGATATTGACAGCAACATATAATATCGACTGATACATATAATTACCGATAGTGGTGGATATAAAACTATTACACATTGAAATGTTTCGAATGACATAATAATCCTTGTAGATGAACGTCACTGTTAGTCAGGAAATGCATGGTGCTATTTTACCTCGGTTATCAAGCACAAACGCCGCGTTTTTGAAGAAATAAAATTGTGTCACGCTTCCTACGCAATCACAAATACACCCCATCTATCTTGTCAAGCGGACGTTAATTGTTTGCTGTATCATTAATGATGTTGAAAACCATCTGTACTCGGAAAATTGTCCATCCATTCCTCTAGATACCACGAACCTTTTCCTTTTAATGTATGCAGACGACACGGCAGTGTTCTCGGAAACTCCCGAGGGTTTACAACAGTTGCTTGACTCATTATGTAAATATACTTGTAAATGGAACCTCACTGCAAATACGAACAAAACTAAAATTGTTGTTTTTAGAAATAGTGGAAAATTATCAGAAAATGAAAAATGGTTTTATAATGGTAATGAATTAGAAATTACTATAGTAACTAGTGTTGATTCCGATGTAATTCCTTAAATGATTGGCACCTGTATGTCTATAATAGGTGTCTGAACTGAAAGGTTCACGCGGCAATGAATGAAACATCAAAGCGAAGAGCAATCACGTGACATTCTTTCGTCATTTCTAGAACTATAAACCATCTAATGGGAACTTATTTGTTTGTAATATTATTAATAAATAAAGTATGATATATATCATAAATTATTATTTGTTGATACATATTATGTCTAAATTCTTAAAGTAGCCTAGCATAACAAAAGAAATCACTAAATTATTTCTAAATTTTCACTGGCGTCTAGAAGCTGGAATGTCAATCTTGTGACATCAAAGGGATATCCTCCCTTTCATCTTTCATGCCACTCACACGTAAACCATGCAGTATATTTTCCCGCCTTTTCCAATACTTCTATTCATAATGATTAAGTATCCAGACAATACCAGCAGTGATCTAGATAAAACTAACGTGAAGTAGTAAGATTTGGAACTATTTCACGATAAGCGACAACCCAAGATGTGCGATGCCTCATACCAGTCCGGTATGCACACGACTCTTCAGTGCTAAGAATTTCAGCTTGTATGCGTATGCTTGAAATTCATTATTTCTGTTATCTGCTATCATGTTATCTGTTTCAATAAAATTAGTGAAAACAGATTTGTGTTGGTGATCTTTTTTAACCATTAGTTGTGATTCCAATTTAAACCATACAGATATTAAAGCGCCGCACGTCCCAAAGCAAGTGCTAATCCGCATGAACGAGAATAAATATAAATTGTAAGTGAAATAACACTATACACATTGCCCCATATTCTGCAAACTACACATTGCCTCGTATTCTGCAAACTACACATTGCCCCGTATTCTGCAAACTACACATTGCCTCGTATTCTGCAAACTACACATTGCCCCGTATTCTGCAAACTACACATTGCCCCGTATTCTGCAAACTACACATTGCCCCGTATTCTGCAAACCTCGGCGGTTATGGAAATCGCCGAAAAATACACCCGTTAATGTTTAAAAACAGTATTCTGCAAACTACGGCGATAACCGGAAAATACCCATGTTCACTACCATCCATTATTGTTAAAAAAAAAAAAAAAAACATTTTCTGATTCGAGAATAATAATAAATAATTAATATTTTATTCAGAAGGTAGCGAATATTTAACGGGAAGTTAATTTACCTATAGTAACAATACTGACCAGAAATGTATATAGTTAACTATTTCACGCTCTACTGGCGCCGTGTCCAATTACTAACGCACATCAAAGGTAACTGGCGGTTATACTCAGATAGTGAGCGGTAGCTCAAATAGTGACGTTTTCTTAATTAGTCACGCTTTCGTCAATTTCTCCCGCACGTGCCTCAATGGTGATATGTTTGGATAAACTCACGTTTGTTTAATTACTCACGTTATTTTTACATACTGACAGAAGTAAGGAATACTAACCAATTAACTCACATACTCACCGTATGATTATTACTGACCATTAACAGACATACTGACGTACGGTACAAGTACTGACGGGTTTAAGCGACAACTGACAACACGTATATTTCTCACTAGTTTTCATTAATAGTAACCATAATTAAGCTTTACTACTTGCTCAGAGGATTTTCTAACGCAGAAGCCCAATACTAAAAGCTCTGACGACATTTCTACACACTATGCATGTTACCGTGTCTGTATCACTGACAAGGGGAAACCACGCCGGAAAATCGAGATGAACTTTTTCGGTCAATGCAGGGATCGAACACTCGACCTCCAGGCTAACGAGCCAGTGCCTTGCTCACTTAGCCACCGTGATTCCCTCTTTATTTCAACAATACAGAGGAACAAACATTAAAAGTGATTACATCTGTAATTCTAAGTACCAATAAAGTGCCCAGGAACATAACATATCGTAACAGATTGTAGTCTTTACGTTCATCGTCCAAATTCACGTCTACCGCCATTTTCACACGCCCTCGTTCTGTCGTGTACAGCAGTCTCCGTAGTGGTCTCTCGATAAGATGATTTAGAACGGTCAAAGTCAAGGTGTTATCTACAACCTTATTAGTATTTAACAACCATTCACAAGTTATAACACATATATATTAGTAATCATATAATAGTATCTAATAATATTCCTGTGTTGTCTTACTAACTTCATTATTAGATACTTGCCAATACACGTGCCAATACACGTGCCAATACCATTGTCTTACATAGCAAGTCGGTAAATGATGAATTAATAATAACTAGAAATGTATTTGATGAATATTTTAATACTGTCATCCACTTTGATTTGATTTAATTACAAAAGTGGACCTTTGATATTCTAAAGCTGGGTTGTTTTTTTTCGGTTAGTAGCCACACTAACGTCCATAGTGTTCCACTTGGTGAATTTTTCGTGTGATAAATGATTTATTAATAGGCTATTTGTCAAACAACCTAGCAATATGCGATCTCGTGTCAGGTTTAATTACTGTTATTTTTGGTTTAACAAGTGGGAAAGAACTATAATTTGACACTAGTAGATTAATGAAAGAGAAGTTCCATGTAGACAAAGACAAATAATGATGACTTAGTAATTACCATCTTCATCAGCTGTGGTGCCTCTAAATCCTTTGCTACATAATAGATCACATATCGTTTAAAATATTTATAGGCTTTTCCTTTCAGCCACCTCAAATTCTAACATTCAGTCGATAATTACATTGGTTACAGACCTTACCTCTGAGTATCGGCCACCTAAAATATGGAAAGCTCATACAAAATGTGGCTACACCAGTCGTTCCCAACCTTTTCCCACTCGCTGAGCCCTTGGGACATTTTACAAATCTCCGAGGACCCCTTTACACGGTTCAGTCTGATTTACCATATAAGGGTGTTAGAGTTGGGATGCAGCTAAAAGTCTGGACGAGCATACCGAGTAAAGAATATTTGAAGACATTTTCTAGCTTTTAGGTGGCCCACAAAAGCCAGGATCTCATCACATATTGAAAATATTGTGACGAGAACTCTAAACGCAGATAAATAAACAAGAGATGTTGCTAGTTTATTTATATTTTAACAAATAAATATATGAGGATATTATGATTACATGTATTTTTAAAACATTGATTCTTCAACTTGATTTTAATCCTGAAAAATAATGGATTATAAATTATACCGGGTAAAATACAACATATTACATGCCTTACTCAGTCTTCCGGATATAATCTGACAAAATATAATGCCAATGTATAGAAATAATACGATGAAATGAATGGTAATAGGTCAATGATATGACGGATATAATAGTATTATAAACTTTTCATTTCAATTTTATCATACGATAAACAGTTTATAAAAAATACAGGGTTTAAAAATTCCTTTACAGTTACTTGCCATCTTCTTATTATATCTCATTATTAGGACTGAATACCTCCTGCTTAGTGTCACCGTTGTGGTGTCATCCTCTCCAGCCGTCCACGCGTCCAAACCTAACGATAGAAGCTATTGATTTCGGGGTCTTTTTTTGTCAAGTTTCATGAGAATTAAAGGGGTCATGGAACCTATTGATATACAGGGTTGTGTGACTATCCGTTGCGGGGTCACACCCCTTGTCCTAAACCCATGGGACGTTTCAAACGCTACTTTTTAACGGATTTTTCCCCCCAATATGGTGTGAAGTGAGGTCAAAAGTAGACGAAATCTTTTCAAGCAATCGTTATACTGATTGACCGACGTGTTCAAAAAATAAAATTTATTCGCAGTCTTCAAAACAAGCTACGTATTAAAAAGTCAAATTATGCAAAAAGTTCAACTCAAAATAAATGTTAGAGATTAAAACATTGACGTTTTTTACATTGTAACTACCAGCTTATTCTTGCTCACGTTCGCCCCTTTTCCAAAAACATTTAGAACGTGAAAGAGGCTACACATTTTTTTTCAAATATTTGGACGAACCCTGTCGACGAACACTTATGATGTTCACCGTCAATAAGTGGACGAACCCTGTCGAAATTCACCATTTCACGACCTTACTTTCCGAATTTAATAATAATAAAAAAATAAATAAAAGGCCCTTTTTGAAGATTGCGAATAAATATATTTTTGAACACGTCATCTAAACAGTATAGCGATTGCTTCAATAGTTTTCTAAAAATATTCATTTATTTGCTGCTTGTTTGAGGAATTAAACAAAATATTTAATCCAAAACCACGTGTTTCGTGCAATTTTCCAATGTTACATTATAAGAGTAGCCTGAAAACAACCTGTGATGTCATCGTCACTAGTAAAATTACGACCGGCTTATTCTATCTTAGGTGAAAGTATGACGGAACCAAATCCGGCCAATAATTTATCAGAATCTGCTTCAAAATAGTCATGCAGATAGTCATGGGACGCAGTCAAGATCTCTGGCACCCATCTAATGTATTCCACCCCCTCATGAGACTTGTTCATAGCAAAAAGAGAAAATGAGAGTTTTACGGTAATCGGTCTAGTGGCGTGAGGGCGGAGACAGAGCTATCCCTCAACCTTCTTTGTGAAATTCCACTCAGTGATCGGTCTGACCTTCCAGACTTGTATGCTATTCGGAATGGTATAGACTTCGTATGTGATCGGATATTATGTATTTATTCTTGTATTACAGACCGTTTAATTGTGTGTTACGCATGCTTGTCATTCAAAAAAATATGAAATAATATTTTCGTCGGGTTAGGGCCCCGCGGTTCTAGTCAGTCCAATGGCCCCGTTCAGGTTAATCTGGGCTGTGCCACAGTTCACCCCTTTTCCGAAAACTTTGTTAACGGGAGAAGCTTCAGTTTTTAACGGATATTTCTCCTAATTTGGTGTGAAGCATTTGGGTTACGAGAGGACGAACCCTATCGACATTCAATGTTTTGTGGCGACATGTCCACACATATCACATGTGCATACTAGACTTTCACTGAATGAGGGCATGTCCTATATATATGTCTCAATGTTAACATTATTTTGTATCTAATTAAGCTGGTCCTACAATAGAAACAAGTCTGTCGGTGTTATCTATAAAGGCCAAAAATGGACAGGTAAAATCTGAATACCGAGCCACCTTGGTTGATTATTAGGACTTGTAGATGGGTTGTTCTTTTTTTCAGATAAACGATTAAGCTGCTGGTCCAGTTGGAAAACAAATGAATATATATTTATTATAGCTGGTGAAACAGGCATACATCCTCGATATTGCTTGGTATGTGTATCTCTATTTGACATTTTTTAAAAACTTAAGAAAAATTATTTTAGTCGTAGGTAATGTTTCAATGTTTGATATCTATGGCCCCAGGTAATGTTTAATAATCAGTGTTTGATTCAGAGAAAGTATAAGTTCCCAAATATGCATAGGTCTGATGCAGTATAATCCATTGTCTTCCTATCTTTACAACGTTTCGTGTTGCAAATTTAAGTTTCTGGTTAAGATTAGTTACAAGGATATTTTGTTCGGTATAAACATTCAGAGTTTTATTAAGAAAGAGAATAGCGCAAGTTGCAGTAAGAGTTATCATTTTTGTTTTGCTTATATTATGACTACTTAGCAAAAAAAAATATATTGAAATTAATAATTTACAAGACATCTACTAATGTAATAAAAAAACAAACAAAATAAGCAGTGTATATTTGAGTATATTTTCCTTCGATGGAATAGGCCCTCTCAGACACCAACATATGTGCGAAAATATCATAATATATTCTTCAAACATATTTCTTCCGCGATTTTGACCAGTTTCGACAGTTTGTTTCCGATAACTTGTAACTAAGCATTAAATGACTAGGTATAAAATAAAAAATAATATGGCCATTATAAGAATTAAAACTTTGAGACGTATTAACTTACCTTGAATATTTCATTATTTTAATGAGAAAATGGTGCTGATAAGATGTAAAGACGGCTACTATTGGATTAGATTTTACTTCAGTCATTCTTCAATTTCTATACGTTTTAAAGAACTCTTAATATCTAGGTCACGTCACACTATGGTTGTCTAATTCAGTAATCTAGTTTAATATTGAATGATTTAGAAAATAAATGATTGTTTTTCAATAAAAATTATATATTTATTGTTTATCATGAAATGACTTTTAGATTCTTAAATTACATTTCTAAACCCAATCGTATTCGTTATTAAACCCTACGACACAAAAAAATATAGAAATATAATAACACACAAAATCGTTCACTATTATAGATCTAGATTTTTATTTCATTCTTTTTGTTTCTTTATTTTTTTTTGGGGGGGGGGGGATACAAATATTTCCTTCCTAAACAAATTTTTGATTTATTATATTATGTAACAAACCTCTGTTTCTCAATATCTTAACAAATTTTATGAAATATATTTTCTAAAATTTCGAGGTTATGAGACTATTTGGGTTGTGAATTCTCGCTTGTTAGCCCATGTTTCGCTACCTGACAACCTTTCTCTTTCTTTTCTTTCCTTTTTTATTGCCGCCCAAATAATGAAAGAAACTACAGAAACAATTTTGTTTTAATCGGATGGCACGAAGAACCGAGTTTCCGTTTGAAATCAATTCACGTTTTGCATTCGATCTCTGACAATGAAAGTCTAGCGCACACTACGCGACGACGTAGGCTATTTCTGTCGCCGAAGACGAAAAATTAAAAAATCGTCTGTTTGCGCACCCAGTCGATAGCGATTTTTTGAAGTTAGGAATTTATAGATAGTATAATTAGGATACTCTGGAATATTTCTAGGCTTATCCTCGCGTAACCAATTTTATATAAATGTTGATACCAAGCGATTCGGTAGGCCATGTGGTTCCTGTTTTCAAAATTCATTCATAGAAAATTTTTAATTGTTAACGAGTATGGCAGAGCACCTTTAAAATAGACCAAAGAAAATGATATTTGTGTTTACCGTTACGTCACCACAAACAAACAAGGTGCTCTATGTGCATTGCTCTCCCTCTCTCGTTTATTCCCATTGACGTCATAAAATCTATGCCAAATTTTAAAATCAGGTAAAACATTGGTGTCGACCAATTACATGGGACATGTGGTGGATATTTTGGCAGTTTTCTCAAAATACGGGTGTTAAAGAAGCAATATTGTTATTAATTTATGTAAACACCTCCAGCCATAGTACGGGGTTAAACATGCTATATTATGGTCATATGCAAACTTATAGAATCATACAATCCTCAACATTTCTCATATACACCGTTTGAGAGTTCTAATCTATCTGTACGTTACCAAAATAACTTTTGTCTATTTTGTTACTATGGAAGCATCTGTGGCCAAAAGCCGGTAGCGAGAGGTCGATGGACTAGAAGTCTAGAAGGCACGGAGTTTCAAGAGATAATAATTGAGCATTATTCAAGAAGATTGTACGTACCAGAGATTAAACTGGTAGGATTTCTCCCCCCTGGGGTGTAGGGGGTGATAAGAATATACCCTTCGTATGTCCTGCAAGTCGTAAGAGGCGACTCTAAAAGGATCCTCGTAATGGGGAAACGTGTTGGTCGTGCGTTGCGACCCGTGTCGGTGGAGAGTGGTAATTGAGTGGGGATTTGGCTTGCGAGCCCTTTCTCTGCAACACATTACTTTGGCCCATGGTTCACCTAGACGGGAGGTCAGAGTGGCTCAATCGGCTTTGGTCGTTTTTTAGCTCTGTAGAATGTACCCTTTCCAGTGTAATGCTCTGTTGTTTATTCACTCAGCATACTATTTGCCTTTGTGTTCTAAGTACATTCTGCAGAGCGGCGGCTAGGGCCAATCAGGTTGGATAGTATTTTTTACTTCTGGCTTGAGTATACCCCTTGTCGAGCCCTGAGGCCATGCACGGGTGATCCGTGCTAGCCACCCCCCCTCCACCCCTGGTAGACAGGGAAGTAACCTGGGGGACGACGAGAGTTGAATTAATAGAACATATATATTCATGGAACCCCCCACCCCCAATCCCAATGAAAGAACAAAATATAAAACAGAAACGTACTAGTTCAGAAGACGTTCCTTATCTATTAAAATCTACAAATAAAATGTCAAAGGCATGTCCGAGGTTTCTCTTGATTGAGAGTTCCTCTACCAACCTCTCAAAAAAATCACCCTTCTTTGATAATCAAGGGCATAGCTGGCTTGGATATGAGTCCAAGGCTATCAAAAAACTGAAAAATGGAACTCCTGATCGAATGTGCTAAGGAACAGCATGCAACCATGCTGCTTAAATCCACATCCTTAGCAGACATTCCGATCAAGGTGTCGCCGCATAGGTCGTTAAATTCAAGTAGAGGATTAAATGGTCTCGAAGGCAGCAGTGAGGATTAAATGGTAGAATACCTTTCATCGCAAGGTGTCTCGCATTTTAAAAGAATTAGCGTACGCCGGGGAGATAAGGCGATTGCTAGAAGCACCTATATCCTCACTTTCAGTCGTCCCGAAATACCAAAAAATCTCAAGGCAGCTTATCTTAATATACCTTTTGATTCGTATATTTCCAATCCCCTTCGCTGTTACAAATGCCAAAAATGTCGACACAGCAAAACTGTCTGTCGAGGTAAAGACACCTGCGCTCGCTGTGGTCATGATGGCCACGAGAGCGCTACCTGTCAGGCGGATTTTTGTTGTATAAATTGCAATGGTAAGTAGTTTGCTTACTCTCGCAAATGTCCAATTTGGCAGAAGGAGAAACGAATCCGACAGGTGATGTCTGAACGAAAGATGTCATATTTCGATGCTCGTAAACAAGTAGAACTTACTGCACTATTTCCCATTGCACCACAAGGGAATCTTGCGCAAGTACAGTCAAAGTTGCTACTAAAGCAATTTCTGTTCAGACAGACATAACCTGGCCTGATGAAGACGAAATGCCAAAAGACATATCAGATCAAGGAATATCGAGCTTCTCTTTGACGCGAGAGAACTCGATTCAAACTATAACTTGCTGCAACCTGAAGGTGTTGGGACTATCAACTCAGAATGGCAAGGGGTGGCGCCCATCGCCTACTGCTGAAGCTGTCGCTCTTGATTCCAGTTCTGCTGATTCAAGTTCGCAGCTGAAGGGTATCCCACCCTCTCAGGACTAAACTGTCCTCCCAAGGAAAGAGAGGAGATTAGCAAAGTTTATAGAGAAAATGAAAAAGGATTCAAAAGACCTTGTTTTTCTCTATAATAGATTTTGGGATGATCTGATGGACGTTGTTGCGTCGTGGGTGTCTATATGGACCCACATGGTAAACCGCCAAAAAATGAAATTCCCTGATAATGTTAAATTTCATTATTCAATGGAATTGTCGTGGTTTAAATTCAAAAACACAATCCTTTAGCTATGTGTTTACAGGAAACAGTTTTACGTAATTCTGACACTTTGTCTTTTAGACATTTTGTTGGTTACCATCATCACGCAGTTGGTGATAGTAGAGCTCATGTGGGTGTTTCTATTATTCTCAATGGAGATATTCCTCAGAGTCAGTCGCCCTCAACTCACCTTTACAGGCAGTTGCAGTTAGTGTGACGTTACATATTCCTATAACACTCTGCTCTGTATATCTTTCACAAAGTATACATCTTAATCACAGAGATCTTGATGACCTTGTTGCACAACTTCCCCTACCGTTTATTATTACGGGAGATTTCAATGGTCATCATTCCCTCTGGGGTAGTCCAGACGATAACAAAAGAGATATTTAAATAGCGGACTTCATTAACAATAATAATTTGTGTTTATTAAATGATGACTCGCCTACTTATCTTCATCCTGCCACAACTTCTTTTTCTTCCCTCGATCTCACCATTTGCTCTCTGGTCCTGTTTGAGGATTTTACATGGAGAGTAAGTGAAGATCTACGTGGTAGTGACCCCACATAGAGGTGGAAGTTACATAAGGCGGATTGGGCTCTTTTTGAATCTTTGTGTCTCTTCTCTTTTGATACAAAGAAGGTAGAAGATGCAGATGAGCCCATGACCTTCTTTACTTCAATTCTACAAGATGTAGCTGAGCAGGCGATTCCACAATCGTTTCAATAAACCATGGTTTGATGACGATTGCAAATCCGCTCTTAAAGAGTGTGATCGCATCCTGAGACGATTAAAGAAGCAATCCTTCCATGGAGAATATTGCAGCATACCAAATGATCAGGGCGAAGGCACAGAAAAGAAATCTTCATGGCAGAGTTGTGTCTCAAGGATCAATTCCCGTACCCCATCCAAATCGGTATGGGATAGGATTCGTAGCATTACAGGTAAAAGTAGTGCATTATCAGTTAACCATCATCCGATGTCTTTCGAGGCATTACACAACAACAAAAGAAAAGGCGCGTAATTTCAAGTCCAGTAATAATACATTTTCCATTGCAGAACTTCGGGATTCGCTAAAGCGAGCTCGAGATACTGCAACTGGTCCAGATGAAACACACTACCAAATTCAAAAACATTTACCTTTTTCCAACTTTCTTAATTTTATTGAATCTTTTTAACCGATTTGGGTTGATGGGAAGTTCCCCCCTTCGTAGCATGAAGCCACAAAAATTCCCACCCCTAGACCAGGTAAAGATCATACGAATCCTACCAACTATCGCCCATCGCTTTATCTAGCTGTATTTGCAAAACCATGGAGAGATTGGTCAATCGAAGGCTTGTTTGGTACCGTGAGTCCAACAACCTCATTAATTACGGACCTCCAATCTGGATTTCGGTTCCGAAGGAGCACTCTTGATCATCTCGTTCGATTTGAAACCTTCATCAGAAGCAACATTTATTTGTATTTTTTTTCGATCTGGAGAAAGCACATGATACCACGTGAAAACATGGTATCATGCACGACCTCCATAACCTCGGCCTACGGGGTCGCTTACCTTAAAAATTTCCTGGAAGATAGGTCATTTAAGGTACGACTGGGGTTCCACAGCGAAGCATTTTACCTCCTACTCTTTTTGCTATAAAAATTAACACGATCCCAGCGTGCCTTAAACCAGGTACAAACGGCGCTCTTTATGTTGATGACTTTCAGCTGTGCTATGGTAGTACAGACATGCGGATAATCGAACGTGAGTTGCAGCTTTGTTTGCATTCACTTCAGCAATGGGCAAAAGAAAATGGATTTCGTTTTTCGAAATCCAAAACTGTATGCATGCATTTCTGTCAGAAACGAGGTTTACATCCAGATCCAGAACTTTTCTTGAATGGCAATGGCCTTCCAGTTGCGGATGAAATAAAATTTCTCGGGCTGATATTTGATAAGAAATTATCATTTATCCCCCACATTAAAAACCTAAAAAACAAATGTCTGAAAGCCCTCAACATATTGAGAGTCTTATCAAATACTGACTGGGAGCAGACCGTAAAAGACGTGATAAACTGGCCCTGCAGTATGCTACGAAAATAGCGCCTTTACCAAATCATTTTTCATTTAACACCATATTTAGACCTTAGAGCATTTCCCTATTGTGACGTGGATTTTAGCGCATTATAAGACTCCTTATTATTATTATTATTATTATTATATCTGCGGAAGACTAACGTTGTCCCATCATTTGGTATTCGCATACAATCTGGTATCGGCTGGTATCAGTCTGGACAGTATTAGGAATACCCCTCTCTTTGAGACTCCACTGCGGGCTGTATCTCACGTGATGAACTGTGTTAACGATGTAGTAGACATAATCAGGGAGATAGTAATAGTATACGTGTCAATTAAATATATCTACAATATTATCCGAGAAAGACACGTTATATTTACCAATCAAGTAAATAAATATGACGCCATAAAACTTTTTAAAGGTTTTTATAAGTTTAGTGCGCGATTATCCTTGTAGTTGAAGCTAAGATGACAAATGCCTCGATCTACTTAAAAAATCAGAATAAAAGGAACAAGCTCTCGCGTAACGAATTAGCTGAGACACAAACACTCCATAAGCTGGTGATATTGGAATGTTACTACTAATAAATGGAAAGTTAACAATCGGAAAGTCAAAGTCATCACGTTTATCGTACAATTTAACACTCAGTTTATGGCAATCGTCAAAATCGAGACGCAGATCCAAGTAGAAAGCGTAATTGTCACTGTCAGTGGTGTTTTTAATTTCGAGCTCATCGGGAGATATGAATTCTACATAATCACTATATTTAGAATTATTAAGTGATAAAACGATTAAGTGAAATTAAAATGTCTGACTAATCGTTTATTTGTTTTACGAGCGCTTGGATGTAATCGGCTTCGTACGAATAGAGAAACAAATCAGCAAGCAAAGGTGCACAGTTTGTGCCCATGGGGATACCTACCACTCGCTGATATATTTCCCCTTCAAATTCAACAAAGATGTTATTAATTAAAAAATCCAACATCTGAATTATCTAGATGGCGGTGAATTTGTTTTTGGAATCACTGTGATTCTTACCGAAATATGTGGATTTGTATATGTATGATTAACAGCTAATCTGATTAAAACACAGATCCTATTTCGTTTCCTTATCTATAGTTCAAAATTTCCTTTTCTATGGCTGGAATCTGTAACCCGCGTGCTGGTTGACGTGGCGGATTATTCAATGAAAGGGTCAGTTACCGTGAGTTCTGTCGGTATTCCATTTATATTCAATTAAAAAAAATATTGTTATTTCTAATGAATTATGTTCGGTGAAATAGATGAACAATCCAAATTAACCGACATGCGTTTACGCTTTTTTTTTTGATTATTTTCTGTTTGTCGTTTGTGAGTTGACCATTACTAATTACTTGCGCATTTTTTTGTGGAATATTTTTTACTTCGTTCATTACAAATGGCACCGGAAACCATAGAATGCACGAGTCGTGTACTGATTATAAAATATTCATTGTGTCCTAAATATTAGACTTTACGATCCCATATTTTCATGGTAAGATAACACCAATATTAATTGAAATGGACCAGTATTTAATTCTGATTTTTGTTTTTAATTTCGAACATTATGGATAAGTAGCCCCTTTAACAAATGCTCTGCACAACTTTTAAAAAACCTTTAAATTAATGTGCACGACTAACCAGACAGTCCGGGTGCGAAGATTATGAAACGTCTAGTCGGGTACATTACACAACTCTTGCCAGTTGGAACTCGAAATGGGAGTAGGCTGTAGCCTTGCTGTCCGACAGTTGGAACTCGAAATGGGAGTAGGCTGTAGCCTTGCTGTCCGGGCAAAATTTACTACATGGCATAGTGCCACTAAAAAATCCACATGAACTTTTAATCGCATTAGGAACTTTAACGAAGTTTTGATTGATTGATTGATTGATTGATTGATTGATTGATAGTGCTAAATTTTAAACAAGTGTCAGTGACATGCGCACAGTGTTCTATTTTTGATAGTGTTGTTTTATTACATGTTACAGAGATTTCCAATGAAAATGAAAGGAGAGTTTACTGTATTAATCTACTTCAGTGTCATATGTCCGGATGAACAGGACGGAAAACCACCTTCTGGAATACAATATTATGAACTACGAATGAAACAAAAAGGTCAGATTTTTTTCACATTTGCTTTTCAGGGGTGTGGACTTTATTGGTAAATGGGTTAAAACGCGCTACTATATTTTTATGCTAACGTTTTCACGCGATAGCAGCTCTTCAGGCGTTTATTTTACCATCTTTAATTTCAATCATATATTACCAAAGAGTAGCTTTAATTAACTATTCTACTAGGTAAATCTGCAGGTCTCTGTTTCTGCCTTAAATGTTATTGTACAAACGATAACTCGTCTCTCTCTTTATCTAATCTAACATAATTAAGAATGTGCCTCTTTTAATGTATGGGCATAAATTATCATACGTTAAAAGGTGATTAATTCTAGCTTTTATATAAAAAATATTAAACAACAAATTCACATTATCCCCCTGGAAACAATATCATACATAATGGCTTTAAATATGACAACCTCTAATTTTCATCATATTCGTAGGCTGAACGAATACAGTTTTGCTAAATAATAAGAATGAAATAAACGTATTTGTTGTATTTGTTGTATTTCTTCAGATGAGGAAAGATGTGAAGATGATGACGAAGACAGATGCAAAATAATTGAAGTTCAAGGACTTTGCGCCAAAGAGCAAGATGCTAGTCATTGTCGCCGGACGTGTGGTCTTTGTCGTAAGATTTTTATTTATATTCTCTTTATGCCATCTTTTTATGCAATTTGATTCATATCAAACAAAGATCCAATTTCGTTTCGTTTTTTATAGTTCGAAATTTCGTTTTACGTTTCTTTACTACACTAGGATCTGGAAGAGTGGTTGATGAAATGCTCGTATGACTGTGACGCGACCTCCCACTACAACTGGTTAGATCTTCACGAACCTAATTATAGATCTGTATTTACCCTCATCAGTTCAACGTACATTGGTGGGGAGGGGATGGCCTAGTGGTCTAGAGTGCCGCGCTTCGACCTCTAGCTGGCCGGTCACCTCTGGCTTGCGGCTGTGGTTTTGAGCCTTGGTGTGAGCGTATGTGGCATGGAGATAGGGGCGCCTTCTCAACCTCGTGGGTTTCCTCCGGGCACTCCGGTTTCCTCCCACTGCTAAACCCCCTACGCTGAAGCGAATTATTGAAATAAAATTAAAAACCATATGTTAGTCCCGAAATTATCTAGTTGTGTCGAATGGACGTTAAACCCCATTTCTCTCTCTCTCCCTCACGTACATTGGTGAATAAACAACAAAACAATATCAACAACATACGAGATTATACACAGTCAATTATACACAGTCAAAGCATTTGTACTGGTATGGGATTTGATTATGAGTGACTTGGTTACCCCATGCTGTTTGCTGTCGAATACAAAGAGAACATTTTCAAAGATATTTAAAAGTACATTATGCAAGAGATCTGCATACTGTAGTTCCTTGGGCCGAAACTGTTACATAAACAGTGATTAATCTCATAAATGGATAAACGAGACTTTGTTTTTTTATCGTATCGACTTTAGTAACGATTATCGGGGGTAGGCCAAAAATTCAATCACTGATATATCGGTTCAGAGTGGAGCAAGTTGACTGAAATTTACAGCATATTCTCTTTACATTTTTCAACTGTTATAATGATAACTGTCAGCTTTTGATCAGACCTTCAATAATGCCCCTTTAATATTACTAACAGGGGACAAAGATTATTCCATTCTTTAATCGTCGACGGGTTTAGAAAATATAGATCTTCGATAAAAACATTCACTTAAATTACTGATTTTATAGTTTTACTGAAAAGTCAGGCCAAAGAATTTGTGTTGATAAACTCTTTAAGTAGGAATACCGTCTAAATTTAGTGTAGGCCCAGTCATGTTTTTGTCCATCCCAAGATATCACAAATATCTCTTCCCCATCAAGCTACAATACGCAATTTTCAAAATATTCTATTCTTTACATATAATCCAACAACTTAGCAATCATATTCCCCTTTCTATTAAGGATATGCATGCTGCCATTTTTCCTATATATGTATTTTTCAATTCTGTTATAAAAATGGATATACGTCTATAAGGCATGGAAATTATGGGGGGGGGGGTGCCTGTAATATTTGCTACATATGATAATAAAATTGACAACAGGGGTGTCTCCTATTTACCAAGCAATATATCGGAACATCAAGAAATCCATATTTTTCAAGAGCATTAGACATATTTGTCCAAATATTTCGAGTTTCAGAGGATTCATAACATAAGCGTTCAAAGTTTCATCTTTTCCCCACAGATTGAGCACTGTTTCCAATTGCTTAATTTGATAGCGTAAAGATATTTTTTCGTGGTAACAATTCTGTGTATAAATTTGAGTTGAAACTCTAGCAACTTTGTGTCCAATGCCACTTTTTTGGTAGAGCATATATCTTTCTCCACTGTCCTCGAGACAAATTTGGGTTAAGGATTTTCATCCATTTTATTTCATTTTTGCATTCTTTTTCCTTTGGATCCTTATTGATTAAGAATTTATTTATGTTTATAACTATATAAAGTACGATCTGGTGGGTCTCGAGACGCATATTTTTCTACTTTTGAGGGAGAGATGTTATAAATCCGTTGTGGAGTCAAATGTGTTGATCATGCCTCTTTCATTTAGGAGGTCATTAATAGATCTCACTCCTTTTTTGGACCAGTCTTTAAGAAATCCAAATGTTATTTTAATATACCAGATGGGTTGTAATAGAATATGCTCCATTTTCATATCTTTGTAATGCTTTTCGAGTACATTCTCAACAAACTCAACCTATGCTTTATAGATGTCCCTCCAGAATGGTTTCTATCACCCCAAGTATTTTGGAGTTAAGATGACATCCTACTGAAGTAATTTAAAGGGAAGTATTTTCCAATAATGGTCTATAAAAGGACTCCAATTACTGTTTTGGCTATGTGATCTTCTTAGGCAAGATATTTTATATACTCTAATTGAATGCATTGATATCAGTAAAATTTAGACCTCCGTTTTCAACTGTTTTTGTAACCTTTTAGCGTTTAATTCGGTCATTCCCATGTTTCCATATAAATTTGAACCATATTTTTTTCAAGCTTTTGGAGATCAGAACATTCTCAGGATAAATATGGGGCTGTGTCGTGAATTTTATGATAAAGGCTAGTGACATCCACAAACGTATTCGGTACGTCAGTAGCAACTATCTTGGGATCAGGGGCGACTCCATTTACAGCGACGCTTTGATTCCTATTATGCAAATAATATTTGAACGGCAAACACGTTTACTCTGATTCCAGCTGCACCAAGCTACAGAACACTGTTCTCGTATACTGACCAACTTGGGTCAGTGTGGGGTCTATGTTAAGTTGGTGGAACGTGAGTCAGTGTGGGTCTATGTCAAGTTGGTGGGTACTTGGTATGCGATCCTATAATATAGATTTTTTAAAGTTTTTCATTCTTGAGGTTTAGCCGTAAATCATCATTGACTTGACGGGAAATTCGACTTGAATCAAAATACGACGTAAACATTTCATTATTGTTGGATGGAGTTATCAGACATTCTGGAAGGTAGTTTTCGTTCTTTATGCTACATGGAGTAATTGTTGTGATCCTATCTGATCTTGTCATATATATTCATTAGGTCTTTCGGACACAATAACTGCTTCTAACTTGGGTAGAATGTTTTAACTTCGTTTGGATGTTTATAAAGTAATTCGATGCCATAGTCCTGGAAGGTTGTAAGTGCCACTTATGACCCAAATAGCTGTTTTGCATAGCATCACTAATCATATTGGGTGCTTCTCTATGCAAAATTTCAAAACTTTAAGGTCGTAACTTCCACTAAAAAATTACTGTTAAAAATGTTCATATATTCTTATTGCGTTGATAAGATTGGAATATGTTTTCCTCTCATATCTGAAAAATTAAATCCGACAATTTTTGAGACTTAACACCTTTCAGAACTATGACATCGAATTGTCTTCTGTGAGTTCGCCGATGGACACTTTCTGCCTATCAATACTTTGGGGTCACAATGATTTCACTTCGGATTGAAAGATGTTTGTTCGGTGAATGTCGCGAGTAGGTTCGACGAGAAGCATTCGCGGTAGTCTATCCTTTTATGAATACTTCGTTTCGAACAGATATCCGCTCGCAGTCTCATCTTTTGGTCTCCAAGGTAATTATCAGTGAGCTGAAAATGGACTGTGTATTTCTTATCGCTCTTTACTTCAGCCTGTAAGGATAACCCTTCTTTTCCCTTTTTTGAGCCACTTTCCAAATGTTAAATTGTTAGATGTCTGTGTTCAACTTATAATCGGAATGTGTTTAACCGGTTTTAAAGGAGAGCGGCCTAAGATTGGAACTAAGACAGTGTCGTCCCCTCTGTAATATAGGACACTCGAGGTCCTCCTGCTCGTGGAGGCTGTCGTCTTTATAAAGCCCTTACCTTAATTCAAAGTAAGGGAGCTCGTACTCATGTGTTATAAAAACACCAATAACAGTGCGAAATAGATTACGGGCCCTTAGTTGGATTTAGTCGCGCTTAACCAGTCTACCGACCTTACTCTGCCTGGTTGGCAGGTCGGGATAATCAAGACTATTTTCTACGAAACATAACCAAAAGCTACAAGAAGAAATCAAACTAAAAAACACTCACGTTAGACAACTCAGCAATTGTTTTAAGAACCCTGTAAAAGCAAAATGAAAATACTACTATTATCCTGTTCTTGCCGCTCCTAACGGTATAGTTCATAATAATATAAAAAAAAAACAAAAGCTAAATATTACTGTTATCCAGAATCGTTAGCAAATATCTTTTATACATGTGCTGCATGTCTTCCCTGTAATCACTTCTCATTTGGACGTGAACAGTCGTTGTTGAAAAATGTTCAGTACACGTATATTATACTGGGGTTTCGTCATGTATTCATAAGTATTTAGAAATAATATATAATGCCAGCCTAGTTTGAGAAAATGGCGCCAAGCATCACAACAACACGGCGTCAGTCGAATATAGAAAATGGCCGAAATGGATTTCTGAAGCACACCTATAGGGAATGAATATTGAATTATATACATGGCCATTGACTTACTCAATATTTCCAGTTTTACTATTCTTAAAATATTCTTCACTTGGAGATAATTAATTATCCAGTTATCACCAACAATCAATTGAAAGAGTTAAATGGTCTTTCTTGTCAGGTTTGGACCATGATATTTGTGGGAATTTAGTCACGTAGCGGGATTTCTTCCTTCTGCTGACGTGAAGGCATCAATCAGATCTGGCATACTACCTAATCTGTAAGATCGGGAAAGGTTGAATGGTTGGATCACGACTGTCTGTACTAAGAGCATTAGCTTACAATAAACTCATTTCTTAATTGAAGTCAGCAATTCTAGAAATGGAGATAATAATAAAAATATGTGACCTTTTCTAGAAAATATCCCCTTTTGGGTCCAATTTATCAAATATAATAAACAATTTAATTGTTAAGCAACAGTTATCAGGGGAGTGCATGTGGGTTATGTTTTACAGTGGCTAAGGGGTGATTGTTGGTGTGTGTGTGTCGGGGGTGGGGTTAGGGCAACACCTTCCAATATTTTGGAATATAGTTCCATGTTGGACGATTTCTGCTCATTAGGTATTGTCCATTGATATCAGTACTCCGCGTTCCGTTTCGCCCCCTTTTCCGATAGTCTTTAGAACGCAGTAGCTGCTACATTTGTACACAGGACATGTTTTTAAATTTGTTAAAACGCACCGGGGTCGTGAGAGGACGATTCCTGTCGATATCTATTATCCCACAACCTTTCGTTCCAGCGTTACGCCCCTTTTCCGAAAAAGTTCAACGAGATTTTCCAACGTGGTTTCCCTTGTCAGTGGTGCAGGGCGAAGGGCCTGACAAGGACAGCTGTCTAGTCGCTCGAATGGGACGAAAAACTGAGGACCTGTGTATTAGCATGCACGTAATAGATCCCTTGGCAGTTGCAATTCGACATAAGAGTAGGCCATAGTGCCGCTTTATTGTGTATATTTGATTCTTATGGACAAAACAACAAAAACCGTGATTTTCCATTCTCCAAAAGGCTCCACAAAGGTACTGTAAATTTCCTAATTTGACGTTCAAGATTACTGTACAGTATCTGAAATTACTATTCAATATTTTTAAAATTTGCCTTACTTGGTCGCTGTAGAAATGGTAACGTGTCGTAATCGGCGCACCTAAAATATGGTGTTTAATGCCTGGCTTTGCCATGACTTGTTTTCCGCTTATAATATACACTTAGAATATATTCCGTGTTTGATTTTCTTAATCCCAAAACAAAGATAATCGTTTACTGATAGGCAAACTGACTTAATTTGAAAACAATTCCAGCCACCGATACACGCTATTAGAGAATTTATCAAGGCGCCCAGTTTTGCATTATAAAACTTTATTTAAAACCTTAATCGGTCCACCTGATATCTCGCGAATTCAAAGGGTCTTCCGGGTGTTTTAAATCTTCCATGTGTAACCCTTTACCCCAAACGCATATGCGAATTACACAGTTTTTGTTTCATATGATGGAACCATTGATAGATGTCGTATTATACCGTAATCTTGCTTGATTAAACACAAATACATCGAGCCGTTACTCCCCGAACAACTTTGGTGATGTAATTACCAAATAAATAGCAAAACATTGTTCATGGATTTTGGTTTTAATTGCGCAAAGATATCAATTTTCGAATTTTCTCTCTTTTGCGTGGAGACACCATTTCCCTCGGATTTCATTATTATTACTTATCACTTAAACTTGCACATAAATTACCGTCCTCGATTAGCCCAGGTTAGGTGCAAAAGAGTAGGACGTTTAACCCCGTTTCATTTCATTTCATTTCATTTACACATAAATTAACTAAAATTACAATTCCTACAATTCGGAAAATATCAATATAACACGGCTCATTCCAGGCTTATTTAATTAAGAAAACAAAATGAAAATAATCAATGGTATATTATGTACCGGCTTGGATTCTGTTTAAAAACACGCCCATCATTTATATTCGTGACGAACACGATCAGATGGTGGCGGACGAGTTATAATATGACATCATCCGACAATATAAAGGCGTGTTTACGCGGGATAATTAAGTCTACCATGGATTGTATTTTTGTGGAAAGTTCATCTTGGAAGAAATGTAAATGTGTTTTGTCGACAGAAAAGAAAAAGACAGGAGAAGAATAGAAATAAAAAAGTTGTACCTTTGATGAAGTTTCATTGCATCATATTTTCGGCTGATATTCCTATGAGCACCAGGGGCCTTCTTTTTATGAGTTTTCTCTCGGGTTGGACATCCTTCATCAGCGGCACTAATAGTAGTGGAGCTAGCTGGCCGTTGTTCCTAAACTCGCGGACAGAATGGGCATAATGCCTAACGGAGGCACCATGATGGCCGATGATCAGAATGGGGATTCTTAAGTTGCGCATCCCCCGGTTTTAGGGGTCGAACGCCCCCGAAATCGGGTAAAAAGTCGATTTAATTCCGGGTAAAATTTCCCTCATTGCACACTGTATGGCGTATGCCCGTCTTCATTAGCCCAGGTCAGGTGCAGAAAGTAGGACGTTAAACCCCATTTTAATCACCTCCAGACAGAAACTCTCACGATTTCAGTAAAGACACAACACAATTTACGTCTCTTTTTATGGGGTGGTACATATTAAAGAAGTAAACGAACATGAACATCTTGTTTTTTTCTTCCAGTCTAACGGCAAATGGGATTTGAAATACCAATTTAAAAGAAAAACATTAAAAACTATCTATGCCTCTTTCATATTACCACATTTTGATTATGGGGATATTATATGGGACGGTTGCAGACATCACTTGTCCAATCAGATGGAACACGTGCAGCTTGACGCACTCCGCACTATCTGCGGGGCTGTACAGGGGACCAGCCATTCCGTTCTTCACAGTGAAACAGGTTTTATAACCCTTCGTGAGAAACGCCGACGACATAAGCTAATTTTGATGTACAAAATTTTAAGTAATTTAATCGCCGACTATCTCTCTGCTCTTATTCCTTCTACAACCATTTCCTATATTCTTTGTAACAACAGCATCCCTGAATTCTATTGCCGAACTTCTCTCTTCTGTAATTCGTTCTTTACGTCTGCAGTCAGCAGGGGCGTAGTCGTGAAATATATATTGGGGGGGGGGGGGGGGCGCAACTTCTGAGGGGGCGGGACCCCATAAATTTTGTTTAAAATCTCAGTCTTCTGTAAACATTGTTTGGCATAATTTACGGCGTTAAACTAAAATATCACACCAATACAACGTTTATCATGTTTACAGACAGCGGCACTGGTCTTCCCCTAGAGACGAAGAAGCGTGGCTTACCCCCACCTAAGAAAATTTTGGAATATTGAACGGCTGCAAACACTTTTTCCTGCTATTTCAGCCCATGAACAAAGCAATTTCAAAGTGGTCAAATATAGCCTAATTAAGGTGACTTGCTGACTCGAATTCCAATCAATCGTTTACACCCACAGCAACTTCAATTTGGTCCAATATAGCCTACCTGGCTGCCCAGAATTCCAAACAACCAATCAATCGTCGCGGGCTATGGGAGCCTCACCCTCCCGGAGAAAATTTTGAAAATTTAACCACCGTAAATGCGTTTTCTGCTATTCTAGCCTATGTGAGCAAGTCCAAAAGTATCCAATGGCTCTGTAACCGAAATCCCACTCTGAATTTCATCCATTCACACTGTTACAGTTGCATTTACAAAGTAGAGTGGCCCCAGACAAAATGTTTTAATCAAAAGTCAACTCAGTACAAATTCGTGGTATTCAATTAAAAGAAAAGTGAAATTAGTGTTTTATTAGGACTCGATCACAGTTAGGGGAGCAAAACTAAAAATGCCTGAAGCAGGTTAACGGGCTGCGGCCAGTTTTCTTCGCGGGGCGAAGAAGCGGAGCTGACCTTGTATGGACCCCCCCCCCCCCCCAAAAAAAAAAGATTTTGGAATATTTGATGGCCGCAAACGCGTTTTACTGCTATTCCAGTCCTAAAATTAGTGTTTTATGAGATTTCGGGCACTTTACTTTGCCAAATTTTAGGGGGGGGGGTCCAAGTATATTCAGACCCCCCCAGGAAAACAATTGGGGGGGGGGGGTCCGACCCGCCCGGACCCCCTCCCCCATGTGTGACGCCCATGACAGTCAGACTCTGGAATTCTTTACCCGATCTACCCTCTCTTACTGCTTTCAAAATCTGATACTTTACCTCCAAACTATTTTGAACATGGCTCTAGAAAACATCAAATAATCCATTCAAAACTCCGCCTTAATATCAGCGATTAAAACAGTCACAAATTTCTCGGACATATTCGTAAATTTGAAGACAACTATCATTACTTACTAGTTTGTCCCCATATTCCTAGAAATCCCTCTCTGGCCATTGCTGGATTAGCTTCTGATTCTTGAACTTTTGCGGGAGTATGTCTGTTCTTCCCGTTCAATCAAAGTATCACGTAAGTACAGCAACATGACAGCCATTTGTTTAATCTGGGTCTTTGGACAGTGATTTAAGGTAGCAAAAACGGTGAAAGTATGTTCTTTTCTAAACATATATTTACATTTCATTCGACTTGATAGCCTCGTTTGTCACGCAATTAGTTTTACTGCAGTATTCTGCTATGCACGGGTTAACTGGGCATAATAAAATCGTGAGCCATGACGTAACGTTATGTAAACATATTTGGTCCAATATTGGCACTCGTTTTAAATGTTAAGCTTTTGTAGGACAGCTAGTCATTGGTTGGTAGTCGGACTACTGACCAATCAAAATTTAAAACAACAATATCCACTAATTACAGCAGTGTGTAATCTTCATGTAGTGTAGATGTGTATGTTAACCAGATTGTTCTTTACTTTACAGAGCATACTAGTTCAACGAGACAGAGATGTTATTTTGATCCTAAACTTCAGGGCAAGTGGGTCCTCTACGACATAGATAGAATAGAAGATGTGACGATCGAGAGGAAACGAGCTGTTTTTACTACATTTGGGCAATATTATTGCAGAGAAACTGGAACCAATGAAAATCAATACAAGGCTGTTTCTATTTTTACTAATGGATGGTAAGTGAGTAAGGATTAGTTGGCAACAACCTTGTATTCTATAATACAGTTATTGGGGATATTTGTTGTACATGAGACAAATACCTATTCAAATATAGATTTAAATAAATCCACAGGGGTGAATGCATGTTATATAGCATCCAGTACTCAGGATCCTTTGTAATATCAAGTTATATCAATTGTACTTCATATTGTGGCCGCCTGTCCAACCTCGTGAGTTTTCTGCAGGTACTCCGGTTTCCTCACATTGCTAAAGTCCCCAACGCGCAAGCCAATTATTGAAATAAAAGTGTAGCCCAAAATGGAAATTTCTTGGATTTTAATTGGTCGAAAAGTGGCGTCAATTGAGTATAACAGTCCTCTAAATTCCCTAGGTGACTCACTGCGAATGAATATTTTCATGGTGCAAGATGCTAGACTCTTGTTTGCAGTGGCCAAACGTTCTACACCTCAAAACTTTATTCTAGGAAATCTTCATAATTTTTTCTTGTATGTCATCAACAATGAAATTCAACAATTGGCTTATTGAAACACACCCCTGAAACACACATAAAAAAAAACCAAGCAAACTTCATTTCAAGGCTGGTCTGGCAACAATGGTTGCTACGCTATCTCGGCCTCTAATTATTTAAGAGGTATCAAATTGACAATAACAGTCCGATAAATTCTAAACAGGAGGTGTTTATCTCCTAATTGAACAATATGTTAGTCTCGAAATGATTTAGTTTGTGTCGAGTGGGCGTTGCCATTTCTCTCTTTCTCACTTCATATTGTGAACCATTGTCTTGAAACTACGACCGACTACGATAATTTACACAAGAATGGGTCTTAAAGCAAATATTAATGTAATATGATTTTATATACAGAGATTCAAAAACTCTTTCTGAAGTTTTTATTGTAATTTTTAATCAATTATATTTGGTGAAATACGCGAATATTCCAAGTCAAACGACCATGTAAACATGGTGGATACATTTCAACTATCTTAAATAATTACAATTCTCTTCTTCTATCTATTTCATATGCATAATGCAAGAGCTAAATCTGCCTACGGCAGGTCTTTCTTTAGGCCTGAAATTGGGTCTGTTTTTCAAATTTCTCGGTTATTTCTGAACGGATCTTCGTCGGGTCTTCACTTTTAGATTTTATGGTTTTTCGAAATTTGGAAGCTCGATTAGTTTTAGCATCAAAGATTTGCGAGAGTTTTCTTCGGCCTTTTTTCAACATTCAAAATGGCGTTTCTCCATCACTATTGAGGTATCACTTGATAGGAAAAAGGAACACGTCGATGGCATATTACGATTTTTTTGACTGTTTCCGGAAACTTTTGGAAATTTTTGAGGCCTTCTGAATTTTCTCGAACATGCATAATTCTCATCATTTTATAAATAGACTAAAAAATAACAAATGGTAGTTTTAGCCAAGGATATTATCTTTCATTTTAAGAGACCTTCTTCCATAACATCTTCAACCGTTTGGTCGCCACATTGGAATTTACAAAAAAGGTTGAAATTCATAGTTATCCGCTATATTTCGTTAGAATTTCGCAAATTTTATATTTGTTTTGAGGCTATTAAAGCCGGCTTTTATTTAATTTCAAATTCGTTTACTTCCGGTTCCACTTTGAAATTTGATTGTTGGAGTAACTTGACGTGAAATGGCGTGACAAGCGATTTGCCTGCCAAGTCTTCTATTTGATGTTTTAATCATTGAGAGTTCTTTGGAGAAGTGAATAATGAATAATGTGCTTTTTTCATGCCAAATTTAGTTGTGATAGAATGTCTAACTGATAGATTTTAATTCGAATAAAACCCGGTGGAAATAATCAACGCAAGGGAACTTAATCCATTTTATAGTGCGAATTCTGAGCTGAGTTGTTTCCCATGTATCATTTTTCTGCGTTGAATATTTTCTGAAGGGCAAGGTAAAGTGACACCATCCTTTTGCAAACTAGCTTCAGCACCAACAAGGCTGAACATATTATTTCTCAACACAGAACATAGGCCATTGGATACAAACGTCCAAAATAAACTATCATACTACAATTTCCTGCTTTCCTGTTTCCATGTAATGTGAGATTTCCGCTCCCTTGCTACCACGCGGTTGGGGTCCGCCATTTTGTTTTCAATTTTGAAAATGGCCCTTGTTATCTTAAGACGAGCTATGCATATAACCGTTAAACTGATAGTGTCTACCGGAACATTATATCGATATTTAAATGTTTCATTCACGTCCCCATACACACAAGTATGCCGTATTTGATGACACGTTTGGACTTGATTAAGGGAGCATCCATTGGCAGATTGTACTTGTCGTTAGTCGCTGTCCATTTACCTAAATTATGGAAACCGATGTCAAATGCCGCATCGTCCCCTGCCAAGTTCTTTTTTCCCTGTTTTATCATATAATCCACTGGGCGTTTAATCCAATCATTGGCCATGTTGGGAGGTCACGTGGCTAAGTGGGTAAGGCGCTGACTCGCTAGCCTGGTGGTCGGGTGTTCGGTCCCTGCATTGGCCGAGAAAGTTCATCTCGATTTTCCGGCGTGGTTTCTCCTTGTCAGTGATACAGAACGGAGGGCCTAACAAGGACAGTTCTCTAGTCGTTCGGGTGGGACGAAAAGCCGAGGTCCCGTGTACATGTTGGCGTGCACGTAAAAGATCCCTTGGTAGTTGGAATTCGATATAAGAGTAGGCCATAGCGCCGCTGCCCGGCAATATTTCCCTCATAGCACACTGTATGGCATATACCCGTCGTTCATTAGCCCAAGTTCGGTGCAATCTGATTAAAATAAAGATCCTATTTCGTTTCGTTTTTATAGTTCAAAATTTCGTTTTACTTGTCTTTACTACATGAGGATCTGAAAGACTTGTTATTTAATTCGTGTTCTGTTTGAAATGAGGGGTAAGCCAATCAAATTGTTTGTCGAATCGAGGGTTTGACCTTTTTTGCGCGGAAATGTGGGTAGGCATTATCAGCAATAGAAATCAAAACAAAGCAACAACGATTCTCATTGGTTAATCGAATGGCTGAGGTTATAGGGTCAAATGTCGCGTGCTTGACATCTCAACATGCTGAACGTGACCTCCCGCTATAACTTGTTAGATCTACATGTAGTGTAGGCCATCAAGATTATAAAAAGCGAAACGAAATATAGATCTGAATTTCAATTAGATTGAGGGTAGGTGCAGAAGAGTAGGACGTTAAACCCCATTTCATTTCATTTCGTTAGCCATGTAGGGATACCCTCACATTTGTCTTGTGCGTTCCCCATGGGAATATAATGGAAATATTCTTGTGATTTTTCCACGTAACTCTTGCCAAGAAACAGATCCAAAATATCTATTACAATTCCTGGTTAAAATAATTTGGTTAAACAGTGATCGATCCTAATTGGTTTCCGTTTTCTACAGTTCAATATTTCGTTTTATTTGTCTTTACTACACTAGGATATGGAAGAGTTGTTATATAACCTGCGTTCTGATTGATGTGGGGGATTAGCCAGTGAAGCTTTCTGTTACGGCGAGTTTTTTGCGCAAGGTACACGGAACTAGAAACATCAACTCTGATTGGTTAATCAAATATCTGACGACATAGGGTCAAATGTCGCTCGTAGGACCTCTAACGCGACCCTCCACTACAACAGGTCAGATCTTCATTTTACTGTAAGCAATCGAAAATATAAAAGAAACACGAAACGAAATATAGATGTGTATTTTTATCAGATTGTTCTATAATCAGATGAGGTTAAAATGGCAACTATATAACAACTATAATTTTGTTTATTTATTTTGTTTTAGCGCACCAAGATATACCTGTTTTGAATTCTCTAGAACTAATAACAACCTGTTACAGTACAGAGCAAGTAAGTTACACTGGTAAGCTCATACCATTGACTAGGTTAGTTGCCTGGAGGTCGAGTTTTCGATCCTTGCATTGGCCCAGAAAGTTCACCCAGTGATGCAGAGCGGAGGGCCTGGCAGGGACAGCTGTCTAGTCGTTAGGATGGGACGAAAATTCGAGGTCTCGTGTACACAGTAGCGTGCACATAAGATATCCCTTGACAACTGGAATTCGACGTAAGAGTAGGCCGCATTGCCGCTGTTCGGATACAACTTCCCTCATAGCACACTGTATGATGTGTGTCTGTCTTCATTAGCCCAGTCGGAGCAGTCAGACGTTAAACCCCATTTCATTTCATTTCATTTTTTTAGTAATGACAGTGATCAGTATTCTAAACCAATGTTTATCGAGAAAGTGATTAGAAATTATACAGCAGTCATTGATTAGCAGGTGTATAACTAGCTGTAAAAGGTGTCACTACTGGTGTAAAAGTGTGACTTTTTATAACACCCATCACTATTGAATACACAAACTTGGACAATAATGATGTATATCATTTAAAAGTCACGGTTTTAATACCCAAACCTGTACAATAGTGATGTACACCATTCAATAGTCACTTAATGATTACCGTCTGATTACTAACAATTTTACGGTGTTATTATTTTCTCTATTTGTATTTGGTTAGCCCAATTCACTTTAAAACTGTTGCATTCTTAAGAATCTTATTTTCAACACAAGTAAAGAGTCTCTATTTAACAACACAAAGCTTGTGTTGAAACTTGTGTGGAAATCAACATTATCAGTAGTATCACTTGTGTTAAGATTGAAGAAACTTGTGTTGTCCCATGGTATAACGTGAGTTGTCTCGTGGTATAACGTGTGTTGTCTCATGGTATAACGTGAGTTGTCTCATGGTATAACGTGTGTTGTCTCGTGGTATAACTTGTGTTGTCTCATGGTATAACGTGTGTTGTCTCGTGGTATGACTTGTGTTGTCTCGTGGTATAACGTGTGTTGTCTCGTGGTATAACGTGCGTTGTCTCATGGTATAACTTGCGTTGTCTCATTGTATAACGTGCGTTGTCTCGTGGTATAACTTGCGTTGTCTCATGGTATAACGTGTGTTGTCTCGTGGTATAACTTGCGTTGTCTCATGGTATAACGTGTGTTGTCTCATGGTATAACTTGCGTTGTCTCATGGTATAACGTGTGTTGTCTCGTGGTATGACCTGTGTTGTCTCATGGTATCACTCGCCTTGTTCCATACACAACATGGTGTTTTTTCCATACACGAACTTAGTATATTTAGTATGTAAAACTCATAACAAAACTTATGATAGGTGAAAGGTTGTCTAACCAACAGACAAAATAGGGGTATATGTAAGAAGCTGTCTGACCGCAAAATTCACAACGGAAAACGGAACGCCCCAAGATTCCGTCATCAGCCCAACTCTTTTCGTGTCTTTTGAGATTGGTATTGTCCTTTTATGTATTATCTCATCTATATTGTTTTCAGGTAGAAGTTTAAGACATGATAAAGAAATGGAAGAAATATGCACCTTCCATGAAGATCCCTACCCACTTTTAGATGCTTATAGAAGTTCTTACTTTAAAAACCTTATCTGTAGGTGTTTTCTTTTTATCCTAATTAATTCAGGTGTCCAGGTTTTGGTGTTAGACGTGTAAAAGAATTAATATGTAAATTAGGCAGCAGTAATGGGAACCTGATTCTATGCCCACATGCGCAATCAAGCTTAACAACATTTAATAAAAATATAACGACCTCCACGGAAACCATGACATTGAACGAACTTTGAACTTTACAACTCGATTATCACAGGTAGCTTGAAATCTGATAGGCTCACAAGCTGGACATGTACCCTATCGAAATGGGTGCCGAAATATGCGACGGTCTTGATAAGATGTACCTAGTTAAAGCGAGATCAAGCCTTCTATTGAAGATGCATAGCGGTATAAATTATGCCCTGACCTTTTCGATTATTTTATAAACACACCCTTCCTTGAATTGTACTTTTTTATGTTTTATCTTTCGTGTCAGAGTTATTAATATAATACTATTTATTATCTTTTTAGTATCTGGAATCAAATTTCTATGGCCTTCCTACTGCGGTATTGATAGTACAATACCCTTTAATGGGACTTATTATGGTGAAATGTGCGATGGCACTATCTCGGATTGGGATGAAGATACCTGCACGACGAAAGGAACACTTACTCTACAATCAAGGACATGTTCTCCGTTAATGGCACCACTGGGTAAGACAAACCATTTTCTCATACATTGGCTCGTTGTATATAGAATAAAAAGCATTGGAAAATACAAATGTATATTTTTTTGCAAAATGAAATGAAATGGTGTTTAACTTCCTACTGTTCGGGCTAATGAAGACGGCATGCGCCATAAAGTGCGCTGCACAGCGACACTACGGCCTACTCTTCTACGTGCACGCCTATGTGTACACGTGCAGATGAAACTTGTGGGTATTTGATTAAGGATGAACCCGGGACGAATCGAGGGTAGGTTAAAGTCTAAATAGCACAATACTGACAAACAAGAAATTATGCATCTTAATATGCTGCCATGTTCCGGTTGCTAAGTGGGTAAGACGCTGGTTCGCTAACCTGGAGGTCGGCAAACTGATTCTGCGGTGAATATTCGCTTGGCCGCTACAATCACTGATAAGCATGACATCGACGAGGCTTAATAAGTACGGCATATTAACTTTTTTACTCCGACAAATTAAATTCTCAAACATTTTTTTGAGGTAAAAGAAAAATAAATAAAGACGTTTGAAGTATTTGAAGTAAAAAATATTTCCTATTAAAATGAGTAAAATACATCATTTTGCCCGAAGCAGTTAGGTGTTAAGTAAACATTGCACGAGCAGTTGAGCCAATGACTGGCGCGGTGAGCAGTCAACGCACGTTCTGTGGACACTTATCTGTCACAGAGTTAATTCTCTGTGAAAGAGATTGGGAGGTCGGGTGTTCTATCCCTGCATTGGCCGAGAACGTTCATCTAGATTTTCTATTCTATGATGACAGAAAGTTTGAAAGGCTAAACATACACAGTTAAAAATAATAGGCGACTTTACACCGATTTAGGTGGCAACTAGTTGCCACCCGAAAAAGTGTTACTATAAGCCTTAACTGGTGTAAGCTTGTACACTATATTTGGAAAAGTATTTCACTTATGATAGTGTAACACCAAACACCTGAATGTGGGTTTAAACAACTCGCACCCAAGAGTGTAAACTAAGCACTACACTAAATCGCAGTCTTCCAAAATTTATACTCGGGGGTGTAATATTTCGGAATACTAGTTTTAGTGTAATCTTGACACTGAAGATGGTGTCAGATTACACTTAATAAGGGGGACATGCTGTTGGGCATGGGGTAGAAGCACTTATTATTGGATAATATTTACACCATTAGAGGGCTGAATAATAACCTCTTTTGGGGTATTAATTGTCCTTAAAATTTATTGACTTCTAAAACACTCAAATTAGTGTAACTTTTACATTTTTATAGGACTGCTTATTATCGTGTTTTAGGGTATTGATCGTCCTTGACATTGATTGCCAGTTTCAGAACACATAAATTAGTGTAACTTTACATTTTTTGATGTATAATATCCATGACTTTGATTTGGGACCTGATTGCTTTGACTAACACTTTCAAAAGCCTACGATAATAGCATTTGACACTTTTAAATGATTTAATACTGTAGAACATGAAATTCACTAAGTTATTAGGAACTACCTGATCTCTTGGGATTTTTTTTTAAATTGCAGTTACTTGATGTTTTACAGTATAATCTCACATAATATTTTAAAAACATATAATTTAGTAAACCAAACATTTATTCTCAATACATTTTTCAATGTGGATCCAACCAAATAATTATGTGTACAAACAAATGACATTGTAATAAGATTCAAAATGACATTATAATGGAATCTCAAATATAGCAATTAAATACATCTTTCAGTATTTCATATGTTATCAAACTAATTTTCAGTAATTTAATATGAAATAATATCAGTGAATTGTAAATAAGATAAACAAGAAATCGGTTATTTATAAGAGCAAAACATATGTATAGACTATCAATAAGAAACAAACATGTCCAAATAGAAACTATATTTTGAAGTATTTGTAGCTTAATTAATTGCATTTCTGCCATATCCAAACAGGGCCTAATCAGGTATCAATAAATATCTAATATCACCCATCATTTTAAAGTCCACACCAGATATTACTTTATGGCTCAAAGTTTTAAAAGATTCCTTCCAACAGAAAGGGAACTACATGAAATTTTTGAATATGATCACATTCAATGTGGGTGTAAACATCAATAAATTACTATTACAGTTCATGTTAAATAATTAAAATATGTCTCTTCAAAATTGATGATATGGTTCAACAGGCAAAAATAACAGCAAGATTTGTCTTAAAAAAAACCCAAAAAACATTTCAACAAATTTAAATTAATTATAAATATAAGTATCAATTTGAAATGACATAATGATTTGAATGACCATCGATGAAGACTATGAAAATTTAAAAAAGACAATCACCAGTACTTCTAATACTATATTATAATAGACCTGCTTACTTGAATTATCTACTCTAGCATACAAAACACAGACCCCAATTTCATTAATGCAAATAATAATCAATTAGCCTAGGTCTAGGGCTAATCTCGCCTTTTATCTAGATTTGCAACTAAGTTGACTAGGCCTACACACACTGTACCAGTACTGCAAATGTAAAGTCATTCAGTATTAGCCAGGCATACAATAGTATTATATTTAGGCCTATATTCTATATTACTAATAAACACAGCCTCCCTAGGGACCTATGACATTGACACCGACACTTGCATTATCTAATTCATGAGAAAAGTAGTAACTTTAACCGGAACAGGGATTATCAATTTACTTGGGACAGAATCAAAAAGCGAAAATACATCAAATGCATAATTATTACACCAACCGTATTTTGAAAACATTCAAAATTTCAACCGTTCTGAAAGGGACATAACTCTAAAAATAAAGAAAGTTAACACGGCGAGGGAAGCAGAGAGAATTCCATAAAAAAAATAAAGAATCATTTGACTGTGAGACAGAAGTTGGATTTCGGGCCTAATCGATATATAGGCCTACATTAAAACTGTATATAACCAATATCAATCACGACATGTATGTCATATTATTTATACTTTCTGCGTGATCCGGTCTAGGTTCCGTAAATGAGTTCATCATCTCCATTCTTCTGTCGTCGAAGACGTTCGTGCGTGAGACGTCTGCCGTAGAAATGGCGCGAAATACGACCCGATCACCCAGTCCTCAGAGAGAAAACGAGAAAACACCAACGTACTCGTATGAATATTTTACGTCTTTGACACGCACACATACATTATTTCTATTTATTTATTTATATAATATCTTAAAAGTAATGCAACCCAACATGACACACACAGTGTCAACAAATATATATATATATCAGGTATCAGGCGCGGATCCAGAGGGGGGGGGGGGTCCAGGGGGTCCGGCCCCCCCCCCCCGCTCAGACTTGAAAATTTGAAACTTAAATCTATGCGATTTTATTGGCGATTAGTTAGACCTGTAATTTTGGAATTTATCTTCCGGAAATACGTTAGAATGCACCAAATTGAATCTAATTTACCAAACCCCCCGTTAATTGGTTTAGCGCAATTAGTTAAGAAATTATCAAACCTACCCCCCCCCCCCTGCAAAAAAACCTGGATCCGCGCCTGTATATATATATGCTACAAATTACTAAAAAAAATGAAATAAAGAAAAATCCCCGCCCCCCCCCCCAAAGAAAAAAACAACAAAAAGGCAGCACGATAAAGAATTTTTTAAGAAGGCTTGGTTCATTAACTTCTATTTTTGTTTTATTTGGGTGAGGGTGGGGCCCACGGAAATATTTTGCAGTAGCCGTCTTTATAGCCTGTCATGACCCTCTTTATCCTCACATAGGACCTAGTAAGTTAAGCCTACGGCTATATATGTAGCCTATGCTTTTAAAACAAACTGGGCGCTGGACTTATTTTATGTGCAGGCCCGTAGCCAGCTTGCTGGCTTCGGAGGGGCAGTGAAGTTTTTAGGAGGGGCACACCCGTTACAGTCTACAGTAGGTATTTTAGAGTTATGGTTGGCAAATTTTATTTCGGGGGGCAAAACATTTTTTCAGGGGGGCATTGCCCCCCCTTGCCACCCCCTGGCTACGGGCCTGTTTATGTGTCTTATTTGGTCTATCACTTTTCAATCGGCTACACTTTTGGCCTATTTTCTTTTATAAGCACAACTTAGGTGTTTTATAATACGATTTTCAGTTTTTAATTGCACCGATTTTGGGCGTGTACACTTACTCTTTTGTAGCACTATGCTCAGTGTAAAATTTACAACTCACTAGGTTTTGTTTGTCAGTATTCATTACACCTCTTTGGTGTAAATTACAATATACACCCAAATGGTCGTAGGTCACCCAGGGGCGTGGTGAGGGCAATTATTGAGAAGAAATTATGAGTAACAAAAAAGATTTTGGCACAAAAACCCTTTTACTGACCGCGGAGCTGTGGCCGGCGAAGCCGGCCACCGCGAGCGCCGAAGGCGCGAGCCCGCGGCGGGGGGTCCGGGGGCCCTTCCCCCTGGAAAATTTCGAAAATTAGAAGCCCAGAAACGCAATCTCCAGCAATCCGAGACAAGAAATACGGTAATAAAATATGATTAAATTTTCCAACTTGACTCTTTCAAAATTTTTTTAATTGGGTCAGATGAAACAATTTTTCCACTTACAAATGTTTTTCATTTTTTGAGTAATTTGATTGTGATTTTGGCGCAAAAACTTTTTGGCGCATGAGTATGGCTACTCATGAACTCATTCTCACCACGCCCCTGAGGTCACCCAATACACCATAAAGCGTATATGAATACAACCACATAGGTGTTAAATTGTAGAAAATATCGTTTACACTTGCTAGTGTAGATCGTTTTGGCTAGTTACACTTGTTACGGTGTCACTACTCAAACACACAAACTGTGGTGTAAAGTTTACACGGGTTTTACACTTTTTAGAGTTTTTGATTACACCCATTTTTAACAGTGTATACACAACCAAGATTTTCATTGGCTGAGTTGACAGTGAAATTACCCCGTGTTAAAATTGCTGTCAAACTAAAGCAGACAAGCCGATTTCGCCCCTCGCGAGTTTTGCATTTTTACAATATGCCAAGATTGATTAGGGTTAACAAGCTTGATGAATTGTTCTATATAAATGTAGTCAGTAAACGTGAATATAATATGACGGTCATTGAAGGATATGAGCTGTCAGTATTCTCATTTAGTATTTAGTGTAACTAATTCATATATACTATTCGAAAAAAGTAGGGGATATTTGATTTTGGGGGCATAATACTAAAATATGCAAATGACTACGAAAAAAGTCACTATAGAACCTAACAGAAGAAACATTTCCAGTTACATGTGACGCCCAAACACACCAATAGCTACCGCATGGAATGCAGGTGATGCTTGGGATCATCATGGGGATCCAACCCAAGATTTGCACGACTCTGACTTTTTTTTTTTATAAACAATATTTTTATTCATTAAATCTGAATTTGGATTGGGGAACAGGCTATGCCTATGTGTAACCCCTCTCTCTGATTTAGATACATGTACACAGTATAATTATTTACATACATATATACATACATAATTACATAAATATAGAACATATATGATACATCATTGATAATGTAGAGACTTAGATGATTGTACAGAGTGCAGGACTTGGAATTGTTTATGAAGATTTAAATCTTTTTGATAAGAGAATAAATTGTTGGACTTCATGGAAAATAAGTGTGTTTATCTCAGGACTAAATTTTGTTGATCCATGCAACAGACAACTAATTGTTTTATGATTGTGTTGAAGGTTATGGATTGGCTGTTTTCTTGCATCTGAATATAAGCGGCATACGAGTAAATAGTGTTCGGTATCTTCAAATTTGTGACCGCAGAGGCAAGCAGGGCTATCATCGACGTGTCTGAGGAATTTATGGCCTTGTAGGTTGGAGCAGCATAATCTTAGTTTACAGTGTATTATTTGTAATTTCCGTATCCCTAGATAGTAATATGATGGTACGATAGTATCTAATTTATTTAGTGTATTTACAAAGATAGCAAGGGATTGAGATTTTCTAATTTCAACATTAAGTTTGTTCCATTCTCGTATACTGGAAGGGAAGAAGGACTCGGAGAAAATTTTGGTTCTGCATCTAGTTTCCTTTAGTTTATCTTTGTTTCTTAGTGTATAACTGATAAGGATAGAGGGCAATTCTAATAGGTCAGAGAGATATGATGGCACGAGTTTGTTAATAATTTTATACAATAATTTTAATTTATGACGTCTGCGTCTTTCCGAGAGTGGAACAAACCTAGTTTCTTTATAGAGTGAGGCATGGCTAGTACCTCTTACCGCCCCACAGATAGTGCGCAGTGCATCTAATTGTAGGGATTCTAGTTTGTTAGCTAAATAATCACTGCACCCATCCCAGATAATATCGGCATAATCAAAGTGTGGAAGAATAAAAGAACAGTATATTGTATTTAAAGATTTTCTATTCAGTCTATATTTTAGAGATCGAAGGCAATTTACTAGTTTGGATACTTTGCTTACAATGGTGTCTATATGATTATTCCACTTACAGTTAGTTTGAAAGATTAGACCTAGGTGTTTATGTTCACTTACTTCTTTGATTTGCACCTGGTTCATAAATAATGGTGGGTTAACTATGTGGGGTTTAGTAGTAATAGTCAGTGTCTCTGTTTTTAGGGGGTTAAAAGTTACCAGCCATGTCTCAGCCCAATTTTTGATTCGATTTAAGTCATCGTTAATGGTAGCAGCACTTGCCCCTGGGTCTTCAATTTTTAAGTATAGAGAGGTATCATCGGCAAATAATCTAATGTTTGAATTTATATTGTTCACAATGTCATTTATGTATATTAAGAATAAAAATGGGCCTAGTACAGATCCCTGTGGAACACCAGCAGGGATGCTCCTAGGGTCCGAGGAGGTGCCACTGATGGTTACACATTGTTGTCTGTTTTTTAAATAATTTTAAACCAGAGCAGTAAATCTCCTCGAACCCCCGCAGCATCCAGCTTGTGACAGAGTCCGGCATGCCAAACCCTGTCAAAGGCCTTGCTGATGTCACAGAAGACTATTCTAGTAAATTGATGTTGGTCAATGGCTCGACAGAAAAAGTGCGTTAGGTCGATTAGTTGAAATATGGTAGAATCACCCGGAAGAAAGCCACTCTGGTCAGGTGTTAATATTGAATTATCTCTAAGGAAGTTAAAGACATGTTTGTGGATGATTTTTTCAAAGATTTTGACTATTATACTTAGGAGAGAAATTGGTCTATAATTACTACAATCGTTTGGAGAGCCCTTTTTGAATATAGCGACAACATTTGCAAATTTCCAAATATTTGGTACAATGTGTAGATCTAATGATAGCTTTGAATGTTACAGTCATTGTGGCATTGAATTCCAGGGTGGAAACATCAGTTTAATTGTTTTAGTGACCAGAAAACAAATTTTGATATGCGTCGGCTTACCCAAAATGAAAGGTTACGTGCCCTTGGCATGCTACAGATCGGCACAACACAGGCGGTTGTGGCGCGGACAATGAATGTTTCTCAGTCTGTCATAAGCAGGCTATGGTCCAGATACCGTGATACACAATCTATACAGGACAGACCACGCTCAGGTCGACCAAGGGCGACAACTCAAGCCCAGGATCGATTTATCCGTACCTTGGCCTTGAGAAATCGTGTCATCGCAGCAAATCAGATCAGCGCTCGTCTTCAAACAGACACTGGTGTGAGAGTGAGTGGCCAGACGATTCGGAATCGACTGCATAGGGGTCACCTTCGCGCCCGACGTCCTCGCGTGATCCCTTGTTTGAGAGATCATCACATTCAGGCAAGACGTCGTTGGTGTAGGGATCGTCAACACTGGGATAATCGACGCTGGAGCAATGTGATGTTTTCAGATGAGTCAAGGTTCACTGTTCACTGTTGATTTTTTTGACAGACGTAGGAGGGTGTGGCGTCGTCGAAACGAGCGCTTCCAAGACGTTAACGTCATCAGACATGATCGATTTGGGGGTGGTTCTGTTATGGTGTGGGGAGGCATCACTGTTGCTGGAAGAACGGCTTTACATGTTGTTGCAGGGCGTGTTACAGGCCAGTACTACCGGGACAACATCTTGGCAGTCCATGTTGTGCCGTTCGCACGACGTCATGGCCGCCGTTTCATCTTCCAGGATGACAACGCAAGATGTCACAGGGCCAGGATCGTTACAGGTTACCTCCAACAACAGAACATCACCACATTACCTTGGCCAGCACTGAGTCCCGACCTCTCCCCCATCGAGCATGTCTGGGACATGCTTGGACAGAGGTTACGTCAACGTCAACAGCGTCCTGCCAATGTCCAAGAACTTGCTGCTGCGTTGCAACAGGAATGGGACAATCTGGACCAAAATGACCTTAGACGTCTCATTAGGAGTATGCCACGTCGGGTCAATGCTTGTTTGGCAAACAGAGGAGGATATACCCGTTACTGACTTTGTTGTGATGCTGTGGTAACTTTGCTGTTTGACCCCGGGTATCATTTTACCCTTATAATGGTCAGTCTATGCCTTACTTAGTCTAACGATCATTTGGAATAAATCGATAAATGTGAACTTTGTCATTTGTTTCTTCGTCAGTTTCATTAGGTGACTTTAATAACACTTAACAAATATCCCCTACTTTTTTGGAATAGTATATTATACATTAACCAGGAAAAGAACAAATTTTTACACGTAAAATACAACACAAACAAAAATTTGCATACATACAAAACTTAAAGATTTTTATTTGTGCCTATACCCCCCCCCCCCCCCACACACACACACACATGGTCTGTATTTTAGTGATTAAACTAAGAAACTAATACATTACAGGTAATTGATTGCAGTCGTAGCAATTACGTTGATTAGGGACAATCCCTATCAGATTCAAATACGCATATTGTCGTCGCTCCGTCCGTCCGTCCGCCCGTCGTCCACAATTGCTTGTGGACGCTCTATCGGCCAAAGTTAATATCAGATTTATACACAGTATTTAAGGACGTGAGACGAAGAATCCTATTGATTTTCAGCGAATTCTGATAACTACTACCACAGTTATCTCCCTTGATCACTTTGAAAAATCTTTTTTAACTTTCTACAGCCCAAACTTATCATCGATTTGACTTCAGATTGATAGTACACAGAGTTTAAGGTCTTAAGACGAACGAGTATATTGATTTTGATAACTGAACAGCTAATGTTTCGTATACTAAGTATTAGAATGGGGCAGAACTTTAGAAAAACCAAACAAATTCTAATGATTTTCTGATAATTACTTTATGAGATGTTAATCTTAATCAGATTTCAGAGTATTATAAATGTTTCATTGGCGAAAAAAGGAAGAATATGCGACGACAACTCTTGTTGACTGCTCGGAAGATTTAACTACTGTGGGCGTATGTTTCGTTGCCTGGAAACCTATCTTTTATACTATCGATGAAGATCTTACCAGTTGTACTCGAAGGTAGTTTCACTGTCAGGGGTCGTATGAGAGGCTTTTGACCATATGACGCCAGTCATTGATCTACCAATCAACGTTGACGTTTCTAGTGGTTTACCCACAGTTGCGTGCATGAAAAAGACCATCCGTCACATCATCCAGAAGACGTCAATGATGGACTCCGACAAGTATTTATTTGCCCACTGAGTTCAATGTTCTATGGCCGTAACAACACAGGTTTGCTCAACATTCCGTTGGTTCAAACTCTATAGGCACAATGGGGACCACATTTGGCAATCCCCTCATCATAATTTTGTAGGGGTTCGGGGATTTGAAGTTGACTGGGGTGAAAATCTCACTTCCGACACAATGATTGCTCTGCAGAAAGACACTTTACATCCCCTATCCCAAAACTGCTATGAAATTGCAAAGTTGATCCCTTTTCTCCAATTCTAGACCAATAAGTCAACCAAAAAATGCAGGAAGAGGGAAGAAAAAAAATTGATGGCGACTTTTAGGTTCAATATTTCTGATAACTACTGAAACAGGGATATCTAGCCTTGAAACACGAAATAAAAAAAAAACACTTGCTCTTAGGAAATTGAGCTGTCATTATAAAATGGACTGTTCCTAGTTTCGACACGTACTTTTTATACATGTAAAAATTGTTATAATTGCTTACAAAGGTGGATTTTAACACAAAAGCCAAATCGGAATTTCAGGGGGCAAACTATAGGAGTGTTTTTAATCTAAAGAAATGAATAGAACTAGAGTTGCCCTAGAAACAACACAATCACACACTTATACATGTACTTTAATTACAACATATTTGACCCGATATTAAAGTTTTTCACTTTTTTTTTTCTTTTGTTTTAGAAAAAATGAATTTTATGGCGTGACTACAAAATCTATTTTTGCAAGTAAATATATATTAAAAACTTATAATTCGAACGTATCGTTGATAAATCCAACTAGAAAATTGGTAAAGAGAATATGTTTATGTATTACAGAGCTTCAGTGTTTAGCGTATATAATGCATGACACCGAAGAACTACAGCAAATACTTATAACACGCAGTATGGATGGTAAAAATGAATTCAATTGCTGGGTAAGAGTCTTCTTGTTGGTTGTTTTTCTGTATAAGTTATTTTATTAACTGAACAATTTGTCATTTGTCTTGGTGACAATCTGATTAAGATACAGATGCCGTTTATAGTTCCGTGCATCACAAGGCCAAGAACTCGCCATGACAGACTGTTTCATTGGCTAATTCCTCACATCAATAAGAACGCCTGTTAGATGACAATTTTTCCAGATTCTAGTGTAGTAAAGACAAGAAAACCGAAATTTTGAACTATAAAAACGAAACTTTTAGTGTTATTATGGGTACCACACCAACTGTTTCGTATTGAAATACCAAAATTAGAAATTAAATAACATTTATATCTTTTAGAATAAATCGATTTTGTGAAAAGTACAAATGAATGTAATGATGTATTCCGTCTGGAAGCGACTAATATTTGGTTTTCACTTTCACTTTCTCTATCGCATCTTAACATTGTGTCGTTTTTCGTTTACCAAAAGGGTCATTTTTGGTTTGTTTACCACAATGGAAAGTCATGTTTGGTTTACATAAAAAAGTCATATTTTATTTGTTTGGCAAAAAAAACAACATTTTTTGTTTTGTTTGGAAAAAATGTCATTTTTGGTTGGTTTGCAAAAAAGGCCATTTTTGGTTTCTTTACAAAAAAAATTAATTTTGGTGACTATATAAACATTGGAAACCCTAGACCACGCGTCACAAACTAGGTCATTTCTGGACTATATAAAAGTGGAGCGGCCGTGAACTGTGACATCTGTGACTGTTCAGACTACCCCTGGTTAATGTGTGAGCTAACAGATTACAGTCACGGTGTATATTAGGGTTTAAGATTGACCTGTTGCTGTATTTCAGATAATAAAGAGTTATATTGATGGTGGTAAATGGCCGTGGAGAGTAATGTTCAAGATGCCGACAACTCAGTGTACACCTATTCCCGATACTCATAACGATGTACACCGACAACCGAGGGCAGAATTTTACCTGGGAGATAGTAAAGCCATTTATTTCTTTTCAAAAAAGAACCAATTTGTTTGAATCGGTTTGAGCACACACTAGCTTCACCGTCTTAACTCACTTGGGCTATTCTACAACTATCTGGATTAAGCATTGTACCCCCCCCCCCCCATCGCGTTTGTTTTATGCCTTATGAGTTTTCATTAACATACATTAGTTTAGATGTCTTTATATGATCATTCCTACAGATGTCAGTGATTTTCTCAACCGCTATGAGATAACAGGCCAAAAACCAATTGTACCTTTTTTATGGAAAAATCGGAGAAAATGTTTTAAAAACAAATTTCCTCAAAGCCCTCGTTTTTGAGAAGGTTACGTTAGGATGTGTCTATTTGTAATAATATCGTCATTTATAAAGCGCGTTAATACTGGAGAACAGTTTCTAAGGCGCTGTTGGCTGTTACATTTACTGATTATTTACAGGTCGGTGTTTTACGACAAGAATGTTTTGAGTTGAGATTTAAAATGGCCCACAGACGTTATTTGTTTAATTGACTTTGGCCCCAGCAACGGAAAAGGCACGTTTTCCAAGTTGTAAGTTAATGGTTGTCTTCACATGTAGTTCGGTTCCTGGGCATTAAAACCCTTATATTCCTGAGAGAGAGGAACATCTTCATGTATCACATTTACCTTACCTACTAATTATTTCTTTGTTTCTTTTTCAGAAGACAAAAGTAAATTATGTAAACCGGCACAGAATCCGGAGACTGTTAACCCAGGTGTCAAGGTCACAATTAAACCATACGTGGGAGAAAAAGAGGTGTCAACATTTACCAAAGAAGACAAAGATCCGGAGTTAACAAATATTGATGATTTTAAACATGAACCACGTTCGTCGAAAAACGGTTGTCATACCTCCGTAGATGGGTCTTATCAACTGCTCGGGATTATTTCTTTATGTTGGATTGGGCTGTGATATGCCTGAAAATTAGTACTTATGAAAGGCAACTGTGCAATATTTATGCAATTATTATTATTTGACGGTAACAACCTCACACAAGTGCCAAAGACGTAGTTTAAAGTATGTGCAAATAATGTAATGAAGCACTGTAACGATTCCAGGTTTTTTTTATATTTGTGAAAATGAACCAGAAGATCGTCGTTTCTGTACAGTTAACAAAAAATAAATAGTTATAAGGTGCAATGTGAGGACAGCATACTTAGATTCGTTTTAGCTGTAAACCCATGGATACATAAAATGTGCATAACATTTGATATAGTATAACTTTCAAATTTCGCGTTCCGTTCCATCGTTTCAAAAACTAAATTTTCACGACGGAATATTTTACCGGAATTTGCGCTGAAACAGTTTATTTAAAAAAAGTGTAAGAATTTTGTCAAATAAAGGTTTGTTTAGGATAAAATTGTTTCTGTAAATTAACATTAGTATTTGTTAAGTTAAAATATATTAATAATACTCATTTTCTAAACAGATTTAGTGTTTTGAAAAGGCGTACATTTCAAGAATGAAACGCCAAAGTAAACCTTGCCATGATTATCTCAATTTATGTTTATATTATCGAAATACGTGAGACCACATTATGTTTTAGTTGTATGCTATAATTTATTATGGTTGTATAATGTTTTAGTTGTATGCCATAACTTATTATGATTGTATAATGTTTTAGTTGTATGCTATAACTCATTATGATTGTATAATGTTTTAGTTGTATGCTATAAACTTATTATGATTGTATAATGGTTTAATTGTATGCTATAACTTATTATGATTGTATAATGTTTTAGTTGTATGTCATAACTTATTATGATTGTATAATGTTTTAGTTGTATGCTATAACTTATTATGATTGTATAATGTTTTAGTTGTATGCTATATCTTATTATGATTGTGTAATGTTTTAGTTGTATGCCATATCTTATTATGATTGTATATCATGATTTGTGTATATATCATTGTCCGCAATTTGTTCTTTAGTTATATGCTACTACAACTTTAACTCTTGCGGTGTGTACATTACGGTAATTGATGCACGTGACATTTCGGTCAATAGTCCATATATTAACATAATCCCCTACTTTCTCCGTTTCACTAGCCCCAATCGTTTCACTAGCTCCAATCGAACAACGCAACGAAACATGTTAATAATAAAAAATAATAATTACTAGATCTCACAAGCTTTCATATTATTTACATCTTAGAGTTTGATCAAAAAATCTTAAAGAAAAAACAAGAATTGGTAAAATTGGTAAAATCCAGAAACATTTTATTTGTATCTTAGTACGGTAGTGATGCAAGAGAAACAGGCATGTGGATTAAGTTAAGTTGGAGAAATTTTCCCCGGGAGCGGCGCTGTGGCCTACTTTTATATCGAGGTCTATCTGCCAAAGATCATTTATGTACACCTCAATGTGTATACGGGAACTCGGAATTTCGTCCCATCCGAACGACTATACGTTGTCCCTTGCCAGGCCCTTTCCCAGCCAATACGGGGATCTAACACGGGACCCCCAGGTTAGCGAACCAACATCTCAAAGACTGAGCCACCGTGAAACGTTCTACCTAGGTAGTGACAGAATATCTATTATTCTCAGATTTGACGATTACCCCATGTTGGGCAACTTGTTTTTGGGGCGATGCCATTTGTAGGCCGGTTGGGGAGGTTCGGGTGTTAGGGTTTCAATATGGAAGCTTTATATAGATGAGAATTGTGTGGAACCCTCTTTAGAAGACTAAACTTTGATCCAATTTACCCATAATCTTTCTTAAAAGAGTTAGGTTTAAGAATTTGTGGGAGAGGTCAAGTCTCCAGACAAGCACCCAACCTCGCCAAATGGCCTATAATTAGCATCTACCCTAACCCTAACCCTCGGAGTTCACGGGATTTAAATGAATGGGGCGTCAAGCGAATTGTTGAAATAAAATTGAACCATATGTTACTCCCGAAATGACCTAGTATGTGTCGAGTGGATGTTAAACCCCATTTCTCTCTATCCCACACATGTATCTACGAAAGCCCAGAAGTCTCATTCCAAATTTCAAAATGCGAAATGCCAAAACTGACCCGACCAATCGGATCAGGTCTTGTTTTTGACTAATGAGATAGAGTATACTAACGGACAACATCTATTTAAAAAGTTAATCCCAAAAATTTAACCTAATACAATTTTATGCAATACGAAGCATCACCATCCACAATATTGAATATTGAGGAAGGGCTATTATGTGGCTGTGTTGTTAGCCCCAAATTTAGTAATTTGGAACAGGAGTTTATCCTGTCCAGCAGTATTTAGTTGTGTAAAATTACAATTTATTTAAATTCTAATTCATTTAATTGAGGGGGGGGGGGCAATTGCACAATTTAATCTGGTTAGAATATGACACAATTGTGAGAAAAAAGGACCCCCCCCCCCCCCACCCTTTAACATCATTTTTTTCATCTATAAACTTAGATGATAAATTACAGCTGTCAGTTCTTCAGTTTCAAATAACCCATGAAATTGTATTTAAGATCCAAATGTCATGGGTTATTTTATGTGCACGTCCAGGTGCACACAGGACCCCTTTTTTCGTCCCATTCAGTGCTGTCTTTACCCGGCCCTTAGTCCCAATCAAATAACCATAATGACAATATAAATTATAAGATAAATTTAATAAGATTAAGTTAAATCATGTACAATACAATGATTTACAAATAATATATATATTTTATATACAATTATAAGTTTATATAATTTCACATATTAAATTTATCAGAAAATTGCACAAATACATCAGAACTTATCACATAATACTAATGTAAAAACAGGTTTCTTTCCTTCAAGGTTAAATTAAAGAAATACACTGGTTGTAGGAGGCGACGGAATGGAGATGATTAGTGATCTACAGAAATAAAAACATTCCGGAATTTTTTCAAGTTAAAATTCGTAAAATCATACTGTCCCAGTTTAAACCTACATTATGCAAGAGTTAATTCTTCCTATTGTCAGTTATTATTTAGGATTCAGATGTTATAGAAATTATTTATTAGACCTTTTGTTACATGAAGTTCAAAATCAACTCTGTAGACCCTCGGATGGCTTGGATTTAAACAGTCGTTCATTTAAAATGAAATCATACATGTCTGACCAAGGTGCCAGCACTACCAGAAATTGGTGCCATTGCCAATGTTACTTGATAATCGAGAATATGTGGTGGAGTTATCGTCTGTCAATCAAACGGTCGGAAATTCTCGTAGACGGAGACACAGATGATGCCTATTTCTAATCCAAACTCCCAACTGAAAATAATTTGACTGAAATTTTCTATATTTTCTCATATGTTTGAATTATTATAGTAGGAATCATAAACTCTTCGTTAACTCTTAAAGTGATAATTTCATATTTTCTAAGGAAGTCAAAACATAATTATTTCTGTCTTTTGCTCAATAGGTTGTCAACTCACTATTATACAATCATAGGCACCCTAATAAATCATTGAAACGGGAAATAATAACACAATTACCTCCTTTGTTTTTCTATTCCCCTCATTCCCACGTTTGAATTTAATGTTGAAAGTGATATTTTTGTCAATTTCTCAACTGGCAATAGTGAATTATAGGATTAATAGGATTATTCTTTAACAAGGTTGAACTGTTTATAGATACCATCTATTTTAAGGCTTTATTTTAATGTATTTTAAAGATAGGTTGCCAGGCAACGAAACACACGCCCACAGCAGCTAAATCGCCCGGGCAGTCAACAAGGGTTGTCGCATATTTTTACTTTTTTTGGTAATGAAACATTTTTAATACACTCAAATCTGATTAAGAGTAACAACTCATTATATAATTATCTGAAAATCATTAGAATTTGTTTGCTTTTTATAAAGGTTTGCCCCACGCTAACAATTAGTATAGGAAATATTTAACATCATGGATTTAGCTGTTCAGTTATCAAAATTCATTGAAAATCAAAATACTTGTTCGTTTCAACACCTTGAACTCTGTGTATCAATCTGAAGTCAATCGGATGACAAGTTTGGCATCTATAGCGTCACAAGGTTTTTTGAAATGATCATTTACGAAGTAATTATTTGAAATCGCTGAAAATCAGTAGGCTTCTTCGTCTCATGACCTTAAACAGTGTGTGTAAATTTAAAGTCAATCGGATATTAACTTTGGCCTCTAGAGCGTCCACAGGATTTTTTGATGTGATCAAGGGCCATAACTCTGGCAATAATTATCAGAGATCACTGAAAATCAATAGGCTTCTTCGTCTCATGACCTTAAACACTGTGTATAAATTTAAAGTCAATCGGATATTAACTTTGGCTTTTAGAGCGTCAACAAATTTTTTTTAAGTGATCAAGGGCCATAACTCTGGCACTAATTATTGGAAATCGCTGAAAATCAATAGGCTTCTTCGTCTTATGACCTTAAACACTGTGTATAAATTTAAAGCCAATCGGATATTAACTTTGGCCTCTAGAGCGTCCACAAGATTTTTTGAAGTGATCAAGGGCCATAACTCTGGCCTGGCACAAATTATCGGAAATCGCTGAAAATCAATAGGCTTCTTCGTCTTATGACCTTAAACACTGTGTATAAATTTAAAGCCAATCGGATATTAACTTTGGCCCCTAGAGCGTCCACAAGATTTTTTGAAGTGATCAAGGGCCATAACTCTGGTAGTTATTATCGGAAATCGCTGAAAAACAATAGGCTTCTTCGTCTCATGACCTTAAACAGTGTGTATAAATTTAAAGTCAATCGGATATTAACCTTAGCCTCTAGAGCGTCCACAAGCAATTGTGGACGCCGGACCGACGGACCGACGGACAGGGGCGACGACAATATACGACCACATTTCAATGTGGGCGTATAAAAATATACCTTAAAAATATGAAATTGCCGCTTTAACTAATGTATGTTTACTTAATCTGAATAAAACCAGTCATATTGTAAAGACCATTCAGCTTGTCACAAGAAATGGGCTTTTCATCATATTGGAATCAACAGCCTGTGATAAATTTTCTGTGTGAATTTTGACATTTCATTTGGAGAACACACAAATGACAGTGAATATTCCTCAAACATTTAGAGATAGGTTGCCAGGCAACGAAACATACACCCCACAGCAGCTAAGTTGTCTGGGCAGTCAAGTTATATTTATAGCGTAGGTCGAGGTGTTAAACCTGGTAACGAATGAAGCGTGCTATAAATGACTTGTAAGATGGACACCTGCTCAACATGCTTGTTGTTACTGCACAGAAAACACACCCCACTTCTCTATATGATTTCTACTAAAATTAACGTAAACCAGCCAAAGTGTGCAATGACACTGAAAATGTCTAGTTATTGCACAGTTACACCCCAGTGAGTTTAGAAGAGGTAAAACAATGTGCTTATTGAACGAAAAGAACAGAGGAAGATCCCCTGTCCGTGTTACAACAAGAGTTGTCGTATCGGTAATGAAACATTTAAAATACACTAAAATCTGACTAAAAGTAACAAGTCATTAAGTAATTATCAGAAAATCATTAGAATTTGTTTGGTTTCTAGTTCTGCACCATTGATTACTTTGGCCTGTACAGCATCCGCAAGATTTTTCGAAGTAATCAAGGGCCATAATTATTGAAAATCCTTGATCATACATAGGTGTCTTCGTCTCATGACCGTATATATGGTGTATAAATTTAAAATTAATCGAATGATAACTAGAGCATCCAGTGATCAGGGGTCATAACTCGACGGTAATTATTGGAACTCATGGAAAATCAATAGGATTCTTTGTCTTATGACAGTAAACACAGCATAACTCTGGCAGTAATTACAGAAAACGTTGAAAATTAATAGGCTACTTTGTCTCTTGACCTTAAACCTGTGTATAAATTTAAAGTCCTTCAGATATCTCGTTAGCCTCTAGAGCGTCCACAAGAAATTTCAATGTCATCAAGGGCCATAACTCTAACAGTAATTATCGGAACTCAATGAAAATCAATAAGCTTCTTCATCTTGTGACCCTAAACACTGTCAGTCCGATGTCAACTTTTGCCTCTAGAATGACCGTTGAACATACAGACGGACAGTCAGTCGGACAAGGGCAACGACAATATACAACCACATTCCAATCTTACAGAGGAATTAATACTTTCAACAAGAAAGTAACCGAAATAAACCTAGGTTTCGCTAATTATTGGCATAAGAGCATCCTCACAACAAATGAAAACAACTCTCACAGAATGGTGGATTTGCAGATTGGATCCAAATTCCACATGCAAGGTATTTAAAATTAACAAATTACTAAAAGGCGAAAATTATTTTTTAACAATTTGTGGAAGAAGCTAAAAGTACCAATGACTCTTTAAATCAAATAATAAGATGAAAAGTGCTATATCCTTCAGTAGAATGAGCAAAATCCGAACATGATAAAAACACCACTGAACAAATAAATATAAAAGACACTTGATGAATACTGATTTATAAAATAAAATTTCAGGTGCCAACATATTCTAATATCTTTCTGTGGCCAGGGCTCTATAAAAGTTGAGTGTGCCTGCGCACACACTTGAAAATGTGCCTGCAGGGTCATACTCAAAAAGAGAGCATTCAATTGCCAGGTATACATGTATAGTATGATTGGTGGGGGGGGGGGCTTACGGCAGAAAAAGAAATTATAAATAATTTTTAGTACCTTTTTTATTATGGTTTCTAAATTGTATTAATGTATTATAGATTACTTTAATAATAAAGATTATGTTTGATGTGCATATTGTTGTTGTTTGGGGTTGATATAAACATAGAATAGATGCCTACCGGCGTCAAACAAGTTCTGTACTTAGCTAAGTATCCGACACATCAACATCTATAGCTTAGACAATGGCTGCCATTTTATTATGAGAACCGGACGGCGGACACCGAAGGCTTAGAATCAGCAGGTTTTGAGAAAAAAATGTCATGGACTTGTCCAATCTGAACGACAGACTCACCCTACTTGCGGAGAAGCTACCATTTAATTTTCATACGTTAGTTAACCCACGTACGGGAGTTGTCTGCTTTTGGCCGTAGGGCATTGCAGTCTTCGACGGGGTGATTTCTCTGTATGCACTTTATAATTTTGAAATAAAATAACATCACCACAAACTCGGCAAGAGACTTTGTTCTTTTTTGCACTTGATACTCGATAGGAAGCCATCGTTATAGAATTATCAGGTGTAAGTGTGGTTATTACTACACGGTACTGGTGTTTCGGGTTCGCCGAGGTCACAGGTGATAGTTCATACGTCGCGTGCTATTCTTTTATTCATCGACTGGCATTCTACTAGAATTGTCAATAAATTAAGCAGAGGTCACAGGTGATAGGTCATAAGTCACAGGTCACAGGTGGAATCGCTAACGTCGCGTGCTGATGTTTTTATCATCGACTGGCTTATTCTAGTAAATTATTATACGGTAATCAAAGTAAACAAAAAAGTATTCTTTATTTTACATGATTTACGCGACAGTAATACTTTTTAAAAATGTGCCTGCAAAAATTTTTTTTAAAGCAAATGTGCCTGCGCACGCCGTGCGCATGTGCGCGGAAATATCGATGCCTGTCTGTGGCACGAAATCACATGCGACGTCATGCTGCCAGGGCGATGGAGGGCGGAGGAGGCCTTGGAATAGGTGTGATTTTTGATTATTTGAAATGGTCATCCCAATACTTAACAGACACCAAATAATACTATATTCACACAATTTGGTATAAAAGATGGGCTGATTTTTTTCAAGCCCATTTTAAAAAGTGGCCTACGCCTGTTCTAGTGTATGTTTTTGCTTTAATAATGGAAATTTTTGAGCAATAAAAAGATAAAACACCTTAATTTTTAACACTTAATCACCAGCATAATAAAAACACTTAACATGTTTTTGTTTTCCATTCCATAAACCGATGTTAAAATGGTTATAACTCTTCTATTGCGTTAAATATAAAATTGTGGCTTTTAATTTATTGGATTTTATTTGTTGATTTGTGGAATGACAACCTGTTTCTGATCAAAATGGCAATGTTAAAATATAACTGATGTGTTCGAGTACAAAATGAAACTAAAATAAATAAACCAGTCTACTTCTGCAACCAGGTAATTCAATACAAAAAAGACACTTCAGATCAACCCAATTCCATATCTTATTTGGAAACAAATTAAAAAGGTTTAATGCCTTATAATAATGGAAGCATTGACAAACAAATGGCAGTCGGCATTATTTGTGTTTATAGTTTAAACTAACTGACAGTTTGTCAAGATAACATGCAGGACTTTTCTTTATTTTCTGTCCTCTGAAAAATAGGATAAATAAGTAGATTATGTAAAAACAAAACCTAATAGCACTAAATGTAAAGAAATGTAAGATATAATTTATATTTACAATGTACAAATTATTCCCATTATAATCAACACTACTTGTGAAGACAAGTAAAACGAAATGAAATAGGATGTGTTTTAATCAAATTGACTCTACAGGAAAGTTAAAAACCAGTGTCTGCCAGGCAGGATACACCCACATTTTGCAAGATATGACAGAGAACAAGTAAAAACAAAAGCGATTTTTCATACAATCTGCGGCCATAATCCAGAAATTAGGGTCTGAAATGCGCAAATATCTTTGAGATATAAAAATATATTTTAAGTTTCATCAAAATCGGATAAAAATACTTTTACACAATTTGTGTAGAATGAGTGGCCATTTTCTTTTGATTTAAAAATTCCAAAGAATTACTTGATGGTTTGCAATCTAGATCACTTGCTTCAGTCTCATGTATACAAACTTTTGACTTTCTATTTTATATACTAATATTCCCCATATTAAATTAAATCTCGGTTAAAAGACATTATTCACAGTGTCTTTTCATCTAAATCGGGAACTGTTAGATATCAATATTTAGTTGTTAATTACAATTCCACATATTTTGTTAAAAACCATAGTGATTCCAAAAATAAATTCACCGCCTACAAGATAATTCAGATGTTGGATTTTTAATTGATAATATCTTTGTTGTATTTGGAGGGAAATATACCAGCAAGTGGTAGGTATCCCCATTGGCACAAACTGTGCACCTTTGCTTGCTCATTTGTTCTATATTCGTATGAAGCCGATAATATACAGGCAGTCGTCAAATCAAATAAATGAGTAGTCAGACATTTTAATTTCACTTATCGATATATCGATGATGTTCTATCACTTAATAATCACGATGAGCCCGCAACTTACAAAATCATTTTAAAAGTTTTATGGCCGTGATATTGACTTGATTGGTAAATATAACATGTCTGTTTCGTCTATTATTATAGATATATTGAATTGATGAGTATACTATCTCATTGATTATGTCTACTAAATCGTTAACACTGTTCACCACATGCATTTTGCATACCTATAGTCTATTGGCCAATCACGCTATTTTACTGAGATTTTGTCCAATAGTTTAGATGTAGCTATGGTGGGTGTGGTGCCAGGTAGGGTAAGCTTACTTTTCCGGACACCTGTTAGTGTTACCACTGTTTGTCATGTATTCTGTACAGAGCGAACAGTCCATTTGCTGATTACACTATTTTGCCAATACCGTATTTTTAGGACTAAGAATTTTGTCTAATGATTTGGATTGTTCGTACCAGGTTTTTTTTCATTGTAAGTTTCATGATATCGGATAAAAATTACATACTTTTACACTATTTGTGTAGGAGTGACAAGTTTGGTCCAATTTTCACAAAATTCAAAATTAACTGACATTTTAGTTTAACGGTGATATATTTGATAAACATGCATTTCAAGTTTCAGGAAGGGTCCACAACCTTGTACCATAATTTTACAGTAATTTGTGTATGAGGAGCATCATTTTGTCCAGCAGTTCTGGTCCTATTTTCATGAAATTTGAAACAACTTACGTTATGGTGTAACGGTTTGTAAAATTTGGGTTATAAACATGTATTTAAAGTTTCATAAAAATCAGATCAAATTTGTGACCTCTTAAGGGTCCACAACCTTGCTATACCATATTTTTAAACTGTTTTTATACGATTTTCATGGAATTCAAACTCAACCCATATTATATTGTAACGATGATATATTTGAACGTTTTTTTAAATTTGATAATTGTGAACTGGGAAGGGATCACAAGCTAAAAAGGTGATTTTTCTTACAATCACGGGCCATAATTCAGGAAGTTACAATCCGCTATGCACCAAGATGTTTGGGTTATAAATATGCATATCACATTTCATCAAAATCAGCTGTATCATAAAGCCTGTCATTGAGTCAAGAGGCGTGGTTTCGAATCCCTGGTTGTACGTGACAAGGAGTAGGGTCACCTGTCCAACTTTGTGGGTTTTCTCCGGGTCCTCCGGTTTCCTCCCACTGCTAAAGACCCCTGAATCTTAACAGGGCTAGAAATAAGAGAAATTTTTATTATCCTACCTGTGTCTGATTCCGGGCTTCTTGTTCACTTTCTTGTAAGGCTCGAGCTAACATGAGATCTTCTTCCTCTTGTTGACTTAAAGTACTACAAATAACAAACCAAAATATACAGTTACACAGTGAAATCCCTCTATTAAGACCTCCTGTGGGACTGTTGAGATTTGGTCAGAATAGTGGGGTGGTCTCGATACTGAGTGAGCATGTTTGAGACAATTTCAAAGAAAAACAGACAGAGATTTGTTATGTTAGTATTATGAAATCCCCATTTAGTAGTGGGGTGTAGTGCATAAAGCAAGTAGGTTTATTATTTCAAAACTGGAGAGAGAAATGAGCTGTAACTTTCAATTAACATGCATTTTCATAGACAGAAGTAAGCAGTTCCTTCCTTATCAAATACAAACTTGGGATCAAAAAGGTCATCTCCACATCCTACACACACCCATACCTTCATAATTACCCAATACTAGGGGATTTTAAAAAATTTACTGATAAGGGACATAACTCTTATCTTTATTTAAGCAGGCAGCTTTAGACCACAGGCCCTTGAAGGGATTAAAATAAAACTTCTTACTACACGTGATAGATCCTACGAAGCGAGGCCGCTGTTGAGCGAGACTTGATCACCCAGTTCCTAGGCACATATCGAGTAATGATAGGTTTATAAAGGGACTGGGTGATACAGACTTCTTTTGACCTTATTTCGGGCTACTTCCGGGCTGGCGAAGTTGGATCGTCGATAAGTGATAGCGCTTTAAGTTTGATTTGTTATTAATAACGCTGTAAAAGGACCAATTTAATTACATCGGAAGGTGAATAATGATCAAATAAAGTCTCGTTGGCAATAAAAATGACAAGAAGTGTTAGAACTAGTGAGTATTGTGAGATGACAGCAGACGATATATCATAAACAAGTCATAACAAAGATGGCGTCTGAATTACATTAATTATACTATACTATATAGTCAAGCAGTAGTAAGAAGTTTTATTTTAATCACTTCAAGCGCCTGTGCTTTAGACCACACACAAAAATCGGGTCATCAAAATCTTCAAATTTGTATACAATAAACAAGAGCAACACTAATGCTGCAATATACGTGCACATTCCTGCTTTGATTGATATGGTACTTTTTGAAATGAAGAGAATGAAATATGAAATGGCTGTAATATGACAAGAATGCAAATACAAAAAATGGATGTGGCTCTGCCACTGGGGGTTGGATATAGAACAATATAAAGAGCTGCCACCAGTGCCACCGTGTAATCGAAATGATTGAATTTGAACAAAATCTGTTAATAATTGCAACCTGATGAGTGCATTACCACATCCCTGGGGGTCGGGACATGCACCAAAATAAATAGTTAAGGAATGAATGTGCCAAGTTCCAAAATAATCCATTTAGAATTCCAGCCTATAGGTAAAATAAAAAACCCCATAAAAATTGGCGTGGCTCTACTCTTGGCGGTCAGGCAATCACCAAAAACAAGGGATCTTTAAAGTGCACGCTGTAACAATAAGATTTGGAGAAAAATGATAACAAGTTGCATATCTTGGCCGTGTCTTTTATTCACTGACATCTCAAGCAATAATTTTAATGCACGTGCAAAAACTGAGTGACAATGACAGGCGTAACCAACCGAGAACACCTTAATCTGATCAGCTTGCAAAACCAGTCGGTAAATATTTTAACATAATACTACAACCTCCTTTTTTCAAAAACATTTTTTTTTTTTAAATTGATTACAATAAATGTTTATTATTGTAATAGTTCACAGATTACTATTTTATTTGTTATAGTCTCTGTAAACAATAATAATTACAAGTTCTATGATCACATAACATAGTCTTTGAATTTCACTGGTTGCTGAACTCTTCTACCACTTGATCGTACAGGTGTTGGGCTTGTTGGCATGACCTCGCCGTTTACATCTGGGTCACTTATTACTGGTTTTAAAGATCGTGTATCCGGAATAAGGTTATCAATATTAAAATCGTTTTGCGCCTTAACGGATTTCATAAGATTTACACGATTTCTCCTGTAACTAGAACCATCTGGATCTTGGCGTTTCTGCGCGACTTTCTACTACAGCAGGTTTCCACTTATTACCGTCCTGCATGCGAATAGTTTCATTATCAAACAGTTCTGGCAAAGCTTTGGAGTGTTTATCAAAATAATGCTTTTGACGCAAACTTTTGATTTTGAAATGTTCTCTGGCCTTTATTGGATCTACTACAGCAGAAATTAAGTGCTTATTGGTTGTTGGTAAAAGTGACCTTAATCGTCTACTCATCAAAAGTTGCGACGGAGAAGCGATGTTATCAATTGGAGTATTACGATATTCTATCATACCTAAATAAGGATCTATTCCGTTGGATTTGCTTTTAGTTAATAAACGTTTTACAGTCTGTACCGTCTTTTCCACCAAACCGTTCGCCTGTGCGTGATACGGACTTGTTGTTGTGTGAACAAAATTCCACTCAGTAGCAAACAGTTTAAACTCATTAGAAGAATACTGTGGACCATTGTCACTTTTTACTTCTGATGGTATACCGTGTCTGGCAAAAATTGATTTCAAATGTAAAATACCATTAGATGACTTGGTATTATTGAGTTTAGCTATTTCATAAAATCGAGAATAGTAGTCGATTGCGATGAGATAATCAGAGTTGCCCCAATGAAAAAGATCTGTTGCGATTACTTCCCATGGACGACTTGGTATCCTGGAAGGAATCATCGGCTCTTTCTGGTTGGATAATCTGTTTTCTAAATAAACTTCACATTTAGAAACCATGTCAGAAATATTCTGACTAATGCCCGGCCAAAACATCACATCGCAAGCCAGTTTACGACACTTTTCAATACCTAAATGTCCTACATGAACACGTTTTAACATTTCTTTTCTAAGAGATAGTGGAATGACAATAGTTTCGCCTTTGAAGACAAGTTCATCTGATACAGAAAGTTCATCTCTGTACTACCAATATTCACTTATATTTGCAGGTAATCGCCATTTACTATCTGGAAACCCTGCAACAATAACCTTTTGTAGATCATGTAATTCAATCTTCGTAGCTTCACATATTTAGGCTAGTTTGACATCTGCAGCCGGCAAATCGAAATGTGTTATAATACTATGAACAAAATAATCCATCTCACTATCAAGATTTTCTTCACTACTACTTTCTGGTAATGCGGCTCTTGATAACGTATCTGCTACTATCAGCTGCTTTCCTGGTTTGTACTGTAATGTGAAAGTATACCTCTGTAGTCTCAACAACATGCGCTGAAGCCTTGGTGGCGCCACTGAAAGTGACTTCTTCAAAATAAACTGTAATGGTCTACGGTCATTTTCAACTACCACTTCTTTGCCATAGGTATATGTGTGGAATCTTTCTAAGCTAAAGAGAATTGAAAGTAATTCTTTTTCTATCTGTGCATAACGCGTCTCGGCGTCTGTCATGGACCTGGAAGCGTATGCGATAGGATGCCCCTCTTGCTGCAAGACTGCGCCTAATCCACATTTAGAAGCATCGCAACTTATGGTGATTGGTTTTGAAACATCAAAATACTTCAATACTGGGCCTGGTTCACGTGTGAGTATTTCTTTCATTTCAACAAAAGATTTCTCTTGTTCGTGTAACCATATAAATTCCACATCTTTCTGCAGTAATGACCTTATTGGCTGAGTTATGGAAGACATATTGGGTACAAATTTGGCCAGATAATTCACTGTTCCTAAAAGTCTCTCAACACCTTTCTTGTCAATTGGTGGTGGCATTTCAGATATGGCCTTGATTTTGCGCGGATCTGGCTTTGTGCCATCAGCTGTTAATTTATGACCTATATAGCTAACCTCGCGTGCAAAGAAAACACACTTATCAATATTTAAAGTCAAATTTATTTGCTTACACCGATCCAAAACCAATTTTAGACGTTTTTCAAGTTCATGTCGGGTTTCTGCCCAAATCAAAATGTCGTCAATGTCAGTTTCTACACCGGGAAAATCAAAGAAATGTTCAGCTATTCTTTTTTGAAATACTTCTTGTGCCGATTTGATGCCAAATGGCATTCTACAGAAACAGTATCTCCCGAATGGCGAATTAAAAGTAGTAAGAAGTTGACTAGTTGTATCTAAGACGATCTGCCAGTACCCATTATTAGCATCCAGTTTAGCAAACCACTTAGCCTTGGACATACGCGTAGTAATATCTTCAATTGTTGGTAAATCAAAATGCTCTCTTTTGATCGCTACGTTTAAATGTCTTCGGTCGAGGCATAACGCAAAGTTGACCATTAGGTTTTTCAACAACAACAAGTGAGTTGACCCAGTCAGTCGGCACATCAACTTTCTTGTTGACACCATTGTTTTCCATATCACTCAGAGTTGCTTGTGGTTTTTCACGAAGCGCGACTGGAACTTTTCTGACAGGGTTTATCACTGGAATTACCAATGGTTCAATTTCAATATGATATGGTCTCTTTAAACAACCTAAACCATTGAAAACTGTAGGATACTGTTTAACAACATTTGCTTTAATGTCTAATTCAATATTATTGTCAACATTCATAACCACTTTAATTAAACCCAGTTCCTGAGATGCCCGAAATCCCAAGAGTGGAGATTGGTTAGTTTCTGTTACATAAAACTCAAGGTTCTTATTTTCTACTTTTAGGTGGCACTTAAACTTCACGGATAGTGGATTCCCTGTGTAACTGGTTAAAGTGGACGTCGATGGCTGTTTACAAATATTTCCTTTGTCTATTTTCTTGAAAATATCAACAGGAAGTATGTTGGCCTGGGACCCTGTATCCACTTTAAGTTTGACTGGCACGTCTTCAATTGTAACTGTAACAAAACATTCATCGGTCTTGAACAAATCGTCACTTTTCTCTACAGTGCCGATAAACAGAAACTCAGAGTCACTTTCAGTATTCTTAATTTGATGGACAGTTTTTGAACGACAATATTTTTCATCATGGTGCAGACCTTTACATCTTCTACAGGTTCTACCATACGCCGGACAATTTCTCCGTTCATGACGCGTTCCACACTTAAAACAATCAAATGTGTAAACCTGATATGATTTCCTTCCGGGAAAATCATATTTCTTATCGCCATACGTTGACGTGTCACGATACTTCTTTCTCGTAGTATTTTTGCTAAAGGAATGACTCTTCCGATTCGCACTAAAACCTGCTTCTTTCTGTCTCACACCATGAACACTAATATTAGCAACATCTTCATTTATGTCTTTCATCTGTGCTTTTGAAAGTTCATCCGCACGACAAATCGATAAAGCCTTGGCCAAAGTCAGTTCTTCATGATCCTCTCGTAACAACCTCTCTTTAACTTTTTCATTATTGGTTCCACAAATAATTCTGTCCCTTATTAATTGATCAGTCAAATTTTCAATTTTTTTTGCAATTAACTTCAGGTCAGTCACAAATTGATCAATTGGTTCGTTTTTACCTTGCACACGAATATTGAACTTGTGTCTTTCAACCGTTACATTTTGTTTTGGATTACAATAACCATCAAATTTCTCGATCAACGGCCGCAATTTGTCCTTCTCGTCTGGTTGGAACTTAAAAGTTTCGTAGATTTCTCTTCCATCTTGACCAATCATGTAAAGAATGGCGTTGCACTGATCTTTTTCGGAACCATCTGACATCGCCAAGTCAAGATATAACTGAATCGTTTGCTTCCACCTGCGCCATCGCTCGGATAAATTACTGTCAGTGAAGTCCAATTCCGATGGCTGTTTCAAATTCAAATAGTCCATTATTGTGAAAAAACTAACCTCACTTCTTATTGATGTGGTTTTATTCACTGCGACACATGGGTTAAATTTTCTGACACCATGTAACAATAAGATTTGGAGAAAAATGATAACAAGTTGCATATCTTGGCCGTGTCTTTTATTCACTGACATCTCAAGCAATGATTTAATGCACGTGCAAAAACTGAGTGACAATGACAGGCGTAACCAACATACTACACACGCCAATGTGTACATGGGACCTTGGTTTTGCGTCCCATCTAAACGACTAGACAGCTGTCCTTGTCAGGGCCTGTAATCCCTCACTTCTTCTAGATCCAGGGTAGTGAAGACAAGTAAAACAAAATTTTGAACCATAAAAAACGAAAAAGAAATAGGATCTGTGTTGTAATCTGATTGTAGAGCATTCACAAGATTAAAAAAAGTGAAATAAGGGTCATGACGGTAGCAGCTATTAATTCTGGAATTTTATCAAGCTATTTCGTCTCACTAAAACAACATTTATAAATTTCATAAGGATCTGTCGTCTATGGAGCATACAACAGAAATTGTCGACGACGGAAGGACGGAGGGGATGACAATATACAACCACATTTGGGCAAATAAAAATCACAAATCTCAGTCTTACCCAGATTGATTGGAAGTTGCTTGTGGTTTTGTCCCTGATGATTCCACCATAGACATCTGGATAGCATGAGCCAATGCCTCGTCTTCTGACTAAAAATGACAAGATTGTAAACTTGAGTATTAAAGTTGACATTAGGAGCCCACACTATTAGTATAACTCCATGATGTATCTTAAATCAGAGCAAAAAGAGTGGAAGTGACCTATATGTATCCATACGCGAAAATATTTCCTAAAATGAATTTAAAATTTTTGTTTGTTTGGCAGATCTATTTTATGTAATTTTGGTTTGAAAGAATAGCAAGACAATAAATATGATGAACTTTTACGCTTGTTACAGAGTGTGTAGTAATTATAAACAAAGGGTGTGGGTCTGTCCATGTCCTTTGTATGTGACAAACCATACAGTTAAAAATAGAGAGAGAGAAATGGGGTTTAACGTCCACTCAACACAAACTAGGTCATTTCGGGACTAACATGGTTCTATTTTATTTCAATAATTTGCTTGCGCCTAGGTGTTAACCCGGGAGCCCAGTGAGATTTAATGAAAATATTGAGTCCAAAAGGTTTGAGGTTTGCCACACATATTTGACCCCTAGATCATTATGGAAAGGCAAGTCTTAAGTTTTGTAACCTGTGCGTATACCTGGGAGCGCTCCCCCTAACCCCCTTAAATTTAATGGGAGTTAAAATTCAATGTCCATCCACAATTTTCTTGCAAGGATTTCATACTTAGCACTTTGAAACAGAGTGCATGACTTAAGATCATAAAATGTTGTGCTAATGCTACTTAAGAGCTTAATTAATTAGCATTAATTAGTGGCCGTAATTAAAATTTAGAGTCTATGACCGAAACAAAGCCTAAAAGCTAGCTAACTAAGTCATGAAACCAAAAATATCACTTAAAAGCGACAAAAGTTGAACAAACCTTGCTTAAGACTGGTTCAAAGGTGACAAAGGTCAAAGGTCACTAATTAGTGACTGTAATTAAAATTTAGAGTCCATAACTGAAACAAAGCCTAAAATCTGGCTTACCAAGCCAGTAAACCAAAATTATAACTTAAGAGCAACAAAAGTTGAACAAACCTTGCTTAAGACTAATTCAAAGGTGACAAAGGTCAATTTTGGGGTCTCGTAATTGGGTTTGAATGGATTTGATTAAATTGTCTTCTCCAAGAATATTTTTGTTTGGAAAACATTTCTATGAGTTTCACTGCACCAAATTCATGACTTAAGAGCATAAAATGTTGTACTAATGTTACTTAAGAGCTAATTAATTAGCACTAATTAGTGACTGTAATTAAAATTTAGAGTCCATAAATGAAACAAAGCGTAAAAGCTAGCAGACCAAGTCAGGAGGCCAAAAATATCACTTAAGAGCAACAAAAGTTGAACAAACCTTGCTTAAGACTGCTTTAATGGGGGCGGATCCAGAGGGGGGGGGGGTCCAAACCCCACCCTGATCAACTACATAAAACAAAATGAATGCCTTGCATCAATGAAATTAAATCACAGTAAGATCCTACATCATTACAAAAATGATTTCTCTCCTTAAAAAGTGCAATTTGTATGTATGCCTATGTAATTTAGAGACGATGACTGACAGATTTCCTTAACAGGAACCCATCAAACCCCCTCCTGCAAAAATTCCTGGATCCACCCCTGTTCAAAGGTCATATTTTGGGCCACATTATGATCAATCAAACATTCAAATTGCTTGCTTATCTCTGCTTGCCTAAAGAGATAACGAAAAACTATAGGAAATGAATGGAATTATTGAACTGGATAACTAACTGGTTTTGAAAAATGCAGACAATTCGATAATAAAGATATATATTTATATGATTCAAAACATTTATGTGTTCTCCTTAACATCGATATTTACCTTGGTGAAAAAAGGGTTGATATCCGAAAGTTATTTTCAGTATAATGCTATCAAGAGTGGCTTATACTGTTTACTTACAAGATGTTACTGCTAGATAAGATGTTCATTGCACCAGAACATCCATTCAGGACGACATGTATACATTATTTATTTAGACATAGTCGTATACTACAAATAAAGCTGTCTATGTCGTTAATTATAGAAGTCCTTCTATATATTCCACCGATGCTACTTCTTTTTCTATATGCAAAGTGGATGTTTTTAATATGTTAAATTATAATTCCAAATTTATATCAGTTTTACAAATAATATATATATATATAAACTAAAATAAAAATGGAGGTAGATGTTTCATTCGACTCTCAGTTTTTCGATGCAAAATAATATTTGTATTTCATATATCCAAGTCAGATTTTTTTGCTACAAATTGTACCAATATCTTTTTTATAGATTGCTTTTTATAAGGAACCAACTTTTGAAAATGTTATGCCTAAAATTTTAATAGCAACGTTGTTATTATTGAGTCACAGTTGAGCAGTGCCAGATCCAAGGGGGGCAAAGTGGGACAAATGTCCCGGGCCGCCCACATTTAGGGGCCCCCACAATTCTATGTCATACTAATATTTTATCCCGGACTGAGCAAACCAGTTCCTGGGCTGAATGGGCGAGGATTTGGGCCCTTGGCAGTAAGGGATATTAGGGGCCCTGGGACTGGCGGAAAACACCGCAGGCACTCAAGGGGGCGGAGTACATACTAGTATGATCCGCGGTTAGTACAAATAATTAGAACAAACAACCATTGGGCCCCGCACAATTGGCTTGTCCCGGGCCCCCACAAGGTTAATCAAGCACTGCAGTTGAAGAAGGATTCAATAAGACAACAGAACATGGGTACATGATCTTTCAGAGGTATTAACAATCGGAAAAAAACATGTACATACATGTAACACAGTTTTTTTATATATACACTTTGCAGAAATAAATTGATGTAGCATTGGTGGAATACACATATTGACTTTTGTAATTAATCACATAGCTCTGAACTACTTTTGATAACTTTAAATTGTTCTGGGTCGGCCGCAATGAAATCGCCCAAAACAGCATTACATTCAGAACCCCGTGCCTTATTCCACAGTAAATATAATTTACAATTGGAAATATTTAGGAACGATAAACCATGTAGTAGAATGAAAATTGATAAAACAAGACTAACAGCTAACAAAAGTATCGTATATCTGTATGAATGTATTCCTGGTGTGTACATATATGTTTTCTATACTGCATGTATTATTTGTAGTATACAACTATGTCTAAATATGTATGTATGCATGGTGTCCCAAATGAACATTTTGATGCAATTAACATCTTATCTAGTACAATATCTTGTAAGTAAACCGTATAAGTCTTGATAGCATTATACTGCAAATAACTTTCGGATTTCAACCCCTTTTTTCACCAAGGTCGCATTAGTCTTAACTCAGAATAATTTTCGACCGATTTTGGAAGACATTCCCGTAAATATCCATGTTAAGGAGAACACATAAATGTTTTGAATGATACATTATTATATCTTCATGTGGATTAATTTATTATGTAATTGTCTGCGTTCCAGAGAGTCATCCAGTTTTATACTTCCATTTTCAATATTTAGAATAATTGGAAAAACTTAACAGTTTTTTTCTTTTCATTTCCTATAAGGAATGATTCATCGTAAGGTTTTTCGTCGTCTCTTCAAGCCAAGCAGAGATAAGCAATTTGAATGGTTGATTGGTCATAGTGTGAAACAAAATATGACCCTCGTCACTAGTTTGTCACCTTTGAACCAGTCTTAAGCCAAGTTTGTTCCATTTTTGGCACTTTTAAGTGATATTTGTGGCTTTCTCGCCTGGTTAGCTAGTTTTTAGGCTTTGCTTCAGCTATAGACTCAATCCCCATTACGAGACCAAAAAATTGACCTTTGTCAATTTTGAAACAGTCTTAAGCAAGGTTTGTTCAACCTTTGTCACTCTTAAGTTATATCTTTGGTTTCTTGACTAGGTAAGCTAGTTTTTAGGATTTGTTTCAGCTATAGACTCTAAATTCTAATTACAGTCACAAATTAGTGTTAATTAAGTCATTCCACGAGAAAACCATGCAGAAGGTGGGAAGGTGGGGGTCGGCAGATCAAGTTCATCTCGGGAGGATTTTATGGACTCCTCAAGACTACTTCACAGCCAGAAGAACCGATCTCAAAATTTAACCGTTATTGAGATATAGCCTCAGATTGATTTTTGGACATTTTTGCCCTTTTTCACGTCATTTTTGGTCAATTTTCAGCCACCTATTCTGGCGAGTCTAGGGTTTGGATGAAAATAGTGGTGGTTGGTGATGTTAGTGGGGGTCTTCCTGTGCCCCAATGTAAAGACCTTATGATCGCATCTATTCTCTGGGAGTAATGGTCAGCAAAATTGTAACATATGGCAAACAAAATAGAAAATATACACCTTCGAAGATTAGCCCTATTTTCTATGATGCGGGGGTAGGTCAAAATATCGAAATGGTTTTATGCACAACTTGACCCCCTCTATCGATATAAGAAATAAAATCTCTGTCACCTCGTTTCATTCAATGCGAAATCATGAGTCAAAGTTGGTGAATTTCCCATATTATAAATCTCCGATTCTCTATGAAATGACCAACTTCTTTCATACAGGGTAAGCCAGCTTTCTCCAATTCTTCGCCAAATCATTCGCCCATGCTCGCTGGTAGCAGCAGTAAACCTGTTCGAGCAAAACTGGTCACTTTGATGAAGCTTGGTATCCAATCCAAGATGGCCGCGCCCGGGACTGCAGAAAATTGAGGTTTTTCTTCATTTTTGGCCATTGAATGTGGCACATATCCCAACATACGAGAACTAACATGACTTCATACAATTGAAAGACTGTACTTAAAACATTAAGGTCCACCTCATTACATAGCAATAAGAGATGTGAGAACCGAAAATGAACTGATTTCTTGACGAAGTGGAAATTTTGATCCAGTCGCTACCGCCTAGATCTCAAATGCAAAAGGACGTAAATATTTCCTGCATGGTACCAACCCTATGGGAAATCCATACAAAGACTGTGCTGTGTACTAAGAGTGTACTATTATAAGAACATCACATTAAGGTCCACCCTTTAGCACATTTCATAGCATTATGTGATGTGACAACCGAATGGCAGCTGATTTCTTGACGAAGTGTATTTTTCTTATCTTGATTCGTTGAGTTTAGATGGAAAGGTAACATGTGCTGCCCATCGCTACCGCCTCGGTTACAAACGGAATATTCGAAAGGGGAATCCATACAAAGACCTTGATGTGTCACTTAGAATCTGTTTATTCTGTTTATTCCTATTGCATGGGGTAAGTGAAATATCGATAAAAAAAATCAAATCTTGTATGTGTAATCGACAACAATTGACTGACTTAAGCGATGGACTTCAGAAGTCCTCAAACTAGCTGCATTGAGTCTGATATAGCTGTAATACCTTTACTGGAGGCTAGCTTGTTAATTTTAGAACTTTTTTCTTCTGTTCTAGGTATATGCTGGAAATGTTACAATGTCAATAATGAGAAAATGAACTGTAAAAAGAGTCAGGTTAGTTCTTCAAATAAATAATATGGTATAGGGTCAAAAATTCAACTGCATCATGTGATCATTTCCAGAGCCCAAAATGGATCTTGACAGCCTTTTAAAACTAAACTATTTCACGTGGTTTGATATTACTGTGGGAACTGATGACATCCATCCAACTGCTACATCATCTGCAGCTACTTGTAGTGCCTCTAACACCTATTATCAATCTACTGCTACTACATCATCTGCAGCTATGGGTAGCAGTATTGAAACACCACCACCACTTCCTGTAACAGCTACTAGTACATAGAACTGCCAAAAGTGGGAGGGATGTCATCAGTTCCAACAGTAATTTCAAATAACATAAAACAATTTTCTAAACTTATTCCATATAAAATAATTTACTAAATTTATTTTCTAAGTATTTGCATGGATCAAAATTTGAAAAATTTCTTTACAAATCAAGTGTCCAACTGATCAACTAGTCTGGTCCCTGTTACCGGCCAGTCCATCATTCGGAGACTAGATACAAGAAAATTTTCAATGGCAAATATACGTTGCGGTTGATATTTTGAGAGGTGGCCCCTGGTAGAAATATCGTGGGTTGGGAGTCAAAAGGTCGTATCTGGATTTTGGAAAATCGTCCAGGAGAGCCTAAACAAGCACAGGACAAGCGTAAGAATCAAAATGTTGTATGTAAAGGTCATATTTCTGAAGCTTTTCTCAAATATTTATTGACAAAATGCATGTGTAGCCATTTAAACAGTATGTAACTACCTGCACATATCAAGCTCAACATCTAGTACAGAAATAATGAGTGAAAGCTCGTTATTTGCAATTCTATACAGCAAAGACGTATCTCCGGAAAATATTCACCTTTACCTGCTTCAATTTCATAGATTTCACAAAGTATGCCTAAACAATAATTTCAGTAATAAGTATTTAATCATAAAACACTACTGGCTACAACATTTTCGCCCTTAATAATTTCTTTTTTTGGGAACACCCCATATACAACATTTTGAAACAATATCTATAAACCCTCTTTTTATTGGCTTAGAAATACGACAACCAGATGAAAAGATGCGCAAGAAAATTCTCATTCTGACTAAGCAAAAAAGTGAATTTTGCAAAATATGCTTGATACAACATTTTGACTCCCCTTCATGTACACATGTAGTTTTACAAGGTCTGGCAAGATCCATTTTGGGCTCTGAAAATGATTATATGATGAAGTTGAATTTTGGACCCCATGCCATATTATTTATTTGAAGAACTAGCCTGTTTTTTTTTTCACGGTCCATTCCTCATTATGGACAGGATCACATTTCCGGTATGTACCTAGAATAGAAGAAAAAAATATCTAAAACTAACAACAACACCTTCAGTAAAGGTATTGCAGCTATATCAGACTCAAGGCAGCATATTTGAGGACTTCTAAAGGCAATGACTTTACCCAGTCAACTAGAGGTTTTATTAAACTTAGCTGATTCTAAGTGACACAGCACGGTTTGTCTATATATTTCCCTTAGGTGTTGTACCATGCAGGGGGTGTTTACGTCCTTTGGGAATATTGCGTTTGAAATCCAAGCGGGAGCAATAGGCAGCACATTAAGGTCAAAATTTCCACTATACGTCAAGAAATCAGTTCCAATTCGGTTCTCACATCACTTATTGCTATGTAATGTGCTAAAGAGTGGACTTAAATGTTTTTAGTACAGTCTTTCAATTGGATGAAGTCATTTTAGTTCTCATGTGTGGGATATGTGCCACATTCAATGGCCAAAAATGAAGAAAAACCTCAATTTTCTGCGGTCCCGGGATACCAAGCTTCATCAAATAGATCAGTTTTGCTCGAGCCGGTTTACTGCTGCTACCAGCGAGCATGGGCGAATGATTTGGCAAAGAATTGGAGAAAGCTGACTTACCATGTATGAAAGTAGTTGACCATTTCATAGAGAATCAGAGATTACAATAGGGAAAATTCACCAACTTTGACATATGATTTCGCATTGAATGAAACGAGGTGACAGAGATTTTATTTCTTATATTAATAGAGGGGGTCAAGCTGTGCATAAAACCATTTCGATATTTTGACCTACCCCCGCATCATAGAAAATAGGGCTAATCTTCGAAGGTGTATATTTTCTACTTTATTCGCCATATGTTACCATTTTGCTGACCATTACTCCCACAGAATAGATGTGACCTTAAGGTCTGTATATTGGGGCACAGGAAGACCCCCACTAACATCGCCAACCACCACTAATTTCATCCAAACCATAGACTCACCAGAATAAGTGGCTGAAAATTGACCAAAAATGACGTGAAAAAGGGCAAAAATGTCCAAAAATCAATCTGAGGCTATATCTCAATAACGGTTAAATTTTGAGATCGGTTCTTCTGGCTGTGAAGTAGTCTTGAGGAGTCCATAAAATCCCCCAAGATGAATTCGATCTGCCGACCCCCCACCTTCTCGATTCTGCATGATTTTGCATGGTTTTCTCATGGAATGACACTTAATTAGCTCTTAAGTAACATTAGTACAACATTTTATGCTCTTAAGTCGTGAATTTTGTGCAGTGAAACTCATAGAAATGTTTTCCAAACAAAAATAATCTTGGACAAGACAATTTAATCAAATCCACTCAAACCCTATTACGAGACCCCAAAATTGACCTTTGACACCTTTGAAGCATTCTTAAGCAAGGTTTGTTCAACTTTTGTCGCTCTTAAGTTATATTTTTGGTTTCCTGACTTGGTAACCTAGTTTTTAGGCTTTGTTTCAGTTATGGACTCTAAATTTTGATTACAGTCACTAATTAGTGACCTTTGACCTTTGTCACATTTGAACCAGTCTTAAGCAAGGTTTGTTCAACTTTTGTCGCTCTTAAGTGATATTTTTGGTTTCATGACTTGATTAGCTAGCTTTTAGACTTTGTTTCAGTCATGGACTCTAAATTTTAATTACGGTCACTAATTAATGCTAATTAATTAAGCTCTTAAGTAGCATTAGCACAACATTTTATGATCTTAAGTCATGCACTCTGTTTCAAAGTGCTAAGTATGAAATCCTTGCAAGAAAATTGTGGATGGACATTGAATTTTAACTCCCATTAAATTTAAGGGGGTTAGGGGGAGCACTCCCAGGTATACGCACAGGTTACAAAACTTAAGACTTGCCTTTCCATAATGCTCTTTAGCAGTGGGAGGAAACTTGAGAACCTGGAGAAAACCCACGAGTTTGGACAGGCGACCCTACTCCTTGTCACGTACAAACAGGGAATCGAAACCACGTCTGTTGACTCAATGACAGCGTGCAAATGCTAAACATTCGGCCATCTAACGCCTCGTTAAAAATACACATGATGAGCATTAGCCAGACTAACCAGACGATTGTCTGTGCACCCAATGTCAAGATTAGTTTATAATCGTTGAAAATAACACCACTGTAACGATGAATCATGGATTGGCCTACAGCACATGGTTTAAAAGTGTATTCGATAATTGCAATACATACAATAGGCTTCTGCGTAACATGAATTTAATTCATGCATATAAATTTCACAAAGATCGGGTAATAACTTACAGGGTTCAATAAAGTGAAAAGAGGGCTATAGCTCTAGTTGTAATAAATTGAAATTGACGAAAATTAGATAGGCTTCTTCATCTCACTAGTGTAAACCATCAGATAATAACTTCTGGAGTTGAGTGTTCACAAGAAATTGTGGAGGACGTACTGACTGGGGGGACGGCAATATACGTCCACGTTTCCACATGGCCGTATAAAAAATGAATTATGACATGGCAGACGGGAGTTTTGCCGTTTGCCGTGGTAAATTTCGTGTGCTGATTATACACACTATCCTACCAATGGTAGCCTTAAAATACTGTGTAACATAATCAATTAAAATTTAATAACTATTATAAACATGTCTCACCATTCCAGCTTGAGTTGTCATTGGTACGCCTCTTTGTTGACGAGACTGTCTCTCTCTATAAATATCAACAAATAAAATATAATATAGTATATATACACTACAGTAGATGTCACTTTAATTGTAGATAATAAGACAAAGAGTCAATCTGATCTAAATGAATGCTAAAATGTTAGTATCCTTATATCCTGCCGTATATTTGTGGTATACACCGAGAAATCTTCTTGGGGCGCTCATCTTCAAAAACGAAAAAGAACAGACCTCGGAATCGCAAACTTAAGGGTTGCTGAGCAGTCTAAAATGCTCATTTTAAAGCTAGACATTTTTTGTTATTTGGGGTGATAAACTACATATTAATCAACAAAAAATACCAATTATATTTACCATCTATGGCCCAAAAGCATGTTAAAAGATAGGTTGCCAGGCAACGAAACATACGCCCACAGCAGCTAAATCGTCCGGGCAGTCAACAAGGGTTGTCGCATATTTTTACTTTTTTGGGTAATGAAACATTTGTAATACACTAAAATCTGATTAAGAGTAACAACTCATTATGTAATTATCTGAAAATCATTAGAATTTGTTTGCTTTTTATAAAGTTTTTCCCCACGCTAACAATTAGTATAGGAAACATTTAACATCATGGATTTAGCTGTTCAGTTATCAAAATTCATTGAAAATCAAAATACTTGTTCATTTTCAACACCTTAAACTCTGTGTAACAATCTGAAATCAATCGGATGATAAGTTTGGCATCTATAGCGTCACAAGGTTTTTTGAAGTGATCAAGGGAGATAACTCTGGGAGTAATTATTTGAAATCGCTGAAAATCAGTAGGCTTCTTCGTCTCATGACCTTAAACAGTGTGTGTAAATTTAAAGTCAATCGGATATTAACTTTGGCCTCTAGAGCGTCCACAGGATTTTTTGATGTGATCAAGGGCCATAACTCTGGCAATAATTATCAGAGATCGCTGAAAATCAATAGGCTTCTTCGTCTCATGACCTTAAACGCTGTGTATAAATTTAAAGTCAATCAGATATTAACTTTGGCCTCTAGAGCATCCACAAGATTTTTTGAAGTGATTAAGGGCCATAACTCTGGCACTAATTATCCGAAATCGCTGAAAATCAATAGGCTTCTTCGTCTTATGACCTTAAACACTGTGTTTGAATTTAAAGTCAATCGCGTATTAACTTTGGCCTCTAGAGCGTAGACAAGATTTTTTTGAAGTGATCAAGGGCCATAACTCTGGCACTAATTATCGGATATCGCTGAAAATCAATAGACTTCTTCGTCTTATGACCTTAAACACTGTGTATAAATTTAAAGTCAATCGGATATTAACTTTGGCTTTTAGAGCGTCCACAAGATTTTTTGAAGTGATCAAGGGCCATAACTCTGGCACTAATTATCGGATATCGCTGAAAATCAATAGGCTTATTCGTCTTATGACCTTAAACACTGTGTATAAATTTAAAGTCAATCGGATATTAACTTTGGCTTTTAGAGCATCCACAAGATTTTTTGAAGTGATCAAGGGCCATAACTCTGGCACTAATTATCGGAAATCGCTGAAAATCAATAGGCTTCTTCGTCTTATGACCTTAAACACTGTAAATAAATCTAAAGCCAATCGGATATTAACTTTGGCCTCTAGAGCGTCCACAAGATTTTTTGAAGTGATCAAGGGCCATAACTCTGGTAGTTTTTATCGGAAATCGCTGAAAAACAATAGGCTTCTTTGTCTCATGACCTTAAACACTGTGTATAAATTTAAAGTTAATCGGATATTAACTTTAGCCTCTAGAGCGTCCACAAGCAATTGTGGACGCCGGACCGACGGACGGACGGACGGACCGACGGACGGACGGACGGGGGCGACGACAATATACGACCACATTTCAATGTGGGCGTATAAAAAGGGTGTTGATGACAACAAAAGTCCAATTTTCTCAGGTATGTCTGCATCGATTTTCAACAAATTTATCATGAACAATGCTAATTGCAAGTCCACAAAGCCACTGAACAATTTTTGACTATAGACTGCGCTTTGTCTTTTATACATGTTGGAAAGATTTATTAATAACATTGTAAAATATCATCTCACAAAGTATTTTAAATTCTTTGTGAATTATTTATCATCAAACAAGATTTTGTGATTTTCTGTAAATTCTTTGAATATGTCTACAACAAGTTCTAAAATACAACAATTCGGACAATTTATACATTCAAAAATGGTAGTCTTTGACCATCAGAAATGAAATTCAGCCATGTTCCAGTCACGAAAGACGGTAGACCTGGATAACCATGTCTTAGAGGTAATTCCTTCTGACGACATATATAGGTATGATGCAGTGTGAAACTACTGCTGGACACGGCTGTGATTGTTTACAGCAGATGACATGAACGAAGTATACGACGTCATAATTTATTCCAGAACTGATCTAGGTCAGGGAAATCTCCTCTTTTCCTATTAAGTTTTTTTTCTTTCCGCTTGCACCTCCATTATTAAACAACAAATGGTATTTTACACAAGGAACACGTGTGCAAAGTATTAATAAGATTGGGATGCCCTTATCTTAACTAAAATATAGCCCTTTATAAATCTTTTGTTGTTTTTATGTATCAAATATATCAATAAGGAATTATGTGCAAATTTTGGTGTTCTGGACCGAAAGATATTTCTCATAAACAGTGATTGAAAGTTGAGTAAATTCCTCATTAAGTGTAAAACCCGGGCCTGAGTTCCACCAATTTGATTGACATGATTTACCTGTTTAAATCCCGGCCAATATTACTGAGTGAAGATTGTTGTGGTTTTGCGTTGGTTTTACTTTTTGTGTTTGTACTTGAGCTACTGAAGAAATTAAACCGGGATAAAGCCGCTGCTCTAAGGAGGAAAAAAAACATAATACAATTAAAATTATTATTATTACGGCGCCACTGACAAGAGGAAACCATGTTGGAAAATCCCAATGAGCTTTCTCGGCCAACACAGGGACCATACCCGTGCCCCTAAATTTTTAAAAAAGATGATTTAAGTATCTGTCATCATAAACCAGAAACGTGGTTTAACATCCTACTTTTTCTACACCATGTCATCGTAAGCCATCACTCGTTATTTTTATAAAGTTCTGTCCCATGCTAATGCTTAGTATACGAAACATTTAAAATCATGGATTTAGCTGTTCAGTTATCAAAATTCATTGAAAATCAACATACTTGTTTGTCTCAAGACCTTAAACTCTGTGTATCAATCTGAAGTGATTGGATGATAAGTTTGGCCTCTAGAGCGTAACAAAAGTTTTTCAAAGTGATCAAGGCAGATAACTCTGGCAATAATTATTGGAATTCGCTGACAAACCATAGGCTTCTTCATCTCATGACCTTAAACACTGTGTATAAATCTAAAGTCAATCGGATATCAACTTTAGCCCGTAGAGCGTCCACAAGCAATTGTGGACGCCGGACCGATGGACTGACGGACGGGGGCGACGACAATATTCGACCACATTTCAATGTGGGCGTATAAAAATAGATGGGTGATCTCCTTATATATAGAAATAGATGGGTGATCTCCTTTAATATAGAGATAGATGGGTGATCTCCTTTAATATACCATAATGGAGATATACTTCTTGACATCAAGCTCTTCAAAACTATATCAACAGACGACTTTCTAACTAAATTTATAGTATAAACCCTTTCAACAATGTTAAAATGTATATACTCACCCTGAATTCGACACAGATTTCCCACTCCCTTCAAAACCTTTACATGAATGATCGAGTTCATGTCGATGACGAAGGCAAAAATTCTTCCGACATTTGTCACATATCACTGGAATGAGCTACAAAATACAAAAAATAATTTTAACTCGACATAAACTTTTAAAGACTTGGCAATAAAATAAATTTGCACATCAAAATTCAAGACTCAGTTTTTAGGGCTATTACTTTCCGTTTCGAAACAATGCCAAATCTAAATTCTATTTTAGATACAGGACAATTCTGATTTTAACCAAATTTCGGGTCCTTTCATAATTCATATGAACAATTCCATAATTTCTGCCTAATTTCGGCAGAAGCCATAATTCACGTAGATACAATTCGATGTGTGCGAAATCGTAAGGAACCAAGATTTTTGGGTTATAAACATGCTTTTCAAGATTCATTAAAATCAGATCAAAATTCTGACCTCCACAACATACCATATTTTTACACTGTTTGCATACGAGGGTCGGCCATTTTGGTCTGATTTTCACGACATTCGAACTCAACCAACCTTATGGTCTATCAGTGATATAAATTGGTTAATAATCGTGACCTCGAAAGGAACAAGATAACAATGCGATTTTTTGTACAATCAGGGGCCATAATTTAGGTAGTTACGCTCCGATATGCGAGAATATCAAAAGGAACCATGATCTATGGGTTATAAACATGCGTTTCAAGCTTCATCAAAATCAGATGAAAATGGTGACCTCAAGAATGTCCAAAAGTTAAAAACGTGATTTTTGTACAATCAGGTGCCATGATCCATGATTTTTCACTCCGATGCACGCAAATATCGAAAGGAACCAAGATCTTTTGAAGATAAACCTATATTTCAAGTTTCGTCAAAATCGGATAAGAATTGTGGGCGGCCGGGGCAATGATAATATACAATGTGGGCGTATAAAAATTTAAAGGTATGCTTTCAAATATGTACATGTAAATGTATGTGATTAATAATTTGATTTTATAAAATAGATTGCCAGGCAATGATACATACGCCCACACAGCAGCTAAATCGTCCGGGCAGTCAACAAGAGTTATCGCATATTAAGTTATTATCAGAAAATCATTAGAATTTGTTTGGTTTTTATAAAGTTCTGCCCCATGCTAAATTACCATGTAACGGTGATATAATCAAAAGGTTTTTTAAATCGAATAATAACTTTGACCTCCAGATCAGGGACCATAAGCTAAAAAGGGCGATTTTTCGGACAATCAGGGGCCATAATTCAGGAAGTTACGATTCGATGGGCAAAAATATCGAAAGAAACCAAGATCTTTGGGTTATTAACATACATGTCAAGTTTCATCAAAATCGGTTCAAAATTGTGACCTCTATAGGGTCCACAAGCTAAAAGCATGATTTTTCATACAATCAGGGGCCATAATCCATGAAGTTTCAATCCGATACATTCCAATATCGAAAGCAGCCGTGATCTTATGGGGATAAACCGATATTTCAAGTTTTGTCAAAATTGGATAAAAATTGTGACCTGTAGATATAACATATTTTCACACTTTTCGCTTACAAATGGCGGCCATTTTGTCCATCAATTTTGGTCCATTTTTCACGAAATTCAAACTCAACCTTCATTACCATGTAACGGTGATATAATCAAACGGTCTTTTAAATCAGATAATAATTTTGACCTACAGAGAGACCATGGGCACAAGCTAAAAAGGGCGATTTTTCTGACAATCAAGGGCCATAATTCAGGAAGTTACAATCCGATGGGCGCAAATATCGAAAGGAACCAAGATCTTTGGGTTATTAACATACACGTCAAGTTTCATCCAAATCGGTTCAAAATTGTGACTTCTATAGGGTCCACAAGCTGAAAACGTGACTTTTCGTACAATCAGGGGCCATAATCCACGAAGTTTCGATCTGATACATGCCAATTTCCAAAGCAGCCGAGACCTTATGGGGATAAACCTACATTTCAAGTTTCGTCAAAATCGGATAAGAATTGTGACAAGCCTTGAAATAACTGCTAAGGTTCAGCCTGACATCATGTCAGGCTGAACTGATTTTCGGCCGGACATTTCAGATTTTCAGCCTGACAAATACCATTATTCCATGCAGTGGAAAATTCCCTCATATAATTCATATTTTTAAAATACTTTATATAGAGTTCACAATTTAATGTAGTCACAAAACCATCGTCTTCTTCGTATGTTAACCACACGACAGCATTGCATTTTGCTACGTCAGGTTTGATCCACTTTTCTACGGTTCTTATTGTATGTAATTTTCGAACTAGTGACGGCGATGGCCCCCGTTTAGAAGTGTCATTTTGAGAGACATTAGACACAGTACCAGTTTTAAAATATTCTGGAACGGTCCCACTAGCCGGGATATCCTGTGCCCGCGTGTTGGTTAAAATAAGTTATTTTATTCAACATGTTTTCAAAGCTCGTCTATTTTACATGTTTCACATCGACGATCGGGAGTGTCCAACAAAGTGAGATATTTTAATTTTCGTATAAAAAGTCTCTCCCTAATTACACCCATAGTCAACTTGAACATTTTCTTGTAACATTTTAAATACTATTACTTTTATTACTAATAATTTGTATAATTACATGTCATGTTAGATTTGATTTAGAGCTAATCATATACGAAAGTAACGCAAAGCTGGCTACTACACGTAGACTCGAATAACCAGTGTAAAAGGGCTGATTCTCAATATTATTCATCATTTTATCTTCATGCGGCCAAGATACATGTATGTAAATAGTGATATTTTTACTATGACTCGGGCCGTTGATATAACCAGCGAAAAAGAGCCTATTCTAAAAAATAATAATATTTTTACTATGACTCGGTTCGTTGATATAACCAGCGTAAAAAAGCCGATTCTAATAATTATTGATTATTTTATCCGCACGCGGCCGAGATATAAATAGTAACATTTTCACTATGACTCGGGTCGTTGATATTTTTGGGCCTGGATTTTGAGCCGATTCTATAAAAAAATAGTAATATTTTTACTAGGACTCGGGTCGTTGATATAACCAGCGTAAAGAAGCTGATTCTAAAAAATTATTGATTATTTTATCTGCACGCTGCCGAGATATAAATAGTAACATTTTCACTATGACTCGGGTCGTTGATATTTTTGTGTCTGGATTTTCGAGTCTAGTAATAATTAGCGATCGACTCGAATTACTATTTTTGGCTTACTGTTTTACCCAAAATCGGTCGGACATTTATGTCCGGACGAAAGGCAATTCGGCCTGTCAAAGGGGGTCAATTCGCCCGGACATTGTCCGTGTCCGGCCCCTTATTTCAGCGCTTGAATTGTGACCTGTAGAGAGTCCACAAACAAATTGTGGACAGACGGACGTCCAGACGGACAGGGGCGACGACAATATACATCCACATGAAAATGTGGGCTTATAATTATGGCACCATGTCTTCCTGTGATGCAATAAATATTTAAATAGAAAATTTTTAGCAAATGTGAAAAAATTGGTTTACTGGTTGTGGTTGTGTTTTTAACTACCAGTTAACCAGATCAATAATACCATACCTCTTTATTTTTACATCCTTTAGCAGAACACTTATTTGTATAAACCTGAAATAACAAATAAATAAAACATTATTTAATAGAAAATACATGTATAACATTTCTGTCCTTACAATAAGAAATGATATTAAACTCCTCTATGGTTTTACAATATAAACATACATTATGCAAGAGCTAAATATGACTATTGCAAGTCTTTCTTTAGGCCTAAAATATAAAAATATAATATTACCTAATTTCTCTTCAATGATTACTGAATTTTTTGCAAAGGAGGTAACTTTTATACAAAAATTGTTTGAAGAAAGAAATTCAAATAGAGTTAAACATAAATCTGCCTATTGCAGTTCTTTCTTTGGGCCTGAAATGTTATCTAAACTATTAACTAAACATTAATTAACTTATCCAGACCATAATCAATGCTCGATGTCATTGCTAGCCAGCAACATTTACTGGATTAGGATCTGATTTTTTGTTAAACTTTCAATCACGATAATCATGAAATGGATAATTGAGACTATGCTTTTTATCATACTGACTTTAGTAATGATGACCGGGGCTAGGCCGAAAATTCAATCGATAAATTCTCGGTTCATAGTGGATCAATTCGACTGAAATTCTTAGCAAATTCCCTTTACATTATGTAGTTTTTAACTATTATAGTGGGAACAGCCAACTCGTTTTCTAATTTCCCATAATGTATCTTTAAGTCAAGTAATGGCAAGTATCACCACATTAGTTCTTACCTGTCTTTTTTCTTTAGCTGGATCTGATTGACAATCGGTATCAATGTGTCGCCCAACTAAAATATCAGGAGTTTCCCCTGGCTTAACAGGTATTGGTGCACTACATAACGGACATACTGGTACTTGATTATCCTAAACATATAAAATAACATTGTAATCAATCTCACTTACATTAATTTAGGTTTAAAGTCCGGTGAAAATTGTGACCTCTAGAGGATGAATCTGCTAATAAATCACAATTTTTCATACCATCAGGGGCTATAATCCATGCAGTTTCCGTCTGATACATGCCAGTTTCGAACCAAGATCTTTTGGAGACACACCTGTAACGTTGATATATTCACTTCTGTTTTTTAAATCGGATAATATTGAGACCTCTAGCGTGTCCATAAGCCAAAAATGTTGTTTTTCGTACAATCAGGGGCCACAATCCATGAAGTTATGGTTTGATACATGCCAATATCGAAAGATAGACCTATATTTTAAGTTTTGCAAAATCTGATAAAAATTTGGATCTGTAGAGTATCCACAAACTATTGAGGACGGGTGGGCAGACAGGGGCGACGGCATATTATGTCCATATGAAAATTGTACCTCAGAATGTGAATACAATAAAAGAACAATATTTATTACACAGTTAAGTGAAACAGGGCTGAAGTTGGTCAAGTTGCTGAAGCTGATACCTAAGCCACAAATCATGTTCATTCCTCTTACCTTTTTATAGGATTCTGTACAGTTGTGACTAGAGTAGGTTACATGATCGCCACTATAAAATAAAAACAGAATTCTAATCAAACATGCTCCATGATGGAACAATATAATTCTAGTATTAATTAATAAACATGTGAACATTATTCTCATACAATCTATCACCTCAATTACTCTCGACATCATAATAGTGATGGTCATGTAGGTGAGTTCTACCTATGAACACAGTTCCAGAATTAAGGTAAAACAAGCCAATAGTGAGGCTGATGTCCCCCCGACGAAATCCCAAAATAAATAGATGACACATAATAATTAATAGCACATTTATTTTTTTCAAAGGAAATGAAATAAACTGGGGTGTAATGTCCTACTGTTCTGCTCCTAAGACAGGTTTTTTTCAAAGATATCAAGAAATCAAACCGATTATCAACTATACACTCTCTATCAGATAGAATCAAGATTATCTTGTCCCAAAGTATCAACCAAATGCTTAGCTGTTTAGCTTTAGCTTGAAATGTTAATCATTGAACTCAGACAAGACATTCACCTAATGAACATCTACATGAAGTTTAAACATTCTACCTCAATTAAAAGCAGGCATCGATATTTCCGCGCACATGCGCACGGCGTGCGCAGGCACATTTGCTTTAAAAAAAAATTTTGCAGGCACATTTTTAAAAAGTATTACTGTCGCGTAAATCATGTAAAATAAAGAATACTTTTTTGTTTACTTTGATTACCGTATAATAATTTACTAGAATAAGCCAGTCGATGATAAAAACATCAGCACGCGACGTTAGCGATTCCACCTGTGACCTGTGACTTATGACTTATGACCTCTGCTTAATTTATTGACAATTCTAGTAGAATGCCAGTCGATGAATAAAAGAATAGCACGCGACGTATGAACTATCACCTGTGACCTCGGCGAACCCGAAACACCAGTACCGTGTAGTAATAACCACACTTACACCTGATAATTCTATAACGATGGCTTCCTATCGAGTATCAAGTGCAAAAAAGAACAAAGTCTCTTGCCGAGTTTGTGGTGATGTTATTTTATTTCAAAATTATAAAGTGCATACAGAGAAATCACCCCGTCGAAGACTGCAATGCCCTACGGCCAAAAGCAGACAACTCCCGTACGTGGGTTAACTAACGTATGAAAATTAAATGGTAGCTTCTCCGCAAGTAGGGTGAGTCTGTCGTTCAGATTGGACAAGTCCATGACATTTTTTTCTCAAAACCTGCTGATTCTAAGCCTTCGGTGTCCGGCAGTGCTCACTCTGGGTTCAATATTTCTTCCGCCAATTTTTCATTTTAATTTATTAGCCATATATTTTTTCCGCCAAAAAAAAGAACAAACCCGGAATAACTATTTTATTATATTTTTTCAGTAATATACATATGATATTACAATTTACAAAATTCTTCACTGCTTTGCAGAAGCCTATTTTTTTTAGAGCTTTTTCAACATCTGGGGTAACCACACAGTGTATTTGTTTTTAATGAATATTTTTCTTTATAACAGAAATTGTGACCAAGCACTTACTGATATATCAAGGATTTGAACATTTTCATTCATCCTTAAAAGATCTACATTTTTCAAATGCACAAACATACATTATGTAAGGACTAAGAGCTGAATCTTTCTTTTGATAATATCAACACTAATAATCTCGGTTCAAAGGAAACAAATTGACTCAAATTTTCAGCATATTCCATTTACGTTATCTATTTTTTAACTATTAACTATTATATAGTCAGTTCGGGAGTATTTTGGTGGTGAAATACAAAAAAAACAAAAAGCTAATAATCTCGGTTCAAAGGAAGCAAATTGACTCAAATTTTCAGCATATATCATTCACGTTATCTATTTTTTAACTATTATATAGTCAGTTCGGGAGTATTTTGGTGGTGAAATACAAAAAATAAATACATGTAAGTTTGAAATTCTTCTATCGGACGTTGACGAAGGCTGTTCAAGTTTTCGCTAACGGCCCGTGATTAGAAAATAACTGACTTTCGTTCGTTCGTTTCTGGCGTTTAATATCGACTTCCATATATACTTTAACAACAAACCTGGATTTATTTATTAACGATAACGGGCAACAGGAATAAGAAAAAGATAAAACAGACGTCATAATCCAATAATCCCAAACAAATCGAACGAGTATTATTCACGGTGTCCGCCATTTTGAATATATAGAAACCGTCAAAAAAGCCACCGATTCGTATTTGGGGAGACAAACAATTAAATCGTTTCAGGGGCGTTTTAAGGTTTATCATGGCGGAGGCTATACTATGTTGAGGGCCCTCTTTCGCGGGGGGCCCTGGGAGCCGGGGGGGGGTGGGTGGGTGCGGGGTCGTGATTGATGATTTTCATACCAGTGCAATGACTGCATTCTCATTCAGTAGTGATTTCGATAGTAACAGTGTAACGAAAGCGATTTACTCGGACTTGGGGCCCTTTCCCTTGGCCAGAGGGGCCCTTTTGTCAGACGAGGGGCCCCTGTGTCTGCCTTTAGGGCCCCTACCTAAATAGGGTACCTATCATTTTTCTCATCGGTTTTAGCATTTTTCTCCCGTTTTATTTGTTCAACTTCTTTGATTTTTTTTCGCGAGGAGGCTGGCGCCTCCAGTGCCTCAGCTATAAAACGCCTTTGAATCGTTTGTCTCTTGATTAGTTTATTACTACTCTTACTGTATATATTATACTAATCAACGCTAATCCGAGATTGATCAGGAGACAAAGGATTAGTACTTGATTGATTGATAACTGACTGAACCAAGCGTGATAGATTGTAACGTGTATGCACGGCGTGGAAATCAAAACTTTGTGGGAAGAGAATTTTTTAGCCATGGTTAAAAAAGAATCGCCAAAAATTTCGCCAGATTGAATATTTTAAAGCCAAAATTATATTTTTATCGCAATTGGCGGAAATGGCGATCGACAGCGTGAGCGCTGGTGTCCGGTTCTCATAATAAAATGGCAGCCATTGTCTAAGCTATAGATGTTGATGTGTCGGATACTTAGCTAAGTACAGAACTTGTTTGACGCCGGTAGGCATCTATTCTATGTTTATATCAACCCCAAACAACAACAATATGCACATCAAACATAATCTTTATTATTAAAGTAATCTATAATACATTAATACAATTTAGAAACCATAATAAAAAAGGTACTAAAAATTATTTATAATTTCTTTTTCTGCCGTAAGCCCCCCCCCCCCACCAATCATACTATACATGTATACCTGGCAATTGAATGCTCTCTTTTTGAGTATGACCCTGCAGGCACATTTTCAAGTGTGTGCGCAGGCACACTCAACTTTTATAGAGCCCTGATTAAAAGCAGAGTTGTTATGTTCCAAAGTTTTGACCAATCAAATTCCTTATCGCTCCTTAGCCTAAGCAGTAAATTCTCACTATCAAACTTAGTCAAGGTAATGATATAATGAATCTATATTCTGAGTTTTATCGCTCTCACTTCATCATAACCAAAGTTATCGTGGCCCAAAGCATCAACGGAATTATCAGTGAAATGAACATTCTAGCTCAATTAGAAAGAGAGTTATTGTTTCCAAAAAAGTGTGACAGACGAACCTATTTTATTAGTCCTCCTGCTTTCTTCAAAATGCGGGGGACAATAAACTTTTACAGTTTAAGATTTTAACGGCTGATAAATTCAAATTAACCTATTAAATTTAATAATATATGCTGGGTTTCTACTAATTTCACAACGCCATCTTCATATTTTCAACAAATAATATTAATAACATTTAATTCTGGTTCTGCTATGTTTTTCGTACAATGAAGCCAACCTATTATTCTTTACAATGGAGATTATTTTCTTCCTCAATCATATTTAATATAACGTGTACAATGTAACAAAAAGCTAGTTATATCATATGATACTACTTACCAAAATGTTTTTTGACAAGCATCACATGTCATTGGTAAAAAATCTGAAATAAAGGACTGGTGTCAAATTCCTTTATTATGGCATGTAAAAAATATCCAAACTCAGGCATATAAGATGAAACGAAATATTTGAAAAGTTGAGAATCTCCAGTCATTTATTATTTTGCGTAGCCCAATTACAATAATTTTACAATCAAATTTTTTCCGAACTCCCAATTTTTTCCTACCAGAGTTCATCACTAAATTTAGATTCATCGTATATGCCAGAGTTTGTAAATTTGTTACCCTTTCAATGAAATTGGTGCTGTCGGTGAGAAGACGGGGACGTATTTTTAACAGAGCTTTGTGTCGCTCATACTGGTTCTAGTGAGGTAAGCACCATTGGGGGGGGGGGGGGCTTAGCCGCCCCATTGCCACCCATGTCTATGGGCCAGATTATAATTATACACTTCCAAGTTTTTAAGGTGTTGTTTTTGCCAACCTATATAAACTATAATGATAAACTATATTATTATTATCTTTTTTATGATTAATTGATTAATATTATTAATCATTTGGAATATTCACCTAGTCTTTTACAACTGGAATCAGAACAATGTTCACCAAGATGCGGTAATTCCATTTCTCTTACTTAACGATTTCCTCAAATCTGGTTTCTCACCTAAAATTAAAATGCGACTGACAACATAAAAATATGAGAATGATTGTGCGGATTTCCAGTTCTTTAAATAGATAATTCTACGTCATTTCCTGTAGACTACATTAATTAGTCACTACATAAATTTATCCATGATTGTCATGGATCTAATCTGTAGTATGTGAACATAACTAAATAGTTTTTTAAATCCTCATAATTAAATATCAATAGCATTTCAAACTTATGTTATCAATTATCATATATATAAAGCGAACATATACAAAGAAAGTCGCATACAAATCAAAATATCAAATGTCTTCTGACCCACAAAAAATCTCACAAGAACAAGCAAACATTTGAAACCGGATAAACGAAATACCAGCATGCAATGGGAAATCCCTGAAACACGTGTTGTTGAATGTGTACTATGTGAATAAGTTCTTTTAAACTGAAATAATTTATAGAATATTCCTGAATATTCTTTACTCCCAACATTGTACAAAATGCCGCCTGGTATCAAAATTAACAAGAAAGACGTTTCAAAGGCCGTGGAAGGCCTATTATCATTAAAACAGAAAAAATTAGACATTGTTGATGTGCCTGAAAAAATTAATTTGACTGTAACTTTCAAGAAAGTACCAATTGCTGGTAAAAAGATAAAAGCAACAACCGTTGAATTAAATTTACCTAAGTCAACTAGCCACGATAGTCAAACAGTTTGTCTTTTTGTAAAAGATTTGGATAAAGATGACAGAGAATATGAGAAAACAAAGTATCACTATCAAGACCTGTTGAAAAAAGCTGGATTGAAAGAGATACCTGACATCATTCCTCTCAAAAATCTTCTTCTTGAATACAAACCATTTGAAGCCAAGAGAAATCTTTCAAACATGTATGATATATTTCTAGCCGATAGTAGAGTAACTAAAGTACTGCCCAGAATTTTAGGCAAACATTTTTATGGAAGGAAGAAGATACCAAAGCGTGTGATAATGTCTGCAGATTCTCTGAAAGATGAAGTAAACGGCGCCATCAACCGATGTAATTATGTAATGTCCATGAAAGGATCAAGCTCTATGGTTTCAGTAGCTCACAATAAAATGAAAATAAATGACATTGTAGCCAACATTATGGCAGCAGTAAAGCAAATTAGTGATGCTATACCAGGTGGTTCTAACAACATCAGAAACCTTCATATAAGAACAGTTGACTCAGTAGCTATCCCATTATATGTTTCATTAGACTGTGCTAACTCTGTAGAACTACCTGCTGTTGAAGAGAATGAAGACATAGAAGAAGAGGAACCTGAAGAGCTGACAACATTAGATAATGGGCAAAAAGTGAAAGTCACAAAATCTGGAGATGTTTTGATCTACAATAAAGAAGGAAAATTATTATCAGTATCAGCCCAAAATAAATTGTTAAAAGAACTTGATGGTTATGGAGATTCTGATAGAAAGAGAAAAGCTGGTAAAATTCAGAAAGGAGACATGAGTGAGCCTGTGAAAGCAAAAAAAATGAAGGCAAAATGAACACATTGACATCAAATAAAAAGAATTAAAGTTTTAAATCTTTCTTTCTCAGAAAATAGTACACCAAAGGCTTTTTAAATAAAACTCGATTTTGGAAGATTTAAAATAATTTGCAAATATGAACAGTTTTCACTAAAAAACATTGAACCAATACTGAAAGTTATAATATTAATTGTTAACTTTGTGTTAAACTAGAATAAAAATCGAGTTATTTTGTTGTACGGAAATTAAATGGGTGATGTTTTGAACTGACTACATTTGTGATTGATAATGATATAAGATGAGTTTTTGAAATTGATGTTAAGGTTTGGTATAATGATTGATAGAATTGACTCTGAAATCAAATTGAAGTTGATAGAAATAAATTATAGGCATAATTATATCTGACCGGATATTCATGCATATTATAGTATAGACTTTAGTCCTCATCTCATTTGACATAACCACACAATAGATTTCTCAGACTTTTTTCTGTCGCATATATAAGTGGCTCGGTTAATCGAGTTTAGGCCTAACTAATTGAAATTAAGTTTGCAATTCTGGCACATATTAAATGCGTAAGTTGTCACAGGACGGAGGGCCTGATAAGGACAGCTGTCTAGTCGTTTGGAGGGGATGACAAACTGAGGTCCTGTGTACACATTGGCGTGCATGTCTATCTTCATTAGCCCAGTTCAGAGCAGAACAGTAGGACTTTAAACTCCATTTCATTTTATTTGTGTGAGCTATGGACTACATATGTACATAATACAAATGGTAGGCCCAGTGGATTGTTCCATTTATACATATGGTAGGTCCAGTGGATTGTTCCATTTATACATGTATGGTAGCCGCAGTAGATTGTTCCATCTATACAGTTATATCTTCCATAATAATATAGTCCTAGGATTTGTAGATATATGGTGACAGTCAATTGCTCATCTTGACACTGCAATATATTATGCAATGTCTTTAGCTCAAGACCATTAAACAACTTAAAATACAAGCATCATCCCGCACATGCTTTTCAATGAGATACGTCACACGATTACAATATTCCATCTAGTATAGATAATGTACCGGTACGATTGGCAAGTTGCCTGTACATTATTGGAAATAATGGTACACCAACATCAAAGAATGAGGTCACATCTGTATTTTAATTATTTAACTACTCTCTCTATCATCCAGAAAAATATTCTACGAATAGTCCATCCTCTACTCCAGTGACCCCTGGGTTAATCTATGCGCGAGACACGTTTTCAAGTTATCTGCCCTTGATGATTGTGCTATTTTTATTGACCAATCCCATAAATCGTTAATTGCAAAGGAAGTTGACAAAGAGATGTAATTTTCATTGGACACGGTTATGAGTTAGCCTAAATGAGAGCAGTCCAAATTATGCTAAATGCGTATTTATGAACAACAAATTATATAATATTATATTAAAGAATACCAGAAGTTTATATACATGTATGACGTATGTAGGGTCAAGAGTTTTAAATTGAGTATCGTACCTCCACATATAATATTGTAGACAAGTCATATTGTTATTGTTCCTAGTGCTAAACATATGCTTCCTACGAAGGTGACATCGCAGACAAGTTGTCTATTTTCATTTATATTATCTTAGGGCACTCGCATGGGTCTTTCCTGTGGGAAGTAACCGGAGTAAACCCACAAAGTTGTGAAGGCACCCCTTGTCTCCAAGCCAGAGGTGACTGGTGAAGGCACCCCCTGTCTCCAAGTGAGAGGTGACCGGCCAGTAGGAGAAGTGCAGGGCTCTAAACCACTAGGCCATCCCAGCCTCATCGATGTCATTTCTGGAGTTTAACATCAACTTCAAATTGCCAAGTATAAGTTCAATAATAATAAACATAACAAAACATTTCAGACAAAGAACGAATAGTAACGATAATACCAAAATACAAACATATAGATTTTATACAGATTTTGATAAAATAATTAAATATAAATTAATTATGCATTATTTACACAAAAATCATTCAGTAAATCATTAATCTTTCTACCCTCTTTTGCATGGTGATTTTTGTTGTGTTTAAGGTGTAGAATCGAAGACAAGGGTTAGAAATACATTTTCTGCCTGGTTTTGTGAATATTCATGATTTTGAGGTGGAAAGATACAATAGTTGAGAGGTTGGTTAGGTTGAATTTATTTAGAACCGAAAAATGCATGTTTAGAGTAGTCTCTAACTCATCATCCAAAGTCTTCGACATTGAGAACACAAATTATTTGTCAATTTAAATGAACATTGATGTTGTGATTTCACCAGGAAAAGATGGGGTTCTGATATCAAATATTTAAGACCAAATAACCATTTTACCATTAGTACATGAATCGTGTAGGCCTACTATAGTGCGTTCAGCACCATTTGTAAGAACGGACACGAAGAAAGAGGCTAGACATATATTCCACAAGTCATCTCAAACGGTGATGTCATATTCTTATCTGAAGAGCAATGCACAATAAATACTATTGGTGTAAACTGGAATAACCATACGCTTAAGATTACCATTCGATTGACTTTTAGCGAATTTTGCCAAACATAACTGATTTTGAATTTTGAGTAAAAATTAACAGAACGATTAAATGTAAATCAGTTTATATACATTAATATTACTTTATCATATGCGTTGCAACCCATATTGTCAATTTTTAGGTTCCAAATATTAGCCATTGAGCCCCTTTAAGCTTTTAACTAATTTCAAATCCTTATTGTCCCCCGCCTTTCGAAGAAAGTAGGGGGACTATTAAAATGGATTCGTCTGTCTGTCTGTCTGTCCGTCTGTCCGTCACACTTTTTGGGACACAATAACTCTCTTCCTAATTGAGCTAGAATGTTCAAACTTGGTGTATGTGTTTATTAGGTCAATGCCTTGATGGAGTTCGAAGATGAGCATTTTCCGCTTAGGGTAAGCAGAGATAAGCAATTTGATTGGTTGATGCTTTGGGACACGATAACTTTAGTTCTAATTAAGTGAGATTGATGAAACTTGGTGTATAGTTTCATTACAGTAATACCTTGACTAAGTTCGATAATGAGCATTTTCTGCTCAGGGTAAGCAGAGCGATACGCAATTTGATTGGTCGAGACTTTGGAACACAATAACTCTCCTTGTAATTGAGTTAAAATGTTCAAACTTGGTGTATATGCTTATTAGGTCAATGCCTTGATGGAGTTCGAAGATGAGCATTTTCCGCTTAGGGTAAGCAGAGATAAGCAATTTGATTGGTTGATGCTTTGGGACACGATAACTTTAGTTCTAATTAAGTGAGAGTGATGAAACTTGGTGTATAGTTTCATTACAGTAATACCTTGACTAAGTTCGATAATGAGCATTTTCTGCTCAGGGTAAGCAGAGCGATGCGCAATTTGATTGGTCGAGACTTTGGAACACAATAACTCTCCTTCTAATTGAGTTAAAATGTTCAAACTTGGTGTATATGCTTATTAGGTCAATGCCTTGATGGAGTTCGAAGATGAGCATTTACCGCGTAGGGTAAGCAGAGACAAGCAATTTGATTGGTTGATGCATTGGGACACAATAACTTTAGTTCTAATTAAGTGAGAGTGATGAAACTTGGTGTATAGTTTCATTACAGTAATACCTTGACTAAGTTCGATAATGAGCATTTTCTGCTCAGGGTAAGCAGAGCGATACGCAATTTGATTGGTCGAGACTTTGGAACACAATAACTCTCCTTCTAATTGAGTTAAAATGTTCAAACTTGGTGCATATGCTTACTAGGTCAACGCCTTGGTGGAGTTCGAAGATTAGCATTTTCCGCTTAGGGTAAGCAGAGATAAGCAATTTGATTGGTTGATGCTTTGGGACACGATAACTTTAGTTCTAATTAAGTGAGAGTGATGAAACTTGGTGTATAGTTTCATTACAGTAATACCTTGACTAAGATTGATAATGAGCATTTTCTGCTCAGGGTAAGCAGAGCGATAAGCAATTTGATTTGCCGAGACTTTGGAACACAATAACTCTCCTTCTAATTGAGTTAAAATGTTCAAAATTGGTGTGTATGGGTAATTATCTCATGAGTGTGCAATCATGGAATTTATGTTTCGGATTCTTGAACCATCTCGAACCAATATATTTTTGACATCATTTCAACAACTAGTATCTTCTACGTCGTACGTTATGAATTGCCATGCAGTCTTTAGAATTTTAACACAAAAATTTTAGCTTTTAGTGGACCATGCGTTACAAAATCTCAACACCGTAACGGTATTATTTAGGCAAAAAAATGTGTTAAATCAACTAGAAAACACGAAAACATTTACCTTTCTGAAAAGATAACCTGGATTACAGTTCAAAAATAATATTTCATTTTGTACCGGTATAATTTCTTTGTTGTAATTTGTAGTTTGTACAACTGGCCTCAATTCACACCATTTTTGGTAATTGTATTTTAGTTTATCTCAGTAAAAGAAATGATTTTGCATTTGATTTCTTGATTTAAGTAGTACAAATTGGTCAACTAATATTTCTGCCCGCCCATAAAATGGTTACTTAACTTAAAAACAGTAGCAATGAGTGATTTTTGCCCGCTGTGACTGTGTTGAATTGCCGTGACGGTGTTGACTTTCGTGACGGTGTTGAGATAACATATGCCCTTATATCAATTTTTTTTAAAAAATAATAATGCCCAGAGGGGCTATTTTTAAATTGGTAGCTTTATATAACATACAGGAGAGCCGCGGTGACTTGCAAGTCATTCGGTTGGGATGAAAATCCGAGTTCTCGTGTTTTATTGGCTTGCACACCAAAAGAACCCATGTCAGTTGTGTATCAAATAAGAATAGGTGCATGCCCATCTTTATTAGCCCATTAGGGCGTTTAACTTAATGATTTCATTTTATAACAAACAGTAACGCTAAACACTGTAAAACAAATATGTTTACAGGGCAGTTTTCTTCTTAACTCAAACATATTTGCGATAGCCATTTTGATATATTAACATATTGAACATTTTATTCCGAACACATGTACTGTTGGATATGAACTTACCAATCAATTGAGTTGTTTTTAATATAGTTTTGCAACTTCAGCCCAAACCTGTCTATCTATTTAAAAAAAATCTTACGCCTGGTGCTGATTTGTTTTGGTTCACGAACGAGACTTATTGCTTTGGTATATTCATACCATGTGATATCAAGTTGAGATGGCCAGATAAATTTATTTATGCCAATGGGTTGCATGGTAGACACTTCAACCCTGTCTTCGTCTGCCTGTTTAATTATGCCCAAGTAAGGTTATCATAGATAATGGACGATATTGGTGTTAGTCAATGATAGAACTGGTTAAACACATTTCAAGTATCATTTTAACATGGAGATCATTATTACGATAGATGAGCAATGGATGTTTGATGAATGGGAAGTGACGAACGCAAAAGGAAACACGAGTTATCCCTCTATATAACTGACAGAAGTGAAGAGTGATTACAGATACACAGCCGAATTTCTGCTCACTAATAACTCCTTCGAAGACCAAAAGTTGTTATATGGGACTGCAAGAGTATATCTGACAATTTAATAAAGTAATTGAGTGTCATTAGATAAGAGAACACGAGGAAATAGAAATAGTTCGTACATTCCCATGTTTTTATTCCTTCTATACCTTATAAAAACATGGTAATATACAGACTTTTTCTGTTTTTCTTTCGCGTTCTCTTATCTTGTGGCAATCAATGTTTTTTATTATTTGTCAGATATCTTCTCACAGTCTCATACAACTTTTGATCTTCGATGGAATTATTAGTGGGCAGAAATTCGGCCTTTTTCTTATCTTTGTATCTTTGTGCCCGTTCTTTAGCACTCAGGGTCATTCTGAAATGAAAGTGTTAATTATATGTAATTGTTGTAGATATGGATATGTTGTTTTATTTACGGATATTGCGCTGTAAGCCTTTCGCCATTGTGATGTGGATTTTAGTCCATTATAAGACTCCCTGTTATTATTATTTATTGATTGTATCATCGCTTATTGGTTGTTGATAATAATATAAGATTTAATTTAAGCATTGATGAACCAAACCTCAATACCGTAGCGGTTTCTCAACACCGTAACAAAAGTTAACGTTACGGAGTTGAGCGTTACGGTGTTGAGAACAACGTGGTTTATGATGTTTTGAACCAAGAGCGCATGTGTGAGAAACGCCGTTAGTGTACGTCAGGTATCTGTACAGCATTCTAAATTCAAATATATACATTGTTTCTGATCAAATCGGGTATAAATGAAAGAAAACTGCGTTACGGTGTTGATTATGAATTAATACACGCAAGCAAATTTAGAACTTTGATTGGATTTACCAGTAAATCTATGATCTTGAGAGAGCTTTTTTCTAGCAGGCCCAGACCAGACTGACAAAGATGGTTGATGACACGTGGTGAAGTCACCCACGGCTCTATAGTTAATTTTTACCGCAGGAAAACTGTCAGTGTTACGGTGTTGAGCATTTTGAGAGTGACAATTTAAAATTTGAATTTTAAGGATTCTACAACCACACCCAACGACTCTGTTTTATATCATAGCTAACAATAGTCCTGGTAGGTGATTATTCGTCCTGATTGGATTGATTATCTTTTTAATCAGTATAGGACAGACCAATTTTAAAATTACATGTAGTATGTAGTGTTAGTGACATTGAAAATTATACATATAGGCACTCATTCTCCTATGTCTGATACTTATAAAATGTGTTAATATTAAATAAATCCTAATTTCTTTGTTGAATTTAGTGTAAAAATAAAGATGAGTTGAATACAATATGCTTAAATTTTAAGATTAACGAAAAATAGCAGAAAAAAACCTGAGTGACACAAAAACATTCAACTTTGCATACCCATGAGATAATTACCCGTATGCTTATAATTATTAGGTCAATGCCTTGATGGAGTTCGAAGATGAGCATTTTCTTTTTAGGGTAGGCAGAGATAAGCAATTTGATTGGTTGATACTTTGGGACAAGATAACTTAGGTTCATCTTGATTGGTGATTTTTATGCCAATACAATGACTGCATTCTCATTCAGTAATGGATTCGACAGTAACAGTGTATAGAAAAGATTGACTTGGAGTTGGACACGAGGGCCCTTTGACTTGGACACGAGGGCCCTTTCCCTTGGCCAGAGGGGCCCTAACTAGTGTACATTTTCATTTTTCTCGTCGGTTTTAGCATTTTTCTTTATAAAACACTTTTGGATGACACTTCGTGTACAGTTTGATTGCTCGATACGTTTGAAAAAAATAAATGTGCGATTAATTAATATGTGTCATCTATTTATTTTGGGATTTCGGTGGGGGACATCAGCCTTACTGTTGGCTTGTTTAATCACTCCTTAAAAAAATATCAAATAAAAATAATGATTCCCTATCTCTATAAATCAAATTGACACAAAGAAGCTGAAGTTCGTTAAAATAAAGGATTGATTTATTGCGGGGCGGGGGGAACTATAAAGTTAAATTCATGTATTGTTGATTGTGAATAAGAAAAGCAATACATCACATGAGAGATTAATCTCAGCCTGGATGATTGAGTCTCAGCTCAAAACGCATGCAACTTCCGCCGGCTTCAAACAAACAAAACAGAAACACGCTCCATAACTTCTTACAGTGACTATATTACTGTGTATTGGAACGAATCGACCTTATTATTTCCCGGTTTTGAATCTCTACTATCAACATGTCTGAGAATACTAAAGTCTTTTTCGACATAACAATTGGGGGAGAGAGTGGTAAGTGTTTTCAATACAATTGTCGCACCGGAATAGGAGACAATTTCAGTAATGAAAATCTCCACGCTATGTCGTCATATTTTACGGTATTAAAACTGACACGATCAATAAGCTTATGTTAGTAGTAAATTTTCCCAGCCTCCCTTGGCCTTCTGTCAATAGAGTACTGTGTGACTCTCATTTATTACCTCAGGTTTGCACATTCACCCTTCTGTTCTGAATAATAGTATTTGTTGTCATATTCGCTCCAGCCTGCCAAGCCAATGTGAGAGAGAGAGAGAAATGGGGTTTAACGTCCACTCGACACAAACTAGGTCATTTTGAGACTAACATGGTTTCATTTTATTTCAATAATTCGCTTGCGCGTAGGGGTCTTTAGCAGTGGGAGGAAACCGGAGTGCCCGGAGGAAACCCACGAGGTTGAGAAGGCGCCCCTATCTCCATGCCACATACGCTTACCAGCGCCTGATTAACCATGGTGGGGGCCCTGGGGTCTGGAAGATGTGGGGGGCCCCTGATCACCGACCGCGTGCGTCGAAGGAACGAAGCCCCGCAAGGGGGGTGGGGGTCTCCCCCCTGAAAGTTTTCAGAAATTGGAGGCCGGAAACGTGATTTACTGGCATTTCAGGCACTTATGTGGAGCCATTTAGAAGTACCTTCCCCAGAAAAAAATAAAATTCTACCACAAAATTAGCACATTCTGGCGTTATTTCAGTGGACCAATCCATGCGTTATGAAATGGTGGCATTTCTAGAGGAGGGGGCTGTACGCAACTGAGATTTTTGTGGGGGGTGGGGCTCTAATGTGGGGGGCCCTGGGGCCTGTGCCCCATGGTGCCCCATGGTTAATCCGGCCCTGACGCTCACACCAGGGCTCGAAACCACAGCCGCAAGCCAGAGGTGACCGGCCAGCTAGAGGTCGAAGCGCGGCACTCTAGACCACTAGGCCATCCCAACCCCCCTGCCAATTGTGAATAGGTAAACCCAGCACTTGACTGACTTCTCGGCAGGTATATTTTATAAACCGGATTACATACATTAACAATTAAAAAACTGTTTTATTTTTTAGTGGGAAGAATTCTTTTTGAACTGTTCAATGACAAGGTACCGAAGACAGCTGAGAATTTCCGAGTCTTATGTACTGGTGAAAAAGGAAATGGAAAATCAGAAAAACCACTTCATTTTAAAAACTGTCCTTTCCATAGAAGTGAGTTTAATTTAGAAGTGGGAGCTTTAATTGAATAACTGTTGGGAGAGAATGGTCTAACACCAGTGCTTTAAAGTGCGAATCCCGAATTTCATAGAATCTGAAAATTACAAGTTCGTATACGTATGAAATTTTAACGCCAAAATACAGAGGAATTGTGTATTTACCTTGTCTGAAAAGTTCAGTTCAAAATATTCAGTCGTTTGGACGTGAACGTCAAAATCGCACCACAATCAAATATCCGGACACTAGACATTTTAAATAGTTGAACTTGATAAATGCGACTACATGCGATACCTATTGTACACTTCATAAATAGAGAGCTTGCGGCACTAAGCATGTAGACGCGTATTATCCAGGCACTTTTTAGGATGCAACCAAGACGCCGGTCTTCAAACACAGAGCAATACCGACAATTGGAAATTTTTTGAAAACGTATCACAACGCTTGAGGTAGTTACTAGGGGCTAAGTTATAAGTTATTAAAGGCCTTTCATACAAAATTAAGCAATTTTAAGCCCCAAAATGTAACTGGGATTATTCCTTTAAAACACATTACAACACTTGCCATTTAGTCAAGTAAAGTCGTTGTCTTTTCAGCTTGAAGGAGTGGGGTCATCTGCCCAATTTTCTGTAATGTCATGGCTTGTTTGTCTTTAATTTTCTGTTTATTTGGTTGAAACACACAACTGTTTTTCGTAAGTGGGTTTTTTTGGGTGGTGGGGGTAGTCAGTTTGTGCAGCCAAAACTTTTCATGGTGCAAAGATTTATGAAAGTTTTCTTTGCATTTTTTTGAGGTATCAAGTTGAAAATTGGTAGGAATAAGGAACACATCATCGATGCCATCAAAATGGCATATTCAGATTACCGGAAATTAGTGATGCCTTCCTTTTTTCCTGAACATGAATAGTTCTCTCCATTTTAAAATTAGACCAAAAATGACATGGTGGTGTCTGGCCAAATATTATCTTTTATTTTCAGAGGCCTCATTCAATAACATTTATTGGATTTTACACAAAATCTTCAAATTTTTACTTCCAGTTTCACCTTGAATTTTCTTCGACTTTTCAACTTTTACCTGGTGACCTAACCTTTCAGTAACCCTTAACCTTGACCCTCATATCTACTAACAATTAATAACAAAATGAGCGGTCTTGAAGTATAACTTCCGGTTGTATTTAGAGTTGAAAATGACAGGTGTTTCCACTTTCATAGGCACTGGATGTTATTATACTCAATGCATGATGTAATCTTATTGTGACCTGACGCATCGAAATTCGTCTGTACACTTTTGAGTTCTAGTCTTTTATTCTTTTTACAGTCATAAAGAGTTTTATGATACAAGGTGGAGATTTTACAGCTGAAAATGGAACTGGTGGTGAAAGCATTTATGGAGAAAAATTTGATGACGAAAATTTAGAACTCAAAGTATGCACTTCAGATATAAAAAATCATAATTTATTATAGCCATTTGTTTTTTTTTTATTTCACCTGCATGGTATTTAATCCTGCATTCACTCTATGCAATGAAAACTTTAGTGCATTTTTGAAAGTCGTATGTTAAGACTTGTTTTCACTGAAAATGGAAGGTAAAGGTGGCTCCTTGGGGAGCAACCAGCCATTCCACTGAAATGTAAAAATCTGAAAACGAGCTGTTAATTTGATAAACAAGACCTCTAATATACCATTAATCTGGATAACTGAGACTACACTGTAATTAGATTGCTAGTCGTACAATTTGAGTACATGTTCGGCACAAAAATCTGGTTTTCTTTAGACCAGTAGTAGGTGCAGAAACATAGGACTTGCAATACATTTCATTTTATGGATGTGAAAAATGTCAGATTAGGGCATTTCCATTGGCAATTCTGAAAGCATCTTGGACCTGGCTTCATTTTCATCACTAGAAAGTTGCTGAACCATATCAGCCCAAATTTAGAGCTGTCTTTTAAACATTGATTATGGGAGATAAGACAAAAAGTTGACTATTCTTGCTATAATGGTTAAAGAAAAGATAACGTAAGTAAAAGATGTCGAAAATTTCCGTCAAATTGCTCAACTCTGAACTGGGATATCAGCTTTTGAATTCTAGGCCTCGATCATCATTACACATGTCAGTACGTTATCATAGTCTTGATTATCCATATTTGGATTTAATCATCAATGAGAGTTGAGCAGCAGATATGATTCAAATCCAGTGAAAATTCAACACAAGATGACATCGAGAGTTGATTATGGTCTGGATAAGTTAATTAATGTCTAATTGACAATTAATATAACATTTCAGACCTATAGAAAGACCTACAATAGACAGATTTAGCTCTTGAATATTGTATGTTTAACCCTCGTTGGAAGCACTACTAATGTTGTTCCCCAATCGTACTATGACTAAGCAAAGATGAATATAAAACAAACTACCATATTTATGTTACACATTTTGCATTTTGCAGCATGACAGACCTGGATTACTTAGTATGGCGAATTCTGGTCCAAATACAAATGGTTCACAGTTTTTCATAACCACGGTTGAGACACCACATCTAGATGGTAAACATGTGGTATTTGGTAAAGTTTTAATAGGTATGGGTGTAGTCAGAGAATTAGAAAACCAGGAAACAGGTGAAGGTGATAAACCAGTCAAGGTAAAATCAACTTCTACAGTTCTATACTCAAGGCAGGTTCTTTACTCAAGGCCAGTTTCTCTTCTCAAGGCCAATTAAAATGAATTACATTTTTCCACCACTAATTTGAATAGATTGAAATTTATTGTAATACATTTTATATAATCAGATAATTCAACTATAAAATACACAATTTATAACATTGTATATATTATAAAAATGTAGTATTACAATATACACTTTGGTACATTGTATTTTAAAACATTGTATATTCACTGTTATTAGGAAATGCACTTGGAATATGTATATGTTGGTGTTATACACATATACATGCACATACAGGGTGTTGTTTATATCTATACTTATTTCTTGGTGTATAGATAATAATAACTTGTGCTCTGAGCAAAGGTAAAGTATAAGCTACTGCTGGCTCTGTTACATTCTTATTAGACTATTTCTTTCACATTTAATGTTTTTGTTCAGCCATAGAAGCAGACAACAACAATGTTTATTTTATGACAGTATATAGACCATGTGCATATCCTTGAATCTCTCTTTCAATAGGTTTTAATTCAATTGCTTTCTCACAAATAAACAAAATTGATGGGGAAAATAGTCTTGTTCCTGACAAATAAATATCAACAGAGAAACAAACAAAAGCCCCCCCCCCCCCAACCTTTGTAGAGGTATGCAGTGATGTGTAGCTTCAAGTAAATATTGACAATGTTTTATTTATAGGACTGTGTAATAAGTGATTGTGGTGAAATTTTACCAGGTCAGCCAGACGGTGTTAATATTGATGATGGTACTGGTGATATGTACCCTGACTGGCCCACAGATGCTGACGTAGATTTCAAAAACGTAAGTCATATTTTGACAATTTTAAACATGTATACATTTATGTTTTGTTCAGTGTCCTAAAAAAATATCAAAATTTGCAGATCCCCTAATTTCCATTAAACTGATGAAAGGACATGGCTGTTGAATAAGTGATGGAACAGGTGTATAGTTTCATTATATCTACTCGGTGTAAGCAGAGCAACCCGTTGGAGCTCAATAACTAATTAAGTGAGAGCGGTGAAATTTCATGTATTGTTTTATTACATCTATACTGTGACTAATTTCTGCTTAGGCTATGTAGAGACTTCAATCCGATTGGTCTAGAATTTGGAACACAATAACTCGCCTTTTAATTGAGTAGAATATTCAAACTTGGTGAATGCCTTGACAGTGTTCAATCATGCGCATTTTCCACTAAGGATAATCCGATTGGTCTAGAATTTGGAACACAATAACTCGCCTTTTAATTGAGTAGAATATTCAAACTTGGTGAATGCCTTGACAGTGTTCAATCATGCGCATTTTCCACTAAGGATAAGCAGTCATAAGACATCTGGTTTATTGAGAATTTAGAACACAATAACTTTGGTTCTAATTGATTGAGAGTGATGAAACTCGGGAGTATAGCTTCATGTCAATACCTTGACTGCGTTCTATAAGAATTTTCTACTCCGGGTAAGTAGCAATAAGCAATTTGATAGGTCAAGAATTTGGGACAAAACAACTCTGTTTTTACTGGAGGTCAGTTAGAGCAGAAGAGTAGGATGTTAAACCAATTCATTTAACAGAATTTTGAATGGTTAATCTTTGTGTAGATGTTCATTAGGTGAATGTCTTGCTTGACTCAGTTCAGCATAAGCTGAGATAAGCAATTTCATTGGTCGATGCTTTGGGACAAGATATCTTTGATTCTAAAGTGATATAACTTAGTGTATAGTTTCACTACCAGGTACTGCAGATAATCAGTTTGATTACTCAATACTTATTAATAAAATGAAATGAAATGGGATTTGACATCCTATTGTTCTTGGTACTTATTAAAAAGATAAATGTGCTTTATTTGGGGGAAGGTGACATCAGCCTCACTGTTGGCTTGTTTCCTTTCATTAGGGTATATGTAATATTTAAAGGGAAAGAACATAATAGGGAACCCAATCGAAATTCAGAATATGTTTATTTTGTAATTTCAAGTTGTTCCCTATTCTACGAGTTGTTCCCTCTTCTATGGTATTTTAAATTTGCTTTTTGTGTTTGAACTTTGTGTCTTCATAGATCCTCGTCTTGTTTTAATTCAAAATTTCAAACTCTGTTATTAATAAAATGAAGCACCATAATGTCGGTCATTCTTTTATAGAAAGAAGAGAAAGAAAAAATATTGCAAATTGTAGATGCTGTGAAAGCAATAGGAACTGAACAGGTTAAAAAACAGAAATATCAGCTAGCAAAGAAAAAATATGAGAAAGCATTAAAGTAGGTATTTATGGATTCTGTTAATAATATGTTGTAGACAGGATTAACTGTAATGCTGTAGGAAATAGATTTATTATAATATGTTGTTGTTTTAGATATATACACACTATTATGGATGAAATGTCTTTAACTGAAGAAGAAGAAAATGAAATGGGAAGAAGCCATGTCTTGTCTTTATTATTAAATCTGTAAGTTACATTCTATTTTATCTATAAATCATAGAAAAACTCAGATATATGATTGTTGGACAAGAGATAGATAAACTTGTCTCATTTCATATCACCTGTCTATTGTACCGCTACATACTTTCAATTCATTAAAATAATGATTAAGTTATGAATTTTGGATATCTGAAAATTATTTAAAAACTATATATGTATTTTCAGAGCTTTATGTTGTTTGAAGTTGAAAAAATATGCCGAAGCAAATGAAAACTGCATTGAGGTTAGAATATGTTTTATTCTATAACCAGATGCAAATACAAACAAATATCATTGAATACAGCCATTGAATAACGTCAAACTGTAATGACGTCACAGCTAGGCAACCACAGTTTTTGTAAAAGAAAAAAGGGCGGAACCTGTGATGAATTTTAATGTTATTTCTAATGATTTTTTTGTTGTTAACCTGCATAGTACAGTGTATTTTGAGATTTGCATGTAGTTATAGAATAAAAGCAGAACTCGATGACCAGTGAATACCGCTTGGGTTATTCAATGGTCATTGAGTTCTAGCTATATATTGAACACATTGCAACAATACAATGTGTTTGTGTTGTTTATCTTGGTTATAATTAGATTGGTGTCCAATTATTAACCTGTCAATCTTTTATTTATATTAGAAAGCTATTTAAAGGACATGTTTCAAATAGTGCAAACTGTAGATTGCTACAAGTAAGGGCTATCATCAAAAATTACTGTGCCTGGCTGTATTACATTTCTCATTTACTATTACATAAACCTGGTTTTCTTTCTGATGCTATTTCTACTGTGTGCCAGTAAAAACGTTTCTTGTACCGCTGACAAGAGGGAACAAAGGCTCTGGAAAGGGACAACTATGTTCAAGTGAATATGATGGAGAACTGAAGTCCTGTGTATACATTGACATATACGTAAAAAATCCAGGCAAAATGTATGGCATATGTCCATCTTCATTAGCCCAGTCAGAGAGAGCAGCGAATTAGTAGGACTGTTACATCTTTCTTTGTGTTTTTATCAGGCCTTGGAAATCGATGCTACTAATGCTAAAGCATTATTTAGAAGAGCTCAGGCTTGTAGTGCGGCACAAAACTGGGATGAAGCCATTGTAAGTTTATGTTAATTATATTGGGTCCATTTCATTCTCTAAAATTATTGAGTTTGGGGCTGATTATGAATGGATCATCTTGGAACTTTGTATATTTTGTCCTTATACGGTAAAGACAGCAGCTATTTTATTTTGGTGCATTCCCTGATGAATGATGGCAGGAATCTGGATATATATTACCAATGCTCTAGTTTCAAATAACTTGCAGTATAATTGTATTTCTTATTGCCATTAAGTTTAAGTTATTTACTTTATAATGACATTTTCTCTTACAGATACATTTAAATGCTGCTTTAAAATCGGAGCCTAATGATGCAGGTTAGTTAGACAACATACTGTAAAACACTAAATTATTGCGACATGAAATTATTGCGAGTTGAGGTGGTGAAACATAATTGCGAAATGTAATTATTGCGAATTTCTATAGTGGGGAAAAAATTATTGCGAATTTAAATAATTTTTTTTTTAGTAAATTTGTCTATGAAATGTGTTAGATTTTGAGGTGACAGTCGGCTCTTCAAAACATCGGTTGATTGGTGATCATTAATAACACTAACAGTAAATAAACAACTAGGCTAGCCTATTGAGGATTATGGCTTTGAGTTTGTATTCAACAGATCAAAGAAAATTAAATACCTATTATCAAACTCCATTTTTAACTAATTATTGTTAAGTTTAATCCCTTGATTATTAACTCCAAGCTGACGAACGACTATAAAACACAGACTTTTAAATAATTATCGTTAAATTTGATCCGTTGATTATTAACTCCAAGCTGACGAACAATAATTCAATATGGCCGACATTTTAACAAATTTTAACTTATTGGGACTCTTTCTTGTGAAGAGTAATGAAGGGCGGATAATTCAATATGGCAGACATTTTAACAAATTTTCACGAAATTATTGCAAACATGAAATTATTGCGAGAGGGCCTCGCTCGCAATTGTCGCAATAATTTCATGCTCGCAATAATTTCATGTTTTACAGTATTCCTTTAAATCTGTACTTTGAAGCATATACCTGTATAATTAGTCACAAGTTAATACTATTAATTGAGAATAAGTTCATGAAATGCTGATAAACAATCAAATTTTCTACAATAGGAGAGTTCAACATAAGCCAATGATTTAATAATTTAAATATTTATAAAAAATATTTCACTTATTAATGTATTAATGCGTTTACTTCAGGTATCAAAAAAGAAATACATAGGGTCCATGCAGAAAAGAAGGCATACAAAGATAACCAGAAGAAGATCTATTCCAAAATGTTTGCATAACACAGTACTTGTCAGTTTACAATGTGATTTTAGAACAATTATACTGTTGTGTGTTGAATTTTGACTTATTATTATATGTTGTGTATATATAACATAGGAATTACTTAGCTCATCTATTGTCAAGGCTCATATTAATCATCATTTGAACCTGTCATCATATCTGATACTCTTAACTAGTATCGGGCCGTAACTTCATGGATTATGGACCCTGATTGTACGAAAAAATCATGTTTTCAGTGTGTCTACACTTGAGAGGCTACAATATTTATCCGATTTTGATGAAACTTGAAATGTATGTTAATAACCTAAAGTTATGGTTCTGTAGGATATTTGCTCATATCAGATTTTAACTTCCTTAATTATGGCCCCCGATTGTACAAAAAATCTAGAGGTCACAATTTATCCGATTAATCGAAAGACATTTAAAACTATCACTGTTACACCATAATGATGGTTGAGTTCAAATTTCATGAAAATCGGACCGAAACTGTCAGATGAAAGGTCTGCACCTCGAACGCAAATATGGGAAATGGCTTATGAAGGGTGCGAACCCTGGCTTATGAAGGGTGTCTACCCTGTAGAGGTAACAATTGTGATCTGAAAAATGTATGTTTATATTGCAAAGATTGTAGTTCCTTTTAATAATCGCGCATAGTAAAACGTAACTTTCAGAATTATGACCCAAATTTGTATTCAATTTTAAAAACCACTTAAGAATATCACAGCTACCCACAGTGTAGGTTGAGTTGAATTTGGTAAAAAACCAGAACAAAACTCCTGGACAAAATGGCTGCTCCTTGTAGGCAAATAAGCTAAGAGCAGGTAATACTACAGTTGTGGACCCGCTAATAGTTAGAATTTTATTTGATTTTGATCAAATTTGAAATGTATGTTCATATCACAAAGATCTTGGTTCTTTTGATAATCATGCATATTGCAATATATCCTCCAGGATGGTGACCCCTGATTGTGCAAAAAAATCACATTTTTTGAGCTTGATCTATGTCCATCTCTTGTAAAACTAGAGTGTTTCTGTCCCGGGAACCTCTTGTTTATTTTGTCTTCATATGTTATTATAAACTATTATTTATACATTTATACACATGACAAACCTATAATCAACTCTCTAGCAAGAAGCCACACCCCTTTATCTATTATAGCAAGAAGCCACACCCCTTTATCTATTATAGCAAGAAGCCACACCCCTTTATCTAAATCTCATATAATCCATCTTTAATGGTAGCCCAATATGGAAATTTCTTGTATTCTGATTGGTCGAAATCACTATTGCTAGTATTTTCTTGGTTTACTGGATCTTTCACGAGACATTAATTTTACTGGTTGACATTTCTTACCGTCTTCAGGTCTCTACATTCAATATGATGAAGGTTTTATGACAAAGGTTTGGTTAAATTGTTATTTATGTATATATCGGTAAACATGTATCAGGAATATTGAATCAATTTAGTAATAAATTTGGTTATAATTTTTTTTACATGTATTGACATCAATTTATCTTTTTATACGTCCACATTATGTCCACATTCATAATGTGAACGTATTATGCCGTCGCCCCTGTCTCTGTGTGTGTGTGTATGTGTGTGTGTGGGTCGCCTACAGGGCGCAATTTTTCAGGCCACAATTCTTAATCGATCGTATTGAAAACTTTTTTTATACTTATTCCTTATACCCTAAGGCTGACCACTATTATTTTTGGTGCATGCCGGACCCCCTGGGACAGAGCCACGCCCAATGCTTTTGTGTCTTGTGTTTGCCTACAGGATGCAATTCTTAACAGATCCTTTTAAAACTTTACATACCTATTCCTTATACCCTAAGTATGACCTCTATTGCTTTTGGTGATTTCCTAACCCCCAGGGGCAGAGCCATGCCCATTTTTACTTCGTGTCTGTGTGTGTTATCTGCAGGCCACGATTCTTAATGGATCGTCTTTAAACTTGGGATATGTATTCCTTATAGCCTAAGGACGACAACTGCATGTCCCGACTCCCACAGGCAAGACACGCCCAATTTTTGTGTTTGTCGTTTACAGGCCGCAATTCTGGATGAATCAGCTTGGTACTTGGCATATGTATTCCTGATAGCCTGAGGGCGTCCACTATTGATTTTGGTGAATGTCCCGACCCCCAGGGTCAGAGCCACGCCCGCTTATACTCTAAGGACGGCAACTATTGATGTTGAGGCACGACCCTCAATGCTAAACAAACCAAACGCCTAGCCTTCTTGACAAAGTACCATATAAATCAAAGCCGGAATGTGGACGTATATTGTAGCATTAGCGTTATGTTTTTCCGTAACGAATCTGGCATACTATAAGTCAACATGTCATGGCGAGCATATGAAACTACCCTGCGAATGATATACTAAACAGCGAAAAAAACACCAAAAACCTTCAGTACGATTTCAAAATCGCAGAGGCACTTTAATCAAATCATTCTAGAAAACGACTTACAAAATGTATCAAAGCAAATTTTGTGAACAGTATGATGACAGATTAGTGATTAATTCATCACAATTCCAAGACATACCGAGAAGGTTTAGAGTCTGTACGTAGTACGTACACAGTCTATACATCAGTACCTGGTGTGTCCACCGCGAGGGTCAATAACAGCAGCGCAGCCTGGACCAGGCGATTGATGAACGCATTGGCACCTGGAATCACACTCTCAGAAAAGCCTGGGCAACCCATCGGCTGTGTTTTATCTCCTCTGAATTTCATCCCAAAGATGTTCAAACGGGTTTTAAGTCCGGACTAAGGACTGGCCAGTGCATAACTCTGGCGGTATGTGTAAGTCATTGTCATGCTGGAAAAACGTTATTTCAATGACGTGCGAAATTTGGTATGACCTGGGGTCTGAGAGCTTGATCGATGTAGCGCATTGCTGTGATGCCGCCTCCTCTCCCTCGACCAAGACTTTGGAACACCACAGGACCCACTCACTGGTTCGGGCCTATTGCATCCCAAACCATTAGGCTTGGAACTCCCCATGAGTTCCATGACACATGGGTCCGATTAACACTGACCACGTCGACGCCATTTTCTGGTCCTTCCATCTGCAGTTGATACGCAATACCGACTCTCGTTTCTGAACAGAAAAATCTACATTGCCCGTGTCGCCACTTCTGGTGTTGTTACGCAAATTGTAGACGTTCACGGCGATGGCGAGGGGTAAGGATTGGTCTGCGATAAGGTCTACACGGTCTACGGCGATGTATGTTCTCCCTAGTGAGGATACTGATGGGTCTTTCACATGTTCCTGTCTGACATGCTGTCTCAATTGCCTGTTTGAAGGGATTCTGCACGTGCTATTGCACAACATGGCATCCCTGTCGCCTTGTGTTTACCCTTGTTCCACCAGATCGGGGGTGGTTATCCGTACTGTTCGTGACCCGAGGGGGTTTCTGAACGAAGCCTGTAGATGGTCTCAGGGCCGTATGTAGGATTTTAACAGTTTTTAACCGACGTTTACTTTCAATAAATACATTTTAACAATTGCGCCTTTTTTAATATATAATCTCGAATGAAAAGGTTATTTTCTGTTATGATAAAAGTCAATCTAAAACCAAAATGGTTCTGTAGCGAGATCATAAACAACCATACTGGGCACAATCGCCAAGTATTCCATACGTTTCGCCACATGATTCATGAAACCAGAATTTACAGACTTGAAACAATATCCAGTCCTCTGCTAATTTTGGATCCCCCTTACCACCATAATCCGATACACATTTAATACAGTTCCAAACTTCTGGCTCCTTTCAGTGGTTCCTATTTTCCTTGTCTGCAACACCGTGGGTTTCATCGATGTATTTAGCATTTACTTGCCAAGATTCCCGATCACTTTTTTTAGTATATTTATAATGCGCTATATCCATAAACCAAGTTCATGCTCAAAGCGTACACAATTATTATCCCGGTCTCTAGGATACAGGTAAAGCCTGATTACCTCCCTTTACCCCTGAACTCTCAGAAAGAGCCCCAACATATGCTGCCCCAAGGAGCGCAACAGTTTTTTGTGTAATACATACACGTCTTATTCAACGCCGGATTAACCATGGTGGGGGCCCTGGGGCCTGGAACATGTGGGGGCCCCCTGATCACTGACCGCGAGCGCCGAAGGCGCGAAGCCCCGCATAGGGGGGTCTGGGGGTTTTCTTCCCCCCCCCCCCCCAAAGAAATTTTCAGAAAGTGGAGGCCAGAAACGTGATTTCCTGGCATTTCAGGCACTTGTGTTGGAGCCATTAAGAAGTACTTCCCCCAGATTCTGCCACCAAATTAGCGCATTCTGGCGTTATTTCAGTGGACCAATCCATGCAAGTGCTATGAAATGATGACATTTCTAGAGGAGGGGACTGTAAGTGGGCAGAGCGACATCAAACCTAATTTTGAAGTCGCCCAGTGATAAATAACGGGGTTACTTGATTCGGAATCGTATTATACCCCCACGATGATTTGATGAATGGAGGCCGTAACGTTACGACCAAGCCGGACTCGATGTTTGACAAACAAAATGGTAATACGAGATTTAATCACGAAATATGAATATTTCGTGTGATCATGGTGTGCATCTCATCAAATTCAGCTTATACCCACAACAAATATCAACAACAACAACAACTACAGCTTATATACAATCGTACGTCAATCTGAGGCAAAATTCGCGCTACTCGAAATGATGGGAACGTGTAATTTGTTCGAGTTATACGATAATTCGAGTTAGACGATGGTCGGTGCGATAGAAGATCTCACGACAATAAAAAAAACATGTGTTACACCCATCACCGGATTACACCGAATTCTCGGATGTCGATCGCAACACACAATGGATTGAGGGGGCCCCAGGGACTTCCGATGGAGGGCCCTCGAAGCATCGCAGGGGCCCCGTCACTAGGTCACCGGCCGTTGGAGTCCTCGGTCCGACCATGCTCAAGGCGTTCAACTGAGATTTTTGTGGGGGGCCCCCTAATGTGGTGGGCCCTGGGGCCTGTGCCCCATGGTGCCCCATGGTTAATCCGGCGTTGGTCTTATTCAAGGACACAAGAACTCAACGCACAATTCGGGTCTCGAACCTGCAACCATTCGGTCACAAATCCTACTCTCTAACCATTGTGCCAAATCCCTCCCCTGGTGTAAAACTTCAATTGTTTGAAGCCCGGTCCACAGGCTATCAACGTCAAGTACATGATATATTTGAAGAACATCAGCACCAGATATTTATCTGACTCTTGTACCTGAATAATATGTCTCAACCTTTATTCTGGTCAACAAATTGTATTATTTTACAATATTAATGGATGATACAAATTTCATCTAAACACACATAATTTAAAAAATTGGAAAAATTCAACTAAATGATTTGAAAAGCCCAACGTAAACCTTTTCAAATGTGACTTGGATTTTAAAATATTTTCCAGCCCTCTGGACAAGTAAAATAGGATGTAATGGATAATTTACACAACAGGTAGGACACTTAAACATCTAGTACTTAGAATAAGGTTATTATTTATTTTCTGGAGCTGCCAAGCCAGCAAGAGCGTTATTGTCCCTTTAAGCAAACCTTTGTTTATCGTACACCATCGCTGCTCTAGCCATTATCAGTCTATGGACGATGCGTTTAGCGTTTCCACCTATTCCGTCACTCGGGCCTTTGCCATGACTTGTTGCAAAGTAGTTCCAATTCAGCTGTACCGCATGGTGTTCCTGAAGTTTGGCAAGCAACGTAAATATATATTTGTTTTTGTATTGACAGGAAGAACCGTCTGTCCATATGGAAATCTTTGTAACGGTCGGGCAGTTATCAGTAATGATATCGAACAAGATAGAAGAGAAAGCAGCAACGGTGTTCAATAACGTAATAGTAAGTGCAGGAGTACCGCACTACACGAAAAACAAAAACCTACAAGATTAACTTGCGAAAAATATCAAATCAAGTGAATGGATCCGGGGGTCAGCCGTAAGCGTCCACTGCGCTGTACAGTCCCGGGCCTGTTATGGTACAGGCTTCACTAAAAACGATTTGAAATAAAAAAAAAAAAAATAAAAAAAAAGAGGTAACAGAAATAATGCGACCGATCTTGACAATGGTCGTCTCTTCAATGGCGATAGTCTGCCAGTTGACGTCAGATGTTAGAACGTCAAACAATTTCAACAATAAGAGGGCGATAATCCGGATAGAATCTCGGAAAACGCTAAAATAATAAGTGTAGTGAGCAAACAGGAGCAAAACCCGACAACGAGAACATTCTGCAGTACGAAGGGCTAAAACTCTACTAGGGTTAGGGTTAAGACAGCTTCTCGTTTCTGAAAGTGATCATCGGGGTAAACTGTAACCTGACGTTGCTTCCAATGCGCAGAATGGATCTCGTCTTGTCACATGTAAAATTTTCTTCAACTTCAAAATTTATTTAGGAGCAGACCGCCAGACACTCCTCTGAGGTTTCTCCATATGTTTATAGGATCCTACTTGTTTATCCTTGATTTACGTTTCTTGACCTTTTTAACAAATCCATCATTATCTTCCCACTGGTACCAAGAAAACTCTTTGTCGACCGGGACAGCTTGTTAAATGTTTTCTCAAATAACTTGCCGTTGCAACAATTACTACAAATTAGACATACATTCCCCATTGCTGACACCACAATGTTGTTACGATATTTACAACCACAAACATTTTCAGGCATCTAGGATGATAAGAACACACATTTTGGTCAAAGTGACGAAAACTTTGATTTGACAATTAAACTTGTAGCTGTAGGATTATCTTCCATATTGTATTTGTTGCTATAAAGTTGGCCTTTCACTTCAGTGATATAAAATCTGCTTTACCCGGCATCTCTTAAAAGTTAACCACTTTTTGCTCCAATTCGGATGGCACATTGTCCTTTGTTCTGGGTAAGCAAGCTTGGAGATCTAGAATTTATCATGCCGTTATCTTAACCAAAAATACTTTTTTCCTTGGACAGGGCCTTCATCTCTCTTGATTTGACTTTGTTTTGTAATAGTTCTGTCACGATACCATTTGCACCCACAATCTCATCACTGGCATTCGGTGATTTCGTACAGTCAATCTATTTCTTTTCCTTAAATCACTTAACTGTTGAAAGCAAATATGAATCTATAAGCTTATAATACAATGAAATTTGAATCACATCTGAATAAGTTTATGAAATATTTACTAAAAGCTTAGCTTTAAATTTCGAAAAAAATGTCATGAAAGGGATGGGTAATTCCGTCACGTTGAGAAAATGTAATTGCGTCACACATTAATGCAAATTTAGAACGTACTCTAATACTGGCCCAAAAAAGAACTGAGTTTTTATAGAAATATGCCAATCTGATTAAAACACAGATCCAATTTCGTTTCGTTTTTTATAGTTCAAAATTTCGTTTTTACTTGTCTTCACCACTCTTGGATCTGGAGGACTTGTTATTTAACTGGTGTTCTACCTGAAATGAGGGGTCAGCCAATCAAATGGTCTGTCGAATCGACCCTTTGACCTTTTCATGCGTGGAACTGTGGGTAGATATTACCAGCCAACGACGTCTATACTAACACCAGCGGATAGAAATCATAACAAAACACAAGTGGATTTTGAAAAGCATGGCGATCGCTAATTGGTTAATCGAATGACTGACGTTATCGGGTCAAATGTCCCGTGCTTGATACCTGACGTCATAGAACGTGAGCGTTCACTATAACTAGTTAGATCTACATGAGTGTCGGCCATCGAAAGTATAAAAAACGAAACGAAATATAGATCTATATTTTAATTAGATTGGAAATATGCCTAATATTAACATCTGTAGAAAAATAAATATCATATTTTCAATTTTGCGAGGCGGAATTACACCAGTCAGTCCAAATGTAGGCCTACACAACTTTTATCAGTTTATGAAATGATATCCAGTCACTCAAATCTAATAAAATTGTATCAAACATAGGAATAAGATTGCTGTATAACATACCTATTTCATTTGTTGTTCCAACCAGCTGAAAGACGTCAAAAGAAAAGCCTTCAAAATTTGTATTTGGCGCGTTTAGTTTCTTTGGCAGAAGCATAGCATCATAAAACTGTACTAGACCTATGATAGCATCATAGCGTGTGTAGGTCGCCGGTGTCGCGTCAAAATTAAAACTCAGATAAAAATGGTCGCTTAGAATGATAAATCTTACATTAGAATCAAAATCATATGAAATTACCCAGGTAAAAAAAAAAATGATACCTATGTCCCTGGAATTGATGAAATACATATCAAATGTATTGCAGGCAAGAATCCGCAGGCTATCATTCTTATCGTATTTTTCGCCTGAATCGGGTGTTATGCTGTCAAGATTAGGCTTGTGCGCGACCTAGTAAATATATATTATACGTCATTGGGTTTGAACGTTTCGTATTTGAATGACGTCACCGTGAAACTACGTCAGTGCATGTTTGACGTCAATGGGTACTCCGCCATGATTGTTCTGCGTCCATGCAGTAAAAAAAAAATGAAAGAAAGAGTGTTAAGTTAAGAGATGATATCAAGTTGGGTGTATATAATAGGCCTGTATATTTGTATATTTCCACAATATGTAGGTGAGCTAATTAATGGACTCTCCGCTTTTGGCGTCTTTTCGAAAGAGTAGACCCAAACACGAGTTGACGACCTTTTTGTTCGTTTTTTTTTTTAGCGTATCCTATTCCTATGTTTTAACTGGGTTAGGCCATAGTAATTCAGTTAGGCGTACTTATTTACTTCACCGTATGTCGCTTTGCGAACCTCACTCTGTTGTAATCAGCAGTGCACTATGGAGTAAGAAACCTATGATCTTGCTCCAGATGAGCTGTATAGAGTGATCGATCAACCCCAGTATAGCATAGCCTACTGAGTATGCGAGAATGGGGAAACTGATCACTGACAAGACCAAGTATCTTGTCAAGCGACTTTCGTTTTCATTTCGCACTCGCATAAACTTATCCTACAAAAAGGTTTTGGTGACTTTTTGTCCCCCGCCTTTCGAAGAAAGTTGGGGGACTATTAAAATGGGTTCGTCCGTCTGTCTGTCTGTCTGTCTGTCCGTCACACTTTTTGGGACACAATAACTCTCTTCCTAATTGAGCTAGAATGTTCAAACTCAAAGGTGTTTTATAGCTGAGGCCTCCTCGCGAAAAAAATCAAAGAATTTGAACAAATAAAACGGGAGAAAAATGCTAAAACCTATGAGAAAAATGAAATGTACCCTAGTTAGGTTGGGGCCCTAAAGGCAGACAAAAGGGCCCCTCGTCTGACAAAAGTGCCCCTCTGGCCAAGGGAAAGGGCCCCCGAGTCCGAGGGGATCGTTTTCTTTACACTGTTACTGTCGAATCCACTACTGAATGAGAATGCAGTCATTGCACTGGTATGAAAATCACCAATCAAGACACCCCACCCCCCCCCCCCTCCCCGGACCCCCGCGAATGAGGGCCCTCAAAATAGTATAGCCTCCGCCATGATAAACCCTAAAACGCCCCTGTTCAAACTTGGTGTATGTGTTTATTAGGTCAATGCCTTGATGGAGCATTTTCCGCTTAGGGTAAGCAGAGATAAGCAATTTGATTGGTTGATGCTTTTGGACACAATAACTTTAGTTCTAATAGTAAGTGCAGGAGGACCGCACTACACGAAAAACAAAAACTTACAAGATTAACCTGCGAAAAAATATCAAATCAAGTGAGAGTGATGAAACTTGGTGTATAGTTTCATTACAGTAATACCTTGACTAAGTTCGAAAATGAGCATTTTCTGCTCAGTGTAAGCAGAGCGATACGCAATTTGATTGGTCGAGACTTTGGAACACAATAACTCTCCTTCTAATTGAGTTAAAATGTTCAAACTTGGTGTATATGCTTATTAGGTCAATGCCTTGATGGAGTTCGAAGATGAACATTTTCCGCTTAGGGTAAGCAGAGATAAGCAATTTGGTTGGTTGATGCTTTGGGACACGATAACTTTAGTTCTAATTAAGTGAGAGTGATGAAACTTGGTTTTTAGTTCCGTTACAGTAATGCCTTGACTAAGATCGATAATGAGCATTTTCTGCTCAGGATAAGCAGAGCGATAAGCAATTTGATTTGCCGAGACTTTGGAACGCAATAACTTTCCTTCTAATTGAGTTAAAATGTTCAAAATTGGTGTGTATGCTTATTAGGTCAATGCCTTGATGGAGTTCGAAGATGAGCATTTTCTGCTTAGGTAGGCAGAGATAAGCAATTTGATTGGTTGATACTTTTTGGGACAAGATAACTTAGGTTCATCTTGATTGATGATTTTTATGCCAATACAATGACTGCATTCTCATTCAGTAATGGATTCGACAGTAACAGTGTATAGAAACGATTGACTCGGACACGAGGGCCCTTTCCCTTGGCCAGAGGGGCCCTTTTGTCAAGCGTGGGGGCCCTTTTGTCTGCCTTTAGGGTCCCCCTAACTAAGGTACATTTTCATTTTTCTCGTCGGTTTTAGCATTTTTCTTTATAAAACACTTTTGGATGACACTTCGTGTACAGTTTGATTGCTCGATACGTTTGAAAAAAAATAAATGTGCGATTAATTAATATGTGTCATCTATTTATTTTGGGATTTCGGCGGGGGACATCAGCCTCACTGTTGGCTTGTTCCTAAAAAATTGCCCCTCTTCCATCACCAGTGCGTAAAGGTCAGTACTGTATTTAAAAAAAATATAATAAAATTATTAAAATATTCGTGATATGTTTCGGTAATCAAATTAATACCGTCTCTTCTACGCGGTGATTAAATCTCACATTCCCACTCAGTCATAGACGTCACACGTTTGATAGGAAATGGGGAATATGTCTAGCTGCTTTTTTTCTGGTCACTTGTCACAAATGATGCTGAAAAGCACTATGGTACACGGTTCGTTTACCAATAGGTAAAATGTTTACTTTGTCTTAAATATTGGATATCAGAAGCCTACCTTTTCCAATCACAATATCAATGTTGATTTGAATTGATAAATAATTCATGTTTTCAACGTGTTAGTTTTTGAATGATACTGAGTTAGAAACTTATGACATCACATAAGCAGATTTGAAACTTACTGGAACTTGGTACATCAAAAAAATAAGCCCCGTCTAATTCTGCCATTTTGACTTCAGGAGGAAGCCATGAAGGTGTGCTAATAAATAACTTGTTTCAGAATTACACACCCACAGCTCGACCAAGAATGAATAGTTCACAAAGTGTTGGGGTTACGTTAGATTTCTTTTTGACACGTCTTGATGAATTAGTAAGTATAGCCTAGTTTAAATATAATATAATGAGGATTTCAACCATTTGCTAGCGGGTTAAAACTTAAAGGTCGGTCTACGAGACAAAGGTTATCTCAATTTGTTACACAGGTATCGACACAAATAACGATTTCAAATGAAACGTATTTATATCCAACGAACATGTTGGCATTTTCAAGGACGGATTTAGACCCACCGAGGCCCTAAGCACTTCAACGATTTTTTGCCCGTAAGACCGAAAGATCGTGGCACTAATGTAAAAGCTATTTAAATATGGATTATTTCATCCAAATATTAGTAAAATTTCCAAATTCAACTCACAGGTTTTTATGTACCAAAAATATTAAAAGATTTGGTTGGAAAAATCTGTATTTGTCTTTTGTACATAGCCTGAAGACGCCGTAAGGCTGAACGATCTTGGCAAATATGTAAATGTAATTAAAATACAGATTTTCCCATCCAAATCATAGTATTTTTTGGTATATACGACACATATACTTCTTTATCTACAAAGAAGTACCTATAGTAAAAAATTATAGTATAATTAAAGCTACTCTTTAAAAACAAGCCAAATATATAAAATAAATATAAATATAAAAGGTCCCCACTCGGGTAAAAGTATGTCAGGTTTTTATTTTTAGAAAGAAAAAAAAAACAATACCGGTACACTATTTTAAGTGATAAAATAGATTAGTTTCAGAAATATATGGTTTATTTACATCCGGAACAGAATATCAAACAGATACATAAATAGGTCTACAGAAACTAACTAACTGTTGTGGAACTATTTCTACGTCGAGGACTAGACTATATCGGGAACCAACATTCTTCCCCGCTGCCAAGGCTGCGGCTGAACTCGGGCGAGTCTATATCCCGGTCTCTGCGTCTCTCTCGGCTCCCTCTTTAGTTGTCTCGTCGTCTCGGGTAGCCTGTTCTCGTCCAAGCTTATAAAGCCTCCAATGATTAGGGAAGGTGGACAGGAGTGATCATATGGTAATGTTTGCTGAAACTGCACTGATATTCTCTTTGAAGTCACGAAGTTCTGCCGCGTGTTGTACACAGATGATGTGTAGCTTGTAAACAATATATTGAATAAATAAGATGTTTAATGAGAACGTGCCTTAACAAAAGGTAATACATGGAGTTGGAATGTCAAATATATAATATCCAAACTAACAGAGGTCATTAAGTTCTTTGCACCTAAATGATTGTTCAATTTATGAAAGGTATAGATCACTTTGTCACACGCTTTCACCCACTATATACGGGGATCATCAGGCATTTAATAATTCAAAACAATATTATATGGTTGGAGTTTTTCCAGGTTTTCATATAGGCCTACGACAAAACTAATGGCGCCAAACAGGTAACAGCAAGAAAAAAAACTAAAAATGTAGAATGATTGGTTAGTGTTCCAGGATTCTCTGTAACTAACAGAGACCGGACAGGAAAGTACCAATAACCTTTCCACGGCAGGTGACATCCCAGGAGACGATAACGCCGCGTATCAGCAATGTCTCTTTCCTGAATTTAAACATAGTATTTGGACACATTTCACTAATTAAGTTTATTTTAATTTTAATGCTGTGGCCGGGAACACGCAATTGTAGCGAAACAAATGGTGTACCTTTACGGAAAAATTATTGCTATTATATGATTCGGGTGGCGATTCTTATCGGGAGTGCACTTCCAGAAAGACAACAATAGTTAAAATATTAAAATCTTTTGAATTTGTGTTCTTTTATTATGTTCTTTTTCGCAGAATCTCCGTAAACAGTCATTAACGGTAACCGGTTGGCTTTATGTGGTATGTATAAATATCTTCTACCATCAGCAGTGAATATTCGCTAGGCTGCTGCAATAATTGAGTCGGATGACATCGGCGCGGCTTCATGAGTCCTCAATATTAACTTTTTATCCTTTTGCTACATTTTTTAAGCATTAGAAAAATTTTAAAATTGTTTTGAAGTATATGTACGTAAAAAACTATGTACCCTTCAGTAGTATATAGAACGTTGCAAGCTTAGGATTGAAATTATTTTTTTCGATAAGATATTTCACATAGGATGTTTAAATACAGAAGATGATATGGACATAGCAAGAACGCGTGTTTACTAAAATTACGTAATATATATCGTTACATTATAAACCCAAACAGTTAAAAGACATGAAGGATTACACGCATATTATGCAAGAGCTAAATCTGCCTATTGTGCAGGTCTTCTTTTAGTCTCTGGTCTGAAATTTAATATAAACTATTAATTAGCCATTTAATAACAAATCAAGGCCTTAATCAACTTTCCCTTATCAAGATTAGGCCTAGAACGGTCCTCCATTAATTAAATTTAAAAATGGGAAAGCGAGGCTAAGTCTCGAATATATCAGCACACACCTCGTCAAAACTACAAACTGTGATAACTTGGCTCAGAATGAAGTAATTGGAATATTTCAATATTTTCATTTGATATTATTTATTACTGAGCTATTATAACACGAGTGGTCAATGACTACTTTAACTAAAATTATATAAAATATATGCAAAGATGCAATCTGATTAAAACACAGATCCAATTTCGTTTCGTTTTTTATAGTTCAAAATTTCGTTTTTACTTGTCTTCACTACTCTTGGATCTGGAGGACTTGTTATTTAACTGGCGTTCTGCCTGAAATGAGGGGTCAGCCAATCAAATGGTCTGTCGAATCGACCGTTTGACCTTTTCATGCGTGGAACTGTGGGTAGATATTACCAGCCAACGACGTCTATACTAACACCAGCGGATAGAAATCATAACAAAACACAAGTGGATTTTGAAAAGCATGGCGATCGCTAATTGGTTAATCGAATGACTGACGTTATCGGGTCAAATGTCCCGTGCTTGATACCTGACGTCATAGAACGTGAGCATCCACTATAACTAGTTAGATCTACATGAGTGTAGGCCATCGAAAGTATAAAAAACGAAACGAAATATAGATCTATATTTTAATTAGATTGGCAAAGATGCACTGTAACACACGTAATAGTCAGAAAGTCACAGTTGTATAATATATATCTTAAAGGACATGACCACATCTCCTTGGGCTGAATGTTATTAAAACTTCCTTTCCTTTTTAGTTCACACAAAACCATTTCGCATTGAGCTGTGATTGGTCTTTACTGTCGAAATTACTCGGCGGGGTTGATTTGTTGCTTTATAGGCTTTATAGCCCAACCTAGTTCTTTTCAGAACTGTCTTTGAGCGAACTTTCGCTGACAATATATCGTTCGCTCAAGGACAGTTCCAAAAGGAACTATATCGTTCGCTCAAGGACAGTTCCAAAAGGAAATAAGCCCAACCCCGTTGTTTATTGAAATTATTAACCATATTGACTATGCATTATTTTAAAGATACATTATGGGGGATTTTTATAAGGAGTTAGTCATTCTTGCTATAACAGTTCAAACATAGGTGGTGAAAGAAGAATATATTGAACATTTCAGTCAAATAACTTTATTCTGAACATAAGCTTATATAGTTATCACCACTGTTAATTTTGACTAGAAATGGTATAGAATTCCATGTTCACCGATGGCCGATCGTTTGACAGGCGTTAACTCCACCTACATAATCTCGATTATCAAGTAATGTTTTCAAGACTGCCTACATTTAGCCTATTTAGTTTGAGACGGGGCTTCAATTCAACTCGTATTACATTTATTTTCTACTACAAATTAGGATTAAGACTTTTAATATATAGATATGAAGAGAAAGTCGGCAACAGAATTTTAAAGTTTGAAAGGAGTGGACCAAATCAACGAGGCAGTATTGTAATTTATAATTATACTATACTGTATTCTTGTACTTTAGGTAGGCCTACGTAACTCCCGAAGCAGGCGAACAGAAAAAAGTGATCCGATGGGGCTGCAGTTCAGCTGGTTGATATAAGCTGCGATGTTTATCAGTTTCCATAATTTTACTGTAAACGCAAGTGACAAAAGAGCGACAGCGTGTTGACCTAATTACCTCGCTCAACAGAGGCCTCGCCTCGTACACTCTATCATTAATAGCCTCGATTTAGGAGTATGACGTCAACGTAACTGTTAATCTCCTCTCTCGACGCCATTTATAATTAGATCAATCAATGAAATCCTGTTTAAATCCAAGCCCAATCCAAGTCACCCGTGGGTCTACAGAGTTGATTTTATGCTTGTTGTTTAAATAAAGATCTAATTAATAATTTCTATGACATCTGAAGCCTAAATAAAGACTTGCAAAAATCAGATTTAGCTCTCGCATAATGTATGTTTAAATATTGTTTCAAAATACGCTACCGCTATCACTTATCATCGACCTGCTGGCCATAACTATACATTTATAATAACTTGTTCATTTGCAGGAATGGATGGACGATTTTCTGAAGTGGGAGCCGGGTGATTATAATAATATATCTAGTATAGTTATTCCTGCCAATAGAGTGTGGATTCCAGACATCTCATTAGGAAACAGGTAACAAAACTGCGTCCGGTTACATGAAATTGCATTTAACTTCTCACGTTCTGTCCCATCTGGGCCATTGGACAGGACATACATCATGTTGTGTCTGGTACGTGCACGCCAGCTGAATGACTAAATGCCTCTGACAAGTGGTAACCGACGATGGATAATCGCGGGGAATTGTCCTGTTTAATCAGCCAGTGCCTTACTCACCGAACCACCGCGACTCAGCTGTTGTGGGTGACACATGCCCTAACATTAAAATTGCCAGTGCACGAAATCTAATAAACGAGATACCCACACAGCTGTGTAGTGGCCACAAAATATTTAGCTGAATCATTTGGAATTAGTATTTATAGATGCCATCGAAAATGCATAAAATGAAAAAGCGCTAGGTATTAATAAGCACACTAATTCTCGGATCTGTAAAATAAAACGATAACGTTATAAACAAAAATCTTTATATTTTTTAGTGTCGATGATATTTTCAAGAGTGAGTTTGTTGAATTATTTCGCGTGTCTATCTACAGCAATGGAAGAATTGTATGGGAACCAGGTGGCGTCTTCAGCATATCCTGTCCAATAGACATCACATATTACCCGTTTGACCACCAGACCTGTGAACTAAGTTTCGGTAACTGGCAGTACACTAAAGACCAAGTATTATTAAGAAACCGTAGTCAGGTCGTTGCATTAGAGAACTATTCAAAAAATGGCGAATGGACGATTGAGTACACTAAGGTATATGCGTCTGCCTTTGTTTATCAATGCTGTCCAGAATTGTCCTATCCAGAAGTAAATTTTAAACTTCATATCCGTCGTAAATTTATGTACTACTTTATCAACATTATGATACCGTGTTTAATGATGTCTATTCTGGTTTTGATGGTGTTCTATTTGCCTCCCGATGCCGGAGAAAAGATTTCTCTTGGCGTAACCGTGTTGCTGTCATTTTCAGTGTTTCAACTGATGATAGCCGAGGAGATGCCCACGTCGTCTAATGCAACACCTTTGTTAGGTAAGTTCAATTTGGCACTTAATGTTGAAGGATAGACGGAATCACACAGAGGTTTAATATGGGGGTAACATCATATTGTTTAGATCATTTTGCTGGGTGTTATATCTGTTGATTTTAAACACTCACTAAATTCTTGTGCATACATTTTATATGGCGGCGCGCTCATTCTTCTTGTGCAGAGGTTTGAAAAAATGCTTAAATTGATATCATTTGTGTTTTTAAGGCTGTCGTGCGTGCTTCAAAATTTCAAACATACGGCAACATAACTTTAACATGTCCTTTCATTTTCAGCTCTGTTCTGAGTTGGATTTAAAATACATAACTGTGATTGACAATATTTCGCCGCAGCAGCCAGTTTTGTTTTAACTGCACAGTTGTAGCGTTTTTGAAAATATTTTAAACGGGTTACTCTTGTGGTTTTCTTTTGGTTTCAGAAATCTACATGTTATGTTTCATGGGAGCTTCAACATTTTCTGTCACTGTTTCCGTATTCGTACTGAATTTACATCACAGAACTGAATATAACAAGCCTCCTCATTGGTTGAGATATATATGTTTACAATTGTTAGCGCCATGGTTGTGCCTGGATCACAAACGTATAAAAAGGGTGAACTCCATTAGCCCCGAATATGAATGTGGCGGCGATCCCAACGCAGAAACAACCGAATCCCGGGAAAGAGTGGAAATTAAACTGGAAATTGAAGACAACGATAAAGACGACATAAAACCAGAATCTCGTTGTTCTTTACCCTTACAAGTGAATCCGTCGTTTACCCGCCCTTTAAAAACTGATAGTAGAGAGCTGGCAGATAATCCCATCTGTCCAACAATCAAAGTATGCGATTCCGTGGAGAGTCGAGATTCAAGACCAACCACCTCCTCGGCACATCTCATGAATGTACGTACAGCCAAGAGTACGGTAAAACTAATGAAAAGCATTGCTAACCTGGATAATAGTTCCAGTCTGCATTCCAGGAGAGAATTTCTGAATGCAGTACAAGATGTCTATGCCGAAGTCTGTCAAACAAGAAAGGACGAAGAATTAGGCCAGGCTTTAGAAAATGAATGGAAATTAATTGCCAGGGTTGTGGATAGATGTTTCTTTATCGTGTGTACATCCATGTTAATCATATCATCAAGCATCATATTTGGTATTATGCCTTATCATCACGCAGAGGAAATAACAGTCTAGTCTTTCTATATGTAATTATGTATCAATTATATTGATATAAAAGACAGAAAACACCTTATCATTTTACAAATTTTAATTATTATCACATTTCATAAAACTTCATTGACTAGTCAGATGCTAAACGTTGTGTGTGGATATTATTGAAACTTAAAGATTTGGAATTATTGTTGAGTTAATAATTATCAAATGTTCCCGACATTAGCTCACAATTCATCTTTGGGGTAGTCAATTCCATATTCCCTTTTAAAACCGATTAACACTTTGAATGGGCGATCAGAAAAATATATTTGAAGTGATCGAATAATGTCTCGTCTTGGCACGTCAAATTCCGCTCTAGTTATGGCAGATTCGTAAAACTTGACGGTATCTGTTAAAGCTGTTTTCCAGGGTGTCGGGTCCCAGTTCAACTTTTCCCGCGCTTTTGAGGTATTAATCGGACCAAGGGTTACGGACGGAAACAAACGAAATGCATCAGGGTCGTCGTCTTCCTTTATATCTAAGTTGGTTATGTTCAGTGCTGTTTTTATGTCAAGTAAGAATTGTCTTAATGTAAATGTTTCTTTGAAAGCTAGATTATACGCTTGGTCAATGGTATTGGCATCAACATCACTACTGACTAATTTTTCGATCAACTTGGCCACATCATTGTTATAAACAAAACTTAATAGGTGTTTGGAAAGATAGGACGGAATGGAAACTTTCTTGTCCAGATATTCTTGTAGTCTCATCCATGATTGATAAAGCCACCATCGATATGTATTGTCACGTGGTCCCACTACATCTGGCAGACGTAACGCAATAAATGGAATACCGCCATCCTTTCGTTGGTATTCTAACAGTTCCTCAATTTCTAATTTCCTATGTCCATAATCGTCGATATTTGCCAATCTTTGTCTCTTTTTCTCATCGGTTGGTCGTACTGAATCCGATTCCACGGAGGGGTTTGAATGGTTCTTTAAACAGACTTCATAAACAGAATCGGAGCTTATAAAAATATACAACTGGGCATGGTGTTTCAATATCGATAACGCTTCCTGTACTGCAAATTCATGATAGGCACTAAAATCAATCACTGCATCAAATGTTTCGTTATGTTGTAGTATTTCTATTAATGGAGAGCATTTAGATATTTTTTGCATCCGGTCAAACTTAATGTGTCTAACGTATGGTCGTATCTTAGTCCATGAATCCCAATACCAATTCCCTCTGTTAATTAAAGTACAATTATGACCGGCTGCCAACAACTTTTCAACCACCGGAGATCCTATGAAGCCATTTCCACCAAAAACCAAAATATTCTTACTTTCTGCTAAACGCATCTGTGGCTTGCATTTTGCTAAGTAGACATAACATAGCCACAGCACAAAAATCTTAAATGTATGTCTGACTAAATACATGGACATCTTCGCTTGGCGAATTCTCAAACTTCCACCATTACTCTTCCACGTTGGCAAGATGTCTGCCACTGTTGTGAAATGTGATATGTCTTAAATCGGTCTTTGTTTACGCCTCATGTTACAGATGTCTTGACAAAATGGAAAATGAGAACAAATTATAATATGGCTATTGGACTAGTCCAAACAAACACCTTTTATAATATTCCAAATGAGAAGTAAATTCCTTCTCCCACAATTTACACACAATGAATGAGACAGATTTCGAATAACTCAGCCAAACTATTTCCAGTGAGAGGAAATATACTTCCTCTGTTACTATACGTGGGTTATAGTCTAATAATAGATTACACGTATTTTTCATGAAATACAGTATACATGCATCTAGCTAGTAAAAGCGTACGCACCAAATTATTTGTCGAATAAACGGCGATATGTTTCTATAGATAATATAGAAGACGCTGAACGCTTCGGTACATAACTGTCATAATAATTTATCACCAGAACTCTATAAACAAACGCCGTCCTTCTGTTGGGGATCTCGAATACAGTTTATCAACATTATTCTAAAGTAAAAACCATTTAATACTATCTCTAACATTGATAAATACTAATACTCATTGATCATGTCAAAATGATAACAACTGCTTTATATAATGTACTGTTTATTTTATGTTTTAGTCGGAAACATGGATACAATTAACACCTAATATTATTCAGTACTATCTAGTATACATTCTAGTATACATATGGACCCTTATCACAAATTACAAAGAACACATACACATTAGCTGTTTTCCGTAATACTGTTTAATGTTCTATCAGTTACTAAATGCCTCCAAAAGATTATAAAAAAAGTTGTTGGAACTACCACATGGACCAGGGGCGTACATAACGATTTCGTTTGGGGGGGGGGGTGTTTAGCCAAAATGCGGCCGACTGCGAGTGACGCAATCAGGAGCAGAGCACCACGTGTGAGTTTTCTAGGGAATATGGGGGTGGGGTAGGGGCGGTTTCAAATCTAGGGCGCCTCTACAATCCCACCCCACAATGAAAGTAAACAAAATACTGGCTATAACATTAAGCGTCCCGGTAGTACATATATAGTTGTTCGCCGATCGTTAATGTCTCGTCGGAAAGCAGTTTTATTTAAGTTTACATATAGTTTAAAGATACATTATGGGAGATAAAATAAAGAGTTGGCAGTTCTCACTATAATAGTTAAAAACTAAATAGTGTGAAGGTAATTTGCCGAAAATTTCAGTCAAATTGATCCACTATAGGCCGAGAACGGAGTGCGTGAAATTTCTGCATAGCCTCGATCATCATTACTAAAATCATTAATAAAAACAGAGTAGTCTCGATTATCCAATGTTGTGATTTAATTACAATGGCCATTCAGCGGCATATTTGAATCTAATCCCGCTTACATCAAAGGCTAGCCTTGACATCGAGAGTTTATTATGGTCTGGATAAGTTAATTTTAATGTTTAATTAATAATTTAGATAACATTTCAGGCCTAAAGAAAGACACGTAATAGGCAGATTTTGCTCTTGCATAGTGCAAGTTTAAGTACACTGAGAAATTTGAGCAAATTTTGAAAAATTGATTCAATATCCTGGCATATGAGGTCATTGCCTGGAGAAATTCTTGTGGAACGAGTGGACCAGAAATGTCAGTCAATGAGATAGAATCTCCAGATCTGTTTTGCAAGAATTGACATAACATCCGTACAATCTGACGGCCCACGGCCCACACCACTGTGGTACTATAAACTGGGCAGTTCACTATAATAGTAAATATAATAGTTTCTGAGACAGTATAAGACAACTGAGGAATAGAAGAATAATTTTAAAATGGAATCGAGCGCCGCAGTCGCGAAAACAAATTTCAGATATGTAACCGAGTAGAAAAAAAATGATGTTATTATGGAATCGCGCCGCAGGCGCGAAAAAATTTCAGATACGTAACGGAGCTTTTAAATTTTTGGGACTGGGCTTGAAAATTTGAATCAATATCATAGCAAATGGAAATTGGATAAGAAATTGAACAGAATCTCGAGGCTTATCTGTCAATTTCGCCGGTTTTGTGATTGTTTGTTTATCTCATTAATTCATTTAGTCTGAGACCGACTGCTGTCTCATAGAACAACATACTCACTACAGAATAAGAGTGACAAGCAGACATGGTTATTTTATACTATAGTTTTGTGTGACGTATGCAATTTAAGCACACGGATTCACGCAAATACATAGTATTTGGGATCTATCTGGCATTGTTTTTGAGACCGACTGCAGTGACTGCACTTATTTTGTGACTGACCTTTTTTCTCCCTGGGTGAAAGCCATAATGTATCTTTAAGTAATTTGTTTGGCTTCTTATTATATTCTGCCACATACTGATGTTGAGAACTCAATACATTAAATACTAAGGGCCATAAATATGGAAGTCATTATCGGAAATCATTGAAACTCAATGACTATAAAAATTATTGTTTGGCCTCCAGAGCGTTGGCAAGGGACGGGAGCGACGGTAATATACGACATGTTGGCGTCAGAAAAAAAGTGTCATAAACCTGAATAAGCAAATAGGCTTAAAATACATTTATTCATATTTCAAAAACCTGACATTGAAATGATATGATATTGTATGCATCGTAAATAAACAGGGATACGCTGGCTATATTCAAGTTATTGCACACTCCCCAATCTGCTGAGTAAACAACAATATATGACGTGCTAAATAATGACAATAATGTATTAATACCTGTTATAGGGCCTGTGATAAACCTGCGTCTCTCTCGTATCCGTCTATTTCCATTCACTCATTCAACTTCTTACATAAAACAAAGAATCCAGTGTTTAAGTCAGTTGTCAACCGTCGACCCTCAAGGTCAAGTTAGATGACACCCGAGCTCGCGCAATTGAACACTTCGAACGCTGATGCGTTCTCAGTGTACAACCTTGCACGATCTCGTGTGTTCATCTTACTTGAACTCCTCTGCCCCAGTCCATAACCCTTACATAACAAATATGGGCTTTCGCGGTTCAAGTATGCCCTTTTTTCTTTGCAGCCATCAGGATTGAGGAATTTGGCACGTAATTAAAAATGATCAAACCACACATACAGGTCCATATTTTCGCCTTGTGTACATACAGTTTCATAATCAATATCCCAATTTGCTTGGAAACTTGAAATCTTAAATCTACCCATTGTGCAGGTCATTACGGTTCGTTGCAGGCAGGGGCGTAGCCGTGAAATATATATTGGGGGGAGGGGGTACCCCCATAAATTTTGTTTAAAGTCTCAGTCTTCTGTAAACATTGTTTGGCATATTTTACGGGGTTAAACTAAAACATCACACCAATACAACGTTTATCATGTTTACAGGCAGCGGCACTGGTCTTCCCCGAGAGACGAAGAAGCGTGGCTTACCCCCACTTAAGAAAATTTCGGAATATTTGACGGCTGCAAACACCTTTTCCTGCTATTTCAGCCCATGCATGAACAAAGCAATTTCAAAGTGGTCTAATATTACCTAATTAACGTGGCTTGCTGACTCGAATTCCAATCAATCGATTACACCCATGAAGACGGGACCGTTGGGAGAAATTTTGAGAATTTAACTGCCACAAACGCGTTTTCCTGCTATTCCAGTCTGTAACCTGTGAATACAGCAACTTCAATTTGGTTCAATATAGCCTACCTGGCTGCCCAGAATTCCAAACAACTATTCAATCGTCGCGGGCTATGGGAGACTCACACTCCCGGACAAAATTTTGAAAATTTAACCACCGCAAATGCGTTTTCTGCTATTCTAGCCTGTGAGCAACTCCAAAAGTGTCCAATGGTTTTGTAACCAAAATCCCACTCTGATTCCAACCAATCCAATCACACTGTTGCAGTTGCATTCACAAGTAATAATCGATGCCCGAAAATGTCGCACAAAGTAGAGTGGCCCCAGACAAAATGTTTTAATCAAGTCAACTCAGTATAAATTCGTGGTATTCGTGGGGTCCAAGTATATTCAGACCCCCCCAGGAAAACAATTGGGGGGGTCCGACCCCCCGGACCCCCCATGTGTGACGCCCATGATTGCAGGGACTCTGTGTATTCTAAACACATATTTATAATTTTAAAATCACATTTATTCCACCATAACTATTACATACATACAAATGATATATATCTATTACAAAACTACATGACGTATTGAATGATGATGTTGGTGCTCACATACAATCAAATGTTTTATATATTTACATCCAAATATACTCTTACACAGTTTCTACAGTTACTTACATAACTTTATATCTAAAATATTCTACTTGATGTAATCTGGAAGGATACCTATCTTTTCTGATCAAACTTGATACAAATGATAAATGAAAGAGATTTGAGTTAATAAGTTTAGGTAATATAAGGAGGGCTTTAAAACATTTAATACACGAAATGATGTTTAATAACATGTCGGCACCAACAGGGCTATATTGTGTCAAACATAATGGTGTTTTACAGGATACAGACGTTTGAATAGAAATGAAGATATCAGTCCAGATCATCACATATACCATATTTAAATAAAAAAGATTATAGTTTTAAAATTTAGCAGACGCACTTCAATGTTTCATGTATGAATAACTATATTAGTTAGTATTAAAAAAGATAGGCTGGCACTGCCAGACAGGATACGCCCACATTTTCAAGAGAACAAGCAATACCGAAAGTGATTTTTCCTACATCATTAAGTTAGAATTTGATATGTGCAAATATCGAAATGAATTAAGATCTTTGGGTTATAAAGGTTCCTTTCAGTAGGCTTCAAATTCGACTGGGGATCATGTTGCTAAGTGGGTAAGATGCTGGCTTGGTAGCCTTGAGGTTAGGTGTTTGATTCCTGCATTGGGTGACAAAGTTCATCTAGATTTTCTGGCGTGGTTTCCCCTTGTTAGTGATGAAGGATGGATGGCCTGACAAGAACAGCTGTCAATTTTGGTCCGATTTTCATGAAATTTGACCTCAACCTTCATTACGATGTAACGGTGATATAATCAAACGTTTTTTTAAATGGGATAATAATTCTGACCCCAGAGGGACCACAAGCTAAAAAAAAGGTCATTTTTCGTACAATCAGGGGCCATAATTCAGGAAGTTACAATCCGATATACACAAATATCGAAAGGAACTAAGATTGTTAAGTTGTAAACATGTGTTTCAAGTTTCATCAAAATTGAAAGAAAGATTGTGACCTCTACAGGGTTCACAACCTTGATATACCATATTTTTACACTCTTCGCATACAAGCAGCAGCCATTTTTTCAGTCAATTTTGGTCCGACTTTCACGAAATTCGACCTCAACCTTCATTACCATGTAACGGTGATAAAATCAAACGGTTTTTTAAATCGGATAATAATTTTGACCTCCAGTGGGACCACAAGCTAACAAGGGTGATTTTTCGTACAATCAGGGGCCATAATTCAGGAAGTTACGAATCAATGAGCGCAAATATCGAAAGGAACCAAGATCTTCGGGTTATAAACATGCATGTCAAGTTTCATCAAAATCGGTTCAAAATTGTGACCTCTATAGGGTCCACAACCTTGATATAACATATTTTCACACTATTCGCGCACAAACGGCGGCCATTTTGTCCGTCAATTTTGGTTCGATATTCACGAAATTTTACCTCAATCTTCATTACCATGTAACGGTGATATAATCAAACGATTTTTTAAATCGGATAATAATTTTGACCTCCAGAGGGACCACAAGCTAAAAAGGGCAATTTTTCGGACAATCAGGGGCCATAATTCAGGAATTTACGATCCGATGGGTGCAAATATCGAAAGGAACCAAGATCTTTGGGTTATAAACATACATGTCAAGTTTCATCAAAATCGGTTCAAAATTGTGACCTCTATCAGGTCCACAACCTTGATATAACATATTTTCACACTATTCGCGTACAAACGGCGGCCATTTTGTTTGTCAATTTTGGTCCGATTTTCACGAAATTTGAACTCAACCTTCATTACCATGTAACGGTGATATAATCAAACGGTTTTTTAAATCGGATAATAATTTTGACCTCCAGAGGGACCACAAGCTAAAAAGGGTGATTTTTCGGACAATCAGGGGCCATAATTCAGGAAGTTACGATCCGATGGGCGCAAATATCGAAAGGAACCAAGATTTTGGGGTTATAAACATGCATGTCAAGTTTCATCACAATCGGTTCAATATTGTGACTTCTATAGGGTCCACAAGCTAAAAACATGATATTTCGTACAATCAGGGACCATAATCCATGAAGTTCCGATCTGATACATGCCAATATCGAAAGGAACCAAGATCTTATGGGGATAAACCTATATTTCAAGTTTCGTCAAAATCGGATAAGAATTGTGACCTGTAGAGAGTCCACAAACAAATTATGGACAGACGGACGGACGGACGGCCAGACGGACAGGGGCAACGACATAATACGTCCACATGAAAATGTGGGCGTATAAAAATCCTTAAAATGGAGTGAAAATGAAGGATTGGAAAAAGATCTACAGAAGCAATAGTTTTACCCATTCATTGTATTTGTACTACAACATTTACCTCAAATATTAGTAAAAATATGATTTAAAAAATTATGCAAGTGATAACTTTGATGGGTAGCTCAGTTTTAATATTTTATTGAACAATTTTTATTATTCTTAAAAATACCACTCAATATACACACATACACCTAATGTAGAACTACATGTACAAAATTATAAATAAACAATAATTATATATCCAAGAGATCCCCATCAAGGCTTATATATCCTATGCCACGACTGGTAAGTTCAGTCCATTTTATTCAATGTACATTTTAATGAAACTGAAATCAAATCCTTTATGTTGTTGGACATATAAAACAACCATCCCATTTTCGACAGTTAAAAAAACTTACATCCACAGTTAAATTTTCTAGTTTCAAAGATTTATAAAATTATGCTGTTTAAATATTGCTAAAATTTGTTCAAAAACTGAATTAGTGAATTCTGTAATAAGGATTCTCTTTCTTGACAGGGGCAAATTAAAGATGAATAGTTGGTCTGTGTAGCGTTTACAAAGTTGAAGTGACGGTGGGCCATAACTGGGTGTGTATGTGACTACTAATTACCCTAACAATCTCTGCAAGTTTCAAAAATTAATCTCAAAGATTCTGACCTGTAGAGCGTTTGAAGGTGAGTAAGATGGCAAACACCTGTTCCCTCAGTCCGAACAATCCCATTCTACACACTGAGATCCATCTGGAGAATAACCATAGACAGGCAGCCTACCCTAATCTGCACTTATTGTAGCACAACCAAAAGGTGAAATTTACTAATTCTTTAATACCCTTTATGGCAGTATTTTAGCTAGTCTAGACTACCAAAACGTTTTATAGTATCCTACCATACACAAATGTATAGGTTCTTACATAATAATTCTAAAATTATTGTTTAACGATGGCATTAGTGGGCAGTCAGTCAACGTATTCCCTTAGCATAAAGTCATAGAGGGCCTGACAAGGATAGCTGCCTAGTCGTTTGGATGGGAAGAAAAACCGAGGTCCCCTGTACACATTGGAGTGCACGTAAAAGATCCCTTGGCAGTTGGAATTCAATATAAGAGTGGGCCGTAGTGCTGCTGCCCAGGCAAAATTTCCCTCAGAGCACATTGTATGGCGTATGCACGTCTTCCATTAGCCCAGGTTATGTGCGTAAGAGTAGGACGTTAAACCCCATTTCATTAAGTCATAGATTACCAGTGTAAATTTCTATAGAGCATTCTAGAGGGTTGGGCAAAAGGGGGGGGGGGCTATTCCATTTTCTGTAAGAAGCCATTCTATAATATTCTACAGAATAATGGGAGAGAAAATAGGGGCCCCCAAATTTTGTGTCTTACATATTATGTCATCAACTGTCCTGAATCGCCTGTATATCTCAAAGATCTTCTTAACCATTATAAACCCTTAGGTCAACTTCGTTTTTCAAATCTTCGCTGCCTTGAGATGCCAAACCGTAAAACACTCCTCGCTCAATGCTCCTTTTCGGTAGCAGCACCAAAACTTTGGAACGACATATTTTTAAAACAAGGACCAGTTTAAGTTGTTTTTAAATCCTATTAACTTGTTTTACCAAACAGTTTTATTTTATCTTTTTATGATTTTCTGTCTACGTTGTTTTACATTGTGTACTCATAATCATATATGTTTTTTGTACAAGCGCCACCGAGCAGCTTTACAAGTCGGATTTTAGCGCTATACAAGTTCAATAAATTATTATTATAAATTATCATAGAATACTTTATTTTTTCCTTTAGAGACTTTAGCAGAATTTTTTGGGAAAAACTATGGGATTTGCAGTACAGAAACTGTAGAATATTTGGGACAATAATTTCTTACAGGCCCCCAAACGTCTGTAGAATTCTATAGAATTTCATAAGCCCCCTATCCCCCCTTCATCCAACCCTGTAGAATGTTGTATTGAAGATTACACTGTTAACTATGACTTATTGCTAAGGGTATACTTCGACTGACAGGCGACTAATGCCATCGTTAAACATCAAGTTAACATGTTAAAGTTAAGGGGCTTCCAGCAACAGACTTTTTTTCTGTAAAAGATAACGATCCATGTTAACGAGTGGTTAATACTTAACAGAGCTTTGAACAACCGGATACTGATCATTAGATTTCATTGTAAGGTTGACCATCACCAACAGATGTCTTGGCGATTTAGATGACTTTATGCCTACTTGATGGAAATGATTATTGAGCAGTGTCAGGTTGTGGCGCCAGTCTTGTAACCAAGGCAATACATTTATACAACCCAGTCTTAACAATTTGGGGACACTGGGGCTTTGCACACAAATATTCTATGGTTAGTTTTAATTCTGAAAACAATGTCCTGCAAATATAAAACATAAAATTAAACCCAAAGCAAATAGATAAAATTTGGGATTTGTGTTCATAAGTCTAGTAACATTGATACCAGAAAGGCATATAACTTTCGAAAAACTTCTGAAACTGTCTGTGTATAACAGAGTATCCTGGAAATAACCATCAGCATTTAGAAGGATGGCTTTTCTATTTTTTAGGCACAAGGGAAATAACGATGCATAAAATTGATGGCCACCTCGATGGGGTTCCTCCGGAGGAACAATCAACCAATCCCTGAACTCAACTGTTTACAAGGTTTTGGTGGCGGGTAGTAACTTTGCACAAAATTATTTCATCGTTGTGGTGCTAGTTTCAAAACAGCAGAAAAACTTATCAAATGACACACCAGGCAACACATTTAAATTCATTACACAAAGACAGCCGCAAATCATGAAATAATAAAAATAAATTGTCATAGTATTTAGATAGAGATTATCTTTATTTTTATGAATATTTGATGTTACAATACTGTGTGTAAAGTTATATTACCTGCAATATGGGTTTCTTCTTGATGCATATCTCATTGATAGGAAACGATAATATACAAATGGCATAAATAAACTAGCTTTTCCTCTGAAAAATAAATAGATGACACACATTAATTAATCACACATTTAATTTTTTTAAAACTACCAATGAAATTAAAGGAAAAGGGGTTTAACATACTACTGTTCTGCTCCAAACTGGACTAATGATGATGGGTATACGCCATAGAGTGTGCTATGAGAGAAATTTTCCCCAGACAGCGGCACTACGGTCTACTCTTGTATTGAATTCCAACTGTCAAGGGATCCTATCCGATCGACTAGACAGCTGTCTTTATCAGGCCCTTCATCCTGCATCACTGACAAGAGGGAACAACGCCGAAAATGCAGTGATCGAACACCAGATCTCCAGGCTAGCGAGCCAGTGTCTTACCCACTTAGCCACTGTGATCCCCCTTCAAAAGTATCAAGCAAAAGTATCAAACTGATTATCAACTAGAAACTAAAACCATGTTTTACTTTACAAATTTTAAGCATGTCAGGAACGGTACCAGGCAAGGCAGGGTTAGTTTTTTGTAGTGTAAACAGGTCAAAGTTAAGCTTTCTTCGAAAGGCGGGGGACAATAAAAAAAAGATTATTGAAAGGGCAGTGGCATTTACATCATGACAATAATTCATATGCATAAAAGACACACTAAATTATCATCATCAACAAAATTACAACGTGACAGTAATTCATACGCATAAAAACACTAAACTATTGATAAACCGTGAAGTAAATCAAGTCAAATTAAGATACCATGACTGGTAAAACAAGTCAAATTTAGATACTATAGCTGGTAAATCAAGTGAAGAAACTTACGTGAAGGATAGTATAATAATAGCTGGCATTAGAAAGATCTCATTACAGGCAATAAATCGGAGTACATTAGTTTGTTGTTGTTCTAACTTGGCGATCATATGACGTAGAAACATCATCGACTGGGGTCCCATCAACTACAATACACAAACAAAATTAAAATATCCAATTTGCTTCCATTTAAACACAAAAATCATTAAATCTAAGAAATTTATAATAGATTTATGTACATGTATGTATAAAGTTTCATAAAGTTTATGAGATATGCATTAGAAACAAAAACAAGAAGCAATTTCATACAGCTTGAGAATTCTGTTCCAAATACAATATGTATTTTCGGCCAATAATTAAGTCTTAGGGAGCTACTACCCCTAAATGTTAGGGGGCTACTACCCCTAAAGAAACGTAATAATAGTGTGTATTTATAATGCGCACATTCCATTCGTGTATGCGTAAATTGATCATTTAACTTTTAATTAAAAAAACAAAATCAAAACTTGAATGGTAGATTAATCGCACACCTTAAATTCATTTGAAATAAAAACATATCTACAGTATCTAAAGACTATAGCAAAGTTGATAATTGGTGCTTGCTTGTTTTGACCATATTCTACCAAGAATGCTAAATGTTCACGAGTTTAAACTGATCATACTGAAAGCAAATAAACTTACATTTAAAATGGTTTTTGTGTAGCTACAGGCATGAAGAAGAGCAAATAAAAAGGCTGGAATCAAAGCCACTGAATCTTGTTAAGGTAGATAATATAATAGTTATGCATGAAATATAATAGAAATTGCATGTAATTAAATGGGACACAATTCTATTAAAGGGGTATTATGGGAGATTAGACAAAGGGCTAGCAATTCTCACTATAATAGTTAAAGATAGGTTGCCAGGCAACGAAACATACGCCCACAGCAGCTAAATCGTCCAGGCAGTCAACAAGGGTTGTCGCATATTTTTACTTTTTTTGGTAATGAAACATTTGTAATACACTAAAATCTAATTAAGAGTAACAACTCATTATGTAATTATCTGAAAATCATTAGAATTTGTTTGCTTTTTATACAGTTTTGCCCCACGCTAACAATTAGTATAGGAAACATTTAACATCATGGATTTAGCTGTTCAGTTAGCAAAATTCATTGAAAATCAAAATACTTGTTCGTTTCAACACCTTAAACTCTGTGTATCAATCTGAAGTCAATCGGATGATAAGTTTGGCATCTATAGCGACACAAGGTTTTTTGAAGTGATCAAGGGAGATAACTCGGAAAGTAATTATTTGAAATCGCTGAAAATGAGTAGGCTTCTTCGTCTTATGACCTTAAACAGTGTGTGTAAATTTAGAGTCAATCGGATATTAACTTTGGCCTCTAGAGCGTCCACAGGAATTTTTTGATGTGATGAAGGGCCATAACTCTGGCAATAATTATCAGAGATCGCTGAAAATCAAAAGGCTTTTTCGACTCATGACCTTTAACACTGTGTATAAATTTGAAGTCAATCGGATATCAACTTTGGCCTCTAGAGCATCCACAAGATTTTTTGAAGTGATCAAGGGCCATAACTCTGGCACTAATTATCGGAAATCTCTGAAAATCCATAGGCTTCTTCGTCTTATGACCTTCAACACTGTGTATAAATTTAAAGTCAATCGGATATTAACTTTGGATTTTAGAGCGTCCACAAGATTTTTTGGAGTGATCAAGGGCCATAACTCTGGCACTAATTATCGGAAATCACTGAAAATCAATAGGCTTCTTCGTCTTATGACCTTAAACACTGTGTATAAATTTAGAGTCAATGGGATATTAACTTTGGCTTTAAGAGCGTCCACAAGATTTTTTGAAGTGATCAAGGGCCATAACTCTGGCACTAATTATCGGAAATTGCTGAAAATCAATAGGCTTCTTCGTCTTATGACCTTAAACACTGTGTATAAATTTAAAGTCAATCGGATATTAACTTTGGCTTTTAGAGCGTCCACAAGATTTTTTGAAGTGATCAAGGGCCATAATTCTGGCACTAATTATCGGAAGTCGCTGAAAATCAATAGGCTTCTTCGTCTTATGACCTTAAACACTGTGTATAAATTTAAAGTCAATCTGATATTAACTTTGGCTTTTAGAGCGTCCACAAGATTTTTTGAAGTAATCAAGGGCCATAACTCTGGCACTAATTATTGGAAATCGCTGAAAATCCATACGCTTCTTCGCCTTATGACCTTAAACACTGTGTATAAATTTAAAGTCAATCGGATATTAACTTTGGCTTTTAGAGCCTCCACAAGATTTTTTGAAGTGATCAAGGGCCATAACTCTGGCACTAATTATCGGAAATCACTGAAAATCAATAGGCTTCTTCGTCTTATGACCTTAAACACTGTGTATAAATTTAAAGCTAATCGGATATTAACTTTGGCCTCTAGAGCGTCCACAAGATTTTTTGAAGTGATCAAGGGCCATAACTCTGGTAGTTATTATTGGAAATCGCTGAAAAACAATAGGTTTCTTCGTCTCATGACCTTAAACACTGTGTATAAATTTAAAGTCAATCGGATACTAACTTTAGCCTCTAGAGCGTCCACAAGCAATTTGGGCGTTTCAATGTGGGCGTATAAAAACTAGATAATGCTGAGATATTAGCGTTTGAATTTTAGGACTAGCCTCGATCATCATTGCTAAAAAACATATTCTCAATTATCCATTTTTGGATTAAATCATCAATGAGCGTTGAGCAGAAAATCCAACACATAAGATGGAATCAAGAGTTGATTATGATCTTTTTATGTTAATAAATTTCTTAGACCTAAAGAAAGACCTGCAATAGACAAATTTAGCTCTTGTTGTTATGTTTATCGTACAATTTTATTTCAATAATTCGTAGTTTGCATTTACATGTATTTCAATAATTCGTAGTTTGTATTACATGTTGTTAAAAGGATACTAGTGATAGGATATATATTTATAAACAAAATGGCATAAACCAAATAGTGACAACTATCTTCTAAAAACAGTCGTCCTAGAAATTCTCTACTTAGCTGGAAATTTGGAATTCTCTGGTGCAATCTTAAAGCACTGGAGGCAGCACAGCTGATCAATGCTCTCTGATAAAAACTGTATGGATCACCCCTGAAAAAAATAACAATTTGACTTGTATCTATTACCACTAGAGGCTTGCTAACCACCAGGTCCCATGTTCTATAAGCATTTGCAAAGAAACCTATCAGAATTTTCCTGTGTGGGTCCCTCTTGTCAATGGTATCTGGATGGTCGAAAAACTAAGGTCCTGTGCACACATCTGCGTGCATGTAAAATAATCATTGACAGTTTGAGTTGGCAGTAGTGCGGCTGTCTGGACAATATTTCTCTCATAGCACACTGTATGACCTAAGCCCATTTAATTTTTTATTCCATTTTATAAACTTGTGAGAATTCCAGAATCTGATTCACACAATGGTACAGTGGGTCAGTGATCACCTAAAAAGTAAATGAACACTTTTTTTTCAAAATAAACTTCATCAACGCTGCTGACCAATTTAATTGACTAACTAATTGCACCATCCTTTAGTGGAAATAACCTGCCAAAAAATATCAAAGCTTTTATTTTCTAAAATATATATTCCTAATTTAACAAATTCATGAACAGAGATATCTTGACAGCTGCAAATAAATTCTATTTGTTGAACAAATTATTCAGGCAGTATAATGACTGCTCGAAAAGCTTTCATATTGGATTTCTCATTGTACACAAACCATTCATTCTATTATCTAAACTGTGTTTTGGGAATGAAAAAAGCCTTGTGATTTGTATAAAAAGCCTTGTGATTTGTATAATTTTCCAATGAGTTATATACAGAAAGTGATAGAAGGAGTAGACTGGTCGGCACACCAGTAATTATTTGATTTATAACTTACCCTAATAAAGGTAGAATAAATAATATGGTAAAAACAACTGTTATTAATCTTGTTAACCACAAGCCTGCATCAACTTTATTTGCCATCATGTGTTGCTAAAATAAAACGTCATGCATTAAAGAACTTGTGCCACATAATACATATAAAAAAAACTTTACGTTAGCCATAATATCACTAGTCAATCAAGGGTAATAACTCAGAATTATCAGGAATTTTTGAAAGTAAAAAGGCTTCTTCATTGCGCCCAATCAGATGATAACTTTTGTCGTTGGTGTGTTCACGAAAATCTGTAATGTGAAAAAACGGCCATAAATTTTGAAGCAATTGTGGAATTCTTTAATTTCAAAAGGCTTGTTTGTTCTACTAATTTGAATAATGTATCAATTTCATACAGATCTGTTGAATGCGACCACAACTTAAATAATAATTTAAATAATGCATGAAAATTTGATACAGATCAGATGATAGCTCCTGTTATTAGAACCATCACAAGATTCTTAAAAGTGAAACAAGGTACATAACTCATGAAGTAATTAACAGAAATTGTAGAAATTCAAGGTTCCTACTTTGTGAGTTTTCATAGAATCAAATGTCTGTGTATGACTACTATCAACATTGTTGAATGGAGACAGACAAAGAGTACAATACTTACAATAACTGATGTGCTTTGGGACCCAGTAGGTGGGGGAGCAGTATTATTTGTCCCAGCATTACTGTTGGTATTTTCATTATCTGTAGTAGCATCAGCCATACTTATTTGGTATTGACTTTAATAGAACCTAAAAGTAAAACAATGACCATACTTACATGTAGGTATGATTTTAGTAGTAGTAGGCCTACTAACAGTGAATAACTTTTTAAAACTAGGTTGACAACTACGTGATCTCGCATCAGGATTTTTGACAAATGAAACTTTTGCCCGTTTGTGCTGTTAAACTTTTTTTACGATGCTATGAGGCGATTGGATAAATTACCCCAATTGGCTTTTTTTCTTTGGTTCATTAAATCATTACCAATAAAATATTTTGGCCGTTGCGACTGATGTTTTGGCCGTTCCGACCAAAATTTTGACCGTTATGACCAGAAAGTTTTGGCTGTTTTTGCTTTTGGCCGTTGTGTCCATAACCCTTTTTATTGTTTCTATATTAATATTCAATAAAAGAACCTTTAGGCATCGGACGGTAAATCTTTCACATCAACAGAAATCGTAGCCAGTTTCATTTTACGTAATTAGGAGATAAACACTTCATGTTACGTATTTAGAGGGGGTTTATTGTCCATTTAACCACGCTTGAATCATTAGAACACGAGACTCGAAAACGTTGAGTTGTTCTAATGGATAATTCAAGCAACAGTAACGTTTAGCCTAAGATTTTAGTGGTTGCTATCGTATGCTGTTCTGACGTGTTGTCAACAAAATGTTAATTTTGGTATAATGTCATATTTCAGCTGCTATTTTCGACTCCCTCATTATTTGTCCATACTGCCACTGCCTAGTTACGAATCAATGGTTTGGATTAATTTATGACTGATTTTCTCCTATTTTATGTATTTTATAAAAGATGATGTTTGAAAATGGTGTGATGGTCATATATTTCGACCACACTTTTCAACCAATCAGAATCGAGGAAATTTCTAATTTGTGCTACAATACAAGATAACTGAACACAGGTACTTTCACTCAAAAGCATGTCCTATAAGTTTTTATGAGCAAAATTGGTCAGCCACAAGACATGACGGAAAATCATATCAAAACAGAAACCTGCAGGCAATGAATAGCTTTGACGTACTTTGTGCACCATAACCTTATCTTGACTACCTTGCTGCTGCTTACAGAATAAACAGTAGGTTTTTTTTTAACGTAAAGTGCATTAGGGACCCTCAAATGCATAGTCTTATTTCAAAAGTGGCGCCAGCTCGTAAGTTGGATAAAGGGGTTATGTCACATATCACTCCTTTGTCCTCTGCAGTTTATTGCATTCTCTGCTAAATTGTCTTACCCCATTCAAGGTGCAAGGACAATACCTCTCCAGTGCGTCTGGACTCAGGGAGCAGGTCTGTTCATTCATGGCCGTTTAAACTTGGTTGTTTCACCCCAAATTTACATGGATCATTTTATCCCACTTATAGTTATATAGGGTCGTTGTATCGCATAAAGGTCACCAGTAGCCTAACAATTGGATTGTAAATTGAAACAATTAGCTACAAGTAACTTAAATATCTTTATTTACCGGTCTGCTGAGGTAAAATGGTCGTGAGATGAACTGACCTGCAACTGCTATTCTTACAATGACTGCATTGTCCAACTTGCATGCTTAGCTTGTAAGCTTCTACTTACTTTAGCAACTGTCCTTTAGCGACTGAATTCGCCTGACAGTTGCTGGTCGTGTCTATTACGAAGTAGTATGAAAATAACGCTTTTTCACATCTCGGTTCTAAGGCTATTTTAGAATCCTTACCGTCTATTTTTCACGGAAATTCCTCTTTTATCACCAAAAGGAATCATTTCCTGTCACATCTAACACAAATTTGTAATAATCCAACACTATTTGCATCTAGAATTATCCTCTAAAAAACGTACACAACTTTCTTTCAAAACTGAGCGCCATTTTTAACTGACGCCTGCGCAGATCGGTTCATAGCCAGTATTCCAAATTTAGGAATGGAATTTTTACCGTAAACGAAAATTCGTGCTGTACACCAAGGTTAACAACGGACTAAACTTGCGATCTGATACCACTAAAGTTTTTTTATTCAACATACATGAACAATAATTACATAAAATCTATATAATTGAACAAAATTATTATATTGACCTTTATAAGATATTTAAAATCTCCTAAGAATAAATAAATACTTTAAATTTGAAAAAGTAATATCAGATAATTAAATGATGTCAAGTAAAATAAAAATGTACCCCAACCAATTAACACACATGAAGAATAATTACGTAAAACCTATGAAACGGAAAAAACACATTTTATCAATAAATAAATAAAACGATGTCAATAAAACTATTAAAAAAAACACCACAAACTTTAAAAATACAGTAAATAAATAAGAGAGGAATGAAAAAGTATTGGAAATGTTTTTTTTAAATTTAATAAAGTAATACAAGGTAATGAAATGATATCTATCAAGTAAAATAAAAATGTACCACAATTTAGGAATGAAACTATACAGTAGAAATTGTTTTTGAAGATATAACTTGCCATGCCAGACATTCTGTACAACACTAATGATGCTATATAAGTTTATTGATTCAAACTGTATGTACATTTAAATAATTTTTTCACAAAATGAAAATAAATAGAAAAACTAACAAAATAAATTAAAAAGCTATACATAGTAACATAGGTATTACCTGTAATAAATTAATCATGTATTATGTAAGATCTAAATAATGAGCTGAGCTGACAGTTCTTGCTATAATAGTTACTAAATAGATAATGAAAAGGGAAAATGTTGAAAAGTTTAATAGAATTACTTCATGCACACTTTGAAGCTAAAACTGCAAGTTTTGTTGATAAGATATGCCATTTTTTGTTATTTACAGTGATAAAATACATCTTTATCACCAAAAAAGACCAATTATAATTACCAATTATGTTCCAACCTTGACCAAAAAGCATGATAATAAAAGGTACGGATGAAAACAAAAAACGAAAAATAGAAAAGCTAACTTTTTAATTCATTTTGTTAGCTTTTCTATTTTTCGTTTTTTGTTTTCATCCGTACCCTTTTTCATTCCTCTCTTATTTATTTACTGTATTTTTAAAGTTTGTGGTGTTTTTTTTAATAGTTTTATTGACATCGTTTTATTTATTTATTGAATATTTAAAAGACATTTTCGATAAAATGTGTTTTTTCCGCTTCATAGGTTTTACATAATTATTCTTCATGTGTGTTAATTGGTTGGGGTACATTTTTATTTTACTTTACTTGACATCATTTAATTATCTGATATTACTTTTTCAAATTTAAAGTATTTATTTATTCTTAGGAGATTTTAAATATCTTATAAAGGTCAATATAATAATTTTGTTCAATTATATAGATTTTATGTAATTATTGTTCATGTATGTTGAATAAAAAAACTTTAGTGGTATCAGATCGCAAGTTTAGTCCGTTGTTAACCTTGGTGTACAGCACGAATTTTCGTTTACGGTAAAAATTCCATTCCTAAATTTGGAATACTGGCTATGAACCGATCTGCGCAGGCGTCAGTTAAAAATGGCGCTCAGTTTTGAATGAAAGTTGTGTACGTTTTTTAGAGGATAATTCTAGATGCAAATAGTGTTGGATTATTACAAATTTGTGTTAGATGTGACAGGAAATGATTCCTTTTGGTGATAAAAGAGGAATTTCCGTGAAAAATAGACGGTAAGGATTCTAAAATAGCCTTAGAACCGAGATGTGAAAAAGCGTTATTTTCATACTACTTCGTAATAGACACGACCAGCAACTGTCAGGCGAATTCAATCGCTAAAGGACAGTTGCTAAAGTAACTAGTAAGCTTCCTATTGTGTGAGCCATAGTAAATAATAAACGGATTTCTACGATTATGAACAAACTACTCTACTTTGGTTATTATAAACTTACCTGTGTCGTCACCCTGTGTGTTTGAAATGAGCTCCCGTTAAATAAAATCCATTATACAACTAAATATACCAACGGAAAAAAGGGGTTCTCTCTTGAAAAGTCAATGTTTTTGCTTGTATTTTCGTCTGTGTCCATCACAACATTATACACGTGATGTTCTGGGCTAAACCATCGTAATTATGTTGAAGGGGGTAATTTTTGACAACCACGTGTGTTGCAGGCTAATCAAAACAGCACACGGCCTTTTCGAGCGTTTGAGTTTGGGCAAGAAAATAGCAACTGGAGACAATGACATTAATTTTGAACCAATTGATTGTCAGTCTACTAAATTTTATTTACCGATTATACGAATACTCGTAAATACATGTATAATATTGCTTTTCGTCTCATAATTTCACCCGTGTATGTTATATATAATTTTATAAAACACATTACAGCCCAGTCAATTGTAGTCAACTTTGTGGCTAACATATATAAATAAACACACTTTATTTCATAATTTTTTAATTGATCATATTTCGTATGAAAAACGACCACCGCTTCTCAATTATTTCCATATTTTATTCACGTTCAGACTGTTCATACCATTAATGTTCCTGATTAAATTAATTTTTTGTTCATCGAAATCGAAACATTCTTGATAAAAACAGTTCGGGATGTCTAAACATCGTTTATCGTCTTCATAAAAATGTATTTAAAACAAAAAAATCACACGTCAGAAGGGCATCGCAGATTGCGTGTATTATTGGGTTTTGTGTGTTAATTATGCAGACCGTGGGGAAAATTCGTGCAAGTTTCGCGGCACTAAATTTAACCATCTGTGCAGCATACAATAACTCATATGACATGGTACCTTTTAAGGCAATAGAATTCAAAGCTTTGATTAGCTGGGGCATGATCGCGATCTACGAAATGCCATCGGAAAATTCCATTCTCCGTGGATTTCAAAATAGGTAACAACTGAGAGTACAATCATATGGATAAACTGCCTTGTGAATTTCACGATTATAAAATTCTGAACACACCAGAAATAATATTCAAAGAGAAATAGAAAGACATGGAACAATCTACCGATAATTAAACCGATGCGTTGATTTGCTGATAATAATTATTGGTGTTTATATATGATTCAATGGCCTCGGCTTTTAATTTTGCCGAGGCAAATGTAAAATACATCGGAATTTAGGCCTACCTCGGCTACAGCAGATTGCCGAGGTTAATTGGCAGGACTGCTTAAGTTCTTCTTCAGGAAATATTAATAAATATTCAAGGATGAGATTCAAGGCCAGTAAAACAAATGTAATTCAAAAGATAAAATCCCACCGAACTCCCTAACCAAAAAATTAATACAAGCCGGAAACAAAATATTGGACTATGGGCGTATTTATGTTTGTAAACGCCCAAACTCATTACTGGGTCTCTGAGAAATGGCTTATTCATACATGTCGCGTTCGATTACTTGCCCCGTGCTTACTCGGCCAGGATCCTCGAGTACGTTTCGACAGGCGCAGTGGAAATGGGTAATCTAACGGCGCGGCGCTTTCTTCGGGTATCAGAATGGCAGATAAACGCCACCAAGCAATTAATTATGCTCGATGTTCTGATAAATAACGCACAGACAATAATCCATCTACAAACTTTAGATCTTTTCATTGGTATCTCATTGGAACTATTAAATCCAGAGAAGCGAAATGAAGCCCATATTATGCAGAACATACTTTAAATCACATTTTCGTTCAACCATTGGAACGTTTGTTTACTTTGTTAACGAGCTCAATAGCTTACCAAAATTGCAGTTAGGAGGGCAAGGTTATGATCGCACACTATAGATTCATTTCGCTCACTATCTGACAGATTTGGAATATAAAATTTAACAAATGCACTGTATATGTCGCACAGTTTCTAATGAAAACAAGTTATATTTATAGCACGGCTTTCATGAGTTAACAGGTTTAAAACAGAGACCGCAGGTCGAGGTGTTAAACTTGGTAGCGAATGAAGTGTGCTATAAATGACTTGTAATACTGACACCTGCTCAACGTAATCATTGTTATTGCACGGAAAACCCACCCCGCTTCTTATGATTTCTACTAAAACTAGCGTAAACCAGCAAAAGTGTGCAATAACACTGCAAATGTCCCGTTATTGCACAGTTACGTCCCAGTGAGTTTAGTAGAGGTAAATCAATCTGCTTAGTGGACGAATTGGGCAATTGAAAGGACACTGAGTGGCCTTTTTTAATTCTTGGAATCGTTACACCAAGATGTAGAATCACTAAAACACTACTGTGGAACGTAAATATGTTATTTTAAATCCGCGAAAAATGTCAACAATAATTCTTCCGTCGCCTAAACTTAATCTGCAAATATAACTTCGATCAAATAATTGCATCCATATTGAATAATGGGATACTTCCACAAGTAACCGGCTCCTTGGGAAGGTTACTTCGGCCTGTTGCGAGTAAGCCGTTCATTAAATGACATCATCGGTAACCCGAACGCATTCGTGGTGGCTAGAGTAAGCGCGGCGCCAGTCAGTAATCGAACGCACCAACACAAAATTTGGATTGTCTTAAAATAGCCTTGCTTTGACCCCCTTATACGAAATGATCTATTCCGATAAGTGACGTAATAAGCTTCCAATTTTTATTTCTCGATGTCAAAGTTTGTGAGAAGTTCAATTTTACAAGAGAGAACTTTTTTATTCGTTGGTATAATTAGTTGTATAATGGATTTTATTTAACGGGAGCTCATTTCAAACGCACAGGTAAGTTTATAATAACCAAAGTAGAGTAGTTTGTTCATAATCGTAGAAATCCGTTTATTATTTACCATAGCTCTCACAATAATTCTTATGAGGATCTTGTCGTAAGGATTACAAAAGAAACATCGCCTAAGGCTAAACTACCAAATTGTACAACTACAAGGCCAACATTTTGTAAATTTGGCATGCACCACCGGAACTGCCACTGTGTAATAAGAATAGGCACAGCGTATAATAATATTATTCTGATTATCTTTATCAATATTCATAAAAAAAAATGTGTGCCTCATTCATGGGAGCTTAAAATAATCATCGGATTTTCATATCTCATATTATATCATGCATTCATGGGTCAACTCAGAGCTGAACTATCATGATAATGACGTGGTGGATGAACGGGCCAGTAAAACTAACACAAGTCTTTAAATTACAAGATGGACTATGAATAATACCCTGGTATAAAGAACTCTATAATCCAACCTTCGTAAAAATATCTTCCTTATAATTCTTCTACTCTAGACACTATTTTTCTAGATTCTTCAAATCCCATGAAATTTTCCTAAAGAACTGATAAATATATCACTGGTTAGATATTCGATAGTTATACCAATGACGTGTGATTCCAATCAAATCGACTTTATTAGGTACAACCAAACTAATGTTAATTCAACTCTATACGTTTTACCAATTCCTGTAAACAAAGAAAGAATTGTGACGTTGTTTTACAAAGTAATATCGCAAAATCTCATACAAAAGTTAACATGAAATAAATATCTAACTTCAATACGGAAGTAGACATTTTGTGTTTTCTTTTGAAGAGTTTTACGGTACTTACCCCCCTTGGACCACAAATATATACACACACACACACACACACACACCTATATACGTAACCCACACGTAAAAATTTTTTACAGTCCCTAAGCAGCTCTGCTTTAAAACGGCAATTTCATATTTTTTAGATATATTTTTAAAATATATTAAAATAAAGCCTTAAAATAGATGGAATCTACAATCTAATTAAAATATAGATCTATATTTCGTTTCGTTTTTTATACTTTCGATGGCCTACACTCATGTAGATCTAACTAGTTATAGTGGAAGCTCACGTTCTATGACGTCAGGTATCAAGCACGGGACATTTGACCCGATAACGTCAGTCATTCGATTAACCAATTAGCGACCGCCACGCTTTTCAAAATCCACTTTTGTTTTGTTATGATTTCTATCCGCTGGTGTTTATAGTATAGACGTCGTTCGCTGGTAATATCTACCCACAGTTCCACGCATGAAAAGGTCAAACGGTCGATTCGACAGACCATTTAATTGGCTGACCCCTCATTTCAGCCAGAACACGAATTAAATAACAAGTCCTCCAGATCCAAGAGTAGTAAAGACAAGTAAAAATGAAATTTTGAACTATAAAAAACGAAACGAAATTGGATCTGTGTTTTAATCAGATTGATGGAATCTATAAACAGGCCTATCTTGTTAAAGAATAATCCTATTAATCCTATAATTCACTGTTGCCAGTTGAGAAATTGGCAAAAATATCATTTTCAACTTCAAATTCAAACGTTTGAAGATCGCCATTGCATGGAGGGGAATGGGAAAACAAGGGAGGTAATTGTGTTATTATTTTCTGTGTCAACGATTTTAATGTCTGTGAAATATTGCCCATGATCGTATAATAGTGAGTTGACAACCTTTGGAGCAAAAGACATATAAATAAATATGTTTTGACTCTCTTAGAAAAGATTTAATTGCACCTTGTGTCACAAGAGAAATTATCGCAGTCAAATTTATATAGTAAAACCAAACGACCACATTGGTATAAAAAATGTAATTTTCACGTCTGCTCGCGGCTATTTTAGATGATTTACAATTAGAAGGGTTATCATGTATGAATAGTTTGTAGCCTATCGAAATCAAATGACGTGCGGTTCAACGTCCTACTGTTCTGCACGGGTTCATAGATTTACCCGAAGCAAGTGTTTAACTCAATATATATTATCCACAGTCTTCGACTTAGTGGTCAATTTTAAATCAACAGTGATCAGATGGACTTCTGATATCCATTAACCCGGAGGACGGTATCTTCAATAGGCCTAGGAGCTATATGTAGCCATGATAATCCTTATATTCACGGTACAATTGATACACAATTCGAGGTTTTGGATAACTAAAATTGGCTTCAGTTGCAAAATTTTCAATAATAGTGAAGAGTGTAACACTGAAATCATAATCTTATCTTACCGAACAGTTTTTCTGTATTTTCGAGTGACATGAAATCACGTGATTCTGGTTCGGTGGTCATTTTAAAATGAACAGAAATTTCGCAAAGCTGTTGGGTTAAATGAAATCCTATAATTACATGTATACGGCAAGGTTTAACCTTTATTTCAATGGGAATTGGTTTGTTATATACGAAGCAGCAAACAAAAAACGCCAAGTTGGCATGTTAGGCCTCTGGATAGACGCACTGCATAATACTTGCTAAGTGTTTTTATTGTATATTATTTGTGACCACCTGACTTCTGAGATGGTAATGTGTTCTCCATGATTTTCATGTAACTCATACTGCAAGTGCTGTTCAACAGGACAAGCCCTATTAAATGCACCCCCATATACCTGGTTGAATCATTCACACTACGTACAACATCAGCAGCATGCCACGACTTAAGACAGGTCAGAGGAACCATGCGCCCGGACAACTCGACGCCGCGGCCACACTGCCCAAACCGTTGCCAATCACTTCTCAGGTCAATGTCTTGGAATTGCGATGAATTAATCCCTATATCTGTAAACATACTGTACACAAAAAATTGCTTTGATCCATTTAGTAAATCGTTTTAAAGAATGATTTGATTAAAGTGCTTCTTTCCTTGTGACGGAAGACATCATTAGTGGAACCATCTATGTAGGAGGTCGGTAGCTACGAGGACGTAGGAGGTCGGGCGTTCGATCCCTAGCTGCATTGGCCGTGAAAGTTTATCGGGATTTTCCGAAGTGATTGCCCCTTGTCAGTAGTGCAAGACGGTGGGCCTGAAAGTGACAGCTTCTTAGTCGTTCGGATGGGACGAAAACCCGAGAATAGTAAAAAGTTTTATTTAATCCCCGCAAGTGCCTGTACAATAATGCTATTACTGGACAAATTTGAAATAGGCGTTGCCTCCCTTGAATCGGTTTCATATCAAACCCCGTTTTTGAATTCTGCTTAAAGCATAAGAATGTTGAAACAAGTGTTAATTTATTTTGTTATAGATATGACGTCATTATACTGTCAACGATCTTCTTACGGGGTGACATTCGAACAAGACACTAATATTCGTAATATTATGCGATTTCCGAAAAGAAAAAAAAATCAAATTAGTTTGGACATTACAATGCTTCTGTTATTTTGGATATTACACCGCTACTGTTAGTTTGGACATTACAATACTTCTGTTATTTTGGATATTACACCGCTACTGTTAGTTTGGACATTACAATGCTTCCGTTATTTTGGATATTACACCGCTACTGTTAGTTTGGACATTACAATACTTCTGTTATTTTGGATATTACACCGCTACTGTTAGTTTGGACATTACAATGCTTCCGTTATTTTGGATATTACACCGCTACTGTTAGTTTGGACATTACAATGCTTCTGTTATTTTGGATATTACACCGCTACTGTTAGTTTGGACATTACAATGCTTCTGTTATTTTGGACATTACACCGCTACTGTTAGTTTGGACATTACAATGTTATTATTGTGTTTGATGAAATAAACAAAGTATCATTATTGCTAAACAAAACAAACAATAAACTATGAGTGCATATGGCACACACTATCCAAAATGGCGAAGGAACTTTCTTAAATGATGTTACCAACGCGAATCCATTTTTTTAAAACAATATTTTTATTCAGGAATTGGCCTATGTAAAATCGCTCTCCCTAGATACTATATATAAATAATATTAATAATGAGGAACCATTGGGTGTATATATGTACAGTTAAATAGCAAACACATATATGTACATATTATACACAATAAAATGGATGAAAATGTAGTCCCCTACAGAATATATTATAGATTACAATCATACATACGCTAACATCGATAAGCAAAATTTAACATAATATTGAAAAAAAAAACTTTTTTTTACGTATCAATGAACTTATGGGCTTGGTTAAAAATATTAAAAGACAAAAATGTAACAAAGTTGTCAAGTGGAATGGTTATCTACTAAAATATTGAGATTCCTCATACTACCATGATATAACCTCAAATTTTCTAGACACATCAAGTATTTAAAAATATATATCACTTTTCGGCGTCTACCGTTGACTTATGGTCCGAATGATGATTCTCGTAACATGCAAAAAATCTCAATAATAGGCACTATATGGAATACATCGCTAATCTAGATAACCTACTTTCCGGTCACTTAGCTTTTATTTTTGGAAAATTGAAGGATCACAAAATCCCAGTATGAGATTAGGATATACTTAATCCGCTGTTAGAGTTACGTCCTTGCTCAGGGTTTTGCTACATCCTTGACTTTCGTTCTGTTGTGTGCATTTTGTTGGGCTCTTGGTGCTGCAAGATTACGCGTGGAATTGTGATTGGTGGTTCATGACATGCAGATTGTCGTGGAGTTGTGAATGGTAGTCCATGACATGCAGACTGTCGTGGTTTATTAATTAGGGACAAGAGCTGCAAAACTGTCTTAAAAGCAAAACACCGAGACTCACTGGTGAACACACTAGCATAAATAAACACCGGACTGGCCTGTAGGGAAAATGGTAAGCTGAACTAATATAGACATTTAAGTAAAATTCAAGCGGTCAAACCTTATCATATAATTCTTTGATTCGAATAATTTTGGACCTGTGAAGATTTTTCGTTTCTAGCGAAAGGATGACTACCCTTGTATCTCCATACTTGAGTTGTAGTCTGCCATGCAGCCCTTTTTGTAAGGACAGGGAATTTGGTATTTTTAAAAGGTTATAGATCTGTTGAAATCGTCTGAAAACAATTTTTCATTAAAAGTCAACCGAAATAATTTTGTAATTATCGCTTTGCCTTCGTCTCCAAGTATATGTTTTATAATAATTTACTAAAATCATTAGATAAAATGGGTCGTCTGCTTATTAATACCAATAAATTGAGCACGTGCAGTAAGAGGCATAACTCTGATAAAAGTGGACAAAAATCGAGAAAATGGCGGTGACAAGTCTGATAAAGCACATAGGGTGTGAATTAAAACTCTTATAACGTTAATTAGATTGGAATTCATTTCGTCAAGAGATATCCGAATGCACTTATTCTTCTATTTAACAATTGTTTTCCATTATATGGCATCAGAGTCGAGTTAAATAAATCTTTTTAGTACGTGCTGAATGTATCGACATCATTGTTGGGCGTTTGTAAAAATATTAATGGGGGTGTCTGACCTTTGATTATCACGAAATTGTAAACGATTTCATTAAATGTGAAATTTAACCCACAATTGGTCCAACATGTTTAATTGTCACGAAAAAAGTACATGTATATTTATAATTACTCTTTTTAATATTTTTACCCGCTCATATTTTCATGTGGACGTTTATTGTCGTCGCCCCTGTCCGTCTGTTCGTCCATTTATTTGTGGACACTCTACACGTCACATTTCTTATCCGATTTAAATCATCGTTACTCTGTAATGACGGTTTAGTGAAAATCGGAACGAAAATGCCGGAAAAAATGGCCACCATTCGTAAGTGTTAAAATATGGTAAATCAAGGTTGTGGACCCTCTAGAGTACCAGTTTTGCTTTTCTATATATGAAAGTCTTGATTTATTTGAATTCAAGTTAAGTACGTCAATTTTGTGTAAAACAGTTCTTCAACCACTGGCAGCTGCCGGGTTTGTTTACAACAACTTAAAGATACATTGTAAGTACGAGATCTCTCCATTATAGGTTCTGTTTTTACAGAATGCATTATCATCTTTTAAAACATTTATTTACAAGCCCATAATCATTTTTCTAGGCCATCGGATGGATGCGATATTAATTGCATCAAGACAGGTAGATACGCTATTTAATCGATTAACGCTAAAATGGAAAATAGAAACTTGGTTTATTATCGTAACTTCGTTCAAATTAAAATAACTGAAATGCAATATGTTCATGTATTATAACCAGAACTGTCCGCCATTTATCGAAATCTGACATAATGACGCTTAAATAGATTAACTGCCCCCCCCCCCACACACACACACAATTTTTTTTCTATCTAAATTTTGACGTTAGGGGCCAAATTTGGAACGTTAGAACGTTGCCATCCCTTCAAGAAATGTATCAAGTATATTTCTACTGATACCCCCCCCCCACTCCAATCGTATACTAGGAATCCGATTTAGACGGCTAACTGTATTATTTTCAATGCAATTCTTTAACCATGATTGATATAGGTTATAATCTGCCTAATATAAATATGCTAATTATAACAATTCCTAGATTATGTTTTTAGAGGAACCCATGCATGACAGTCTCATATTCGGAATTGTGATTTCCATCTGTATCTTACCCCGGTAACCTACTTCACCCTTTGAAAATGAATAAGATATATATTTTCTAAATAACCTATTTCTCCACAATAGACTAAACTGACTGACATAACAGTAAATATTTTGCACAAAATTCGAAATGTGGTCAAATTTAGAAGATTTCTAATTGCATTTCTGTTAATATACAGCTCGCATTTTATAAGCTGACAAATGGTTGTATTTCTACATTACGTTTGATGTAATCTTACATGTGGTCAAAGGGGAAATAACCGATGTGACCATTATTTGACAGTAAATTTATATAATATTTTAAATGCTGTTCATGTTAATATACTTCTCACACTGTTTCAACAGTGTACCAAATGATTTATATTTTTTAATCAAAAAGAAATATATTCCCAATTTTTTTTTTGAAATATTATTATGTTGTCTGTGCATATTTTAATATTGTAAATTATAGTTTAATGCTTGAGATAAAGCCACCATCTGTTATATCATACTATCACGATTAAATCTTCGAAGGCTTGTTATTATGTTATTGTTCAATCTAAAGGTCAAAATGTATAATGCAATTATACGTTATATGGAAGAACAGAACAGACTATTTTTTGCTTTTAGAATATTATTCTTTTTATCAATATAATAATATACTCTATTCTACACTAATCAGTGACTGTAAATCTAAGATATATTAATAAGGGTTTAACAGTTGTTCAAGATAAACAGAAGAACGGAAGACATAAAAGCCAGTTGCAATAATTTTTGTATAGTAAAGTACATGATTGTATTCTATAATATCAAGATTTTGATTTTGTAGAGATACTTGTAATTTATACCAAATTATAATTATCAACAGATTTTCATTTTCCTGTTTTTTAGAATGGTAATGTTTCGCTCTTTGGTTGGGAAGTTTTTGACGTGTAGTTATTTAAGGGACTTAACTTCACTAAAATTAAAAACACAAATTAAGTATTGATGTTATTATCTTACTGTTAAAATATGGGATCCAAATATCAATATTTAAGGCACAATAAACATTTTAAAATCTGTACACGACTCGTGTAAACAAGAAAACAATTTTTATAAAACGTGTAGAATGGAATTAGCTGTTTAATTTTGAGTGTCCACGTATTTCAAAGAACTTATTTGATTATAAATTACAAATTAAAAAAAATACCAAATGAATGTAAATCACTTTATATACACACATTAAAATCAATATTAATATGAGCTATTACACACGTTGTCGTGTATGTTAAGGTTCCTAAGAATAGAGCTATACGCCCTTTAAATGCCATTCAAACTTAAGTTCTGCTCAAACGGCCAACCATTCAGTGTTGCTTACAATCCAGGGTTTGGTAATTTTTAGTTGTTATCAACAGTTATTACTGGCAATTTAAAGACACCACTTAACTTAGAAATTTAATATTTCAAGTACGTAAACTTCTAAATTTAAGATTGATTTTGATTGTGTTTTTAAACAACCATATATTATTAATAATGGCTACAGTAGTAATGCTACTTCTAAAAGTAAGTGGGACTGTGTTCAATCATCCAAGACATCGTCATAAACACCAATATCCGTTCGATTATAATCCATATTGACTTGGTGATCAGAATACTACCGTATAATGATCAGAATACTTCAATACAACGTTGAAAGACTTTATGATTGAACGAAATATGGTTTAACGCCCCGCTTTTTATTTATGCTCCGGTGAGGCTAATGAAGAGTAACTTACACAATACAATATACTGTGGGGTAAAAGTTGCCAGGGCAGCAGTTATTTTACGTGTACACGAGACCTTGATGTTCGTACCATCCGAACGACTAGACACTTTTCCCTGTAAAAAAACCCAACGTCCTGCACCACTGACAAGAGACCTGGGCCTCTTGGTTAATGAGCCAGAACCTTATTCGGTGAGTATAGCTAATAAAGGCAAAAATAATGTTTTCATGATAAGCACAATGGTGATGTAAAATGATGTCTGATTATTGTTAAATGTGCGCCAGTCAATCGACCTACACGTAAAAAGATAATAAACTCAGTATTGAATAAACATTTTTAAATATGAAAGTCGTCCTCATTTAACTAGTTCTGCCATCTTCTTCTTGTGAAAAGTGTCAAAGATTGGACGGCAGTTGGGATTGTTTGTTGTGCACGAGGCATGATATGCGTACCGTTTTCTAAGACATCAATTTCACATAGCTGACAACTTTAGATCCATTGGATTTTTGGTCAAAGTTAGCGGTCACAATTAATAAATCTGAACAAATATTATTGAAACGATCTCCTAAAAAACATGACAATTTCTGGCGTAAATTGTCCCCCCCACCTCCTCCACCAAAGAAAATGACAACCAATCTTCATTCTGCGCAGATGATTTGTCCGTTGCGCAGTTTGCTGGTGTTCGCGTAGATCGATGTTATTGCTCCCCCAGTGAGTTAAAACAAGTTACGATCCTCTAGATCTCTTTACGATTTGCCGTTAATTAGCCGCAACATGTCAATTAAAAAGAACACCAGATCACCAATATTAATAGATTTCTGTCAAATTAGGCCGTTTAGTGGCCGGTGCAGACGTTATATTCCACAAAAAGCTTTCTTTCATATTTGTTGAACTTTTTTCTCTCACAAAGGCACAGCAGCGTCTGCCTTAGATGACTTAACTACGTTCATTTGACTTATCTAATTATAGTAAATGGCACGTGTACAAATACATTTAGTGCTAATAGCGTGTTTTTATGACGGCCAATGTTTTGTTAATTTTATAATTTGAATGATAAAAGACAAAACACAGCCACAGTGCCAGTCTGTTAATACTAAAAATGTCGTCTGATGTTATTCCGTAACTATACTCTATTCCAAAGGCAACAAACATGAAACAGTCTATAAATTTTAATCGTGGGACAATGAATTTTTGATAACTTTTCTCATTTTCATTTCTTTGACGAGAAGTTAGATATAATGGTAAATTGGTGAACTGTTTTGGTGGTTTCAGATTTTCCATTCGGTTGCACAACTGCCTTTTATTTACACAAACAGTGCGAATAGAAATTGTAGCTATCAGACAATTCCAGACAGTTACACTACAAAACACAGATAGTGATGCAGGAAAATGGCGGAAACATAAAAATTAAATATATTCATTCAACCAAAAAATAAAACATTGAGATTGACAACAACTTCTGTTGACACTGGATGTAGTCATGATAATCGGATCACCGATTTGATCCATTTTTCATAAATTAGAGAGCATGAAACCATACAGTGCGTGTGAAACCGAACATGACAGTAGAGGCAGTTCCAGAACACCTGATATCACTTCTTGTTTAACAATTTTCTTTTTTATTTTTATAGGCATCCACTGTCGCTGACCAAGTATGGCGCTGACAATTACCGGAGGGGGTCCTTGATTCTATCGCAATGTTGGCCGAGAAAGATTCTCGTGATATGACAGTTGGATGGAATTGGACGAGCCGTATGTGGAAACTCCGATGTACAGTGTCCACTATATCATACTGTACAAGGCGAACACCGTCTTCAATAAAACCCATTTCACTTCAATTCATCTGCCTTTTGTCGGGTATAGGCTTTCCCCCATCTACTGATTGTTAAAACCCACATGTCGACAGAACACATACTCCGCGCAGCGTTTCGTTTGATTATAGGTAATCTCACTACACACTGCTATTATGAGTGGATATTGTTGTGTTAAATTGTGATTGGTCAGTAGTCCGACTACCAACCAATCACTACCTACCATACAAACGCTTTACATTTAAAACAAGTGCCAGTATTGGACCAAATATGTTTATATAACGTTACGTCATGGCTCACGCTTTTATTATGCCTAATTAACCCGTGCATAGGAGAATACTGCAGTAAAACTAATTGTGTGACAAACGAGGCTATCAAGTCGAATGAAATGTAAACAATACTCCTTGGAAACGAACATACTTTCACCGTTTTAATACCTTAAATCACTGTCCAAAGTTTTAGGGAAGACTCAGATTAAACGAAGGACTGTCATGTTGCTGTACTTAAGTGATAGCTTTCATTGAACGGGGAGAATAGACACACTCCCGCAAAAGTTCAAGAATCAGAAGTCAATCCAGCAATGGCCAGAGAGAGATTTCTCGGGCCATTGCTTCAGGAATATGACAGAACAGAACAGCTACAAAAAATACTCGTCAGCACCTAAGATCATGCATCCTGATAAATAAATGGGTTGGAAACTGAAAGAGGTTGCCACTAAATAATGAGAACGGACTGAGTTCTACTCTATATTAACGACACAGCTACCACCACTGACCAATAAAGACAGAGGTTGTTCACGTGACAGGGACTACTTAGTTTATAAAGAACACCCAATAACATTTATCCATGATGCGTTCATATTGTTAAAATAAAAATTGTACATTCGTATCTAAAGCTATCCCTTGATACAATTGCAGTGATTGAGATTTTAGAGGTTTAATATGGAGTTTTTCTGCTTGTGTAACTGGGTCCATCTTGATAATCGTCTTTACCGTTTAAATACCCCCCTGATAATAAACCAATTATTTTCCTTCACTCTTCAGATCAAAGGCCATAAAATATCATAGAAATGCATTGGTATTAGTTTATTTCGTATTTCAATGGAATTCATTAACCCATAACATTAACAACCCCAACTCTATTAAAGTTGAAACCCAACTTAGAAAGTAACCGGTGTTACTGAGAATTAATGATAGTGGTAATTCGCCATTATGATAAATCCTTCCAAACCATATTTGCTTCTAGTTGTAAATCGCCACTCAATTTGACTGGCATCATTATCTATAACCACAATATGACAGCAATATGGACATAATTTGTGTTTTTGTTACGAACTGGTGTCAGATGGGGGATTTAGTGGTTTAATGGTAGAAATCACCGAAGCCAAAATCGTCTAAGCATAGTCTATCACCCCATCGGGAATCCGCCGGTATTAGCCGCGAGCACTCGTTGGGAAAATGAAACAAGTCGCTCGGAAAAATACGAGAATTTGGTTGTATTTATTTAGCGTGGAATATAACGTGTAATAAGTTAGAATGGGAGACGGTTCTGTCCTCCATCGGGGGATTTCTTTTAGTTTTTCCAGTAACAAAGTAAAAGAGCTGGTCGCAGTTAAAGTGGAGTTGATGTTTTTAGCTGGAGGTTGGTTATTTGAGAATAGCAGTTGAATCAAGATTATTGTCAGCCTCATAGAACTCTGATGGGTTGTGAAATGGGGCGAATGATTTATTCACAAGTAACAACCTGTCTATAGAAAACAATTTGTGAAGAGCGAATCAAGTTGTATTTACGAAGAAATTGTGTAACCACTATAATATATTTGTCATCTCTTTATCATGTGGGAGTGAGCGATTCACCGACACATTGGTCGCCATCTTTGATTCTATTCTACAGTAAAAAGTAAAGTGTTTTGTGAGAACTTATATTACATTTACGACACATTACACCCAAACAAATTACTTTTCAAAAACAATCTTTGAGAAATCCAATCTCTCTTTGAGTTTATTACCAATGGGCTTGTAGTTTTTGAAAAAGCTTTCAACTTCCTTAATTATACATGTTGACGAAGTGAAAATAAATTCATTTCAATAAATTTGAAAGGTAACATTTAGGACGGTGAGATGATGAGAGTTGAAATGAGATTGTCGATTTAAACAATCTTATACACATCTTAATTCGATTGGTAATAAACTGTAATGACATATTATGAGAGGCAAATTGACATGTTATACCCCAGTAGACAAACCAAAAACACAAACAAACAATTCCAGTTCAATAAACCGGTTACACTAGTACCTTTAATAATGACGAAATAGACTGAATAAGATCCAAATAAAACGATCTATATTCAACTTCTTTTAATTTCATGTCATTTCTAAGCATTTAATCATTAGTTAATACGGATATGTTATTTCTATTGTTTATCATGATGAAACCGGAACGAACTATTCTGTTGGGAACTCTTATACAGTTAATTTAACTGTTCTCACTCACACCAACAAACTTTCTGTTGATTTCCAATTAAATATTAATGTTGGCTGTACTAACACAAACTGTAATAGATCATTTCAATTCCCGCATCAATAGATATCAAGACGTATTCAATAAGCTCCTTCTTTTGATCTCTAAGGACTTACGGAATGCGTAATGTCAGCGGTAATAAGAAAAGGGTAGCTTTTACTGGACACGGTAAAGAAATACTTCCGGTGGTGTGATGTTCTTGTAAACTCGAGTAAATCTGTTCGTTCCGTCAATGTAATTTGTCAGAAATGGTGTAAGCGTCCAGTTTATGAGTCAGACTAAGACCATCTTGACCCCCCCCCCCCCTCCTTTCCCCTAGTCCACAAGAAATAGTTCCTTCTCCTGGATTGAGTGGAAGCTCAAGGATAAAAAATGTCTTGACCCAATTCCCTAATTCATAATAAGCAAGGAAATCGGTAAAACAATTCTTGATTTAAAAAGTATTTATTCAGAATTCTTTTATACAATCATATAGAGGGAATAATATGAATAAATTGGATACAGTAACAAGCAACCTAATGCTTATATAAAACTGCCTCCAGAATGGATTGACATGAATATAAATTTAATGATCAGCTGGTAATGTAATACAATGAGAATGATTATCAATATTAGGGTTTTAGTTAACGATGAAATTCTTCAGCGGCCTTGAAAATAAGTCCACATTTGGTCCAGTCTAATCTCTGTCAGAAGTAAACGATCTTCAGATCAAATTACATGTGTGGATCTTAAGGGGTTTTTATGCTTCAATTTTAATGGTAGAATAATCTAAGTTTAAAGCTACACATGAGAAAAGTGATGATGCTATATATTAGGTGAGAATATTACTATTTTGTCATTTATATGGTCGGCTAAATCTTATCAGTAAGAAACTCATGTTACGAGTTTGTTTTAGCTGGTGGCGAGATGTATTAGGTGATTTGCGACGCGGCCTTCCTTTTCTTATTAAATCACAATTTCAAAAACAATTCCTTGCCTCAATTCCCTTCAAAGGCAAATAGTTATAACGCATAAAATGTATTATGAATTATGGAGCTGCTTGGAGCTATAATACCCAACGTGTTAGCCGCTGATATAATGACTAATATCTTTTTCTGGCTGTATTATGAATTATCCATTGTCTGACATCCCAATTGCAATAAAAGGAATTGAAATATTATCGCTGGCTTACCGCTGGTAATAGAAATAGCTGAGGGCAGTTTGTCGGAAATAACAAAATGTCGCCCCCCGTGTCATGTGATCAAATGAGATTGTTGGCGTACTCTTTTGATGTGTGTTAAAAATGATATTGCTGTATTCGTCTTATTAAGATACCGATAACCATATGGAGGTCGGCTTACAGTTTTTGTATTGCCAGAGTGTATTAAATGCAATAAAAACAATAACAAGTTACGGTCTAATTAAAGAAGATAGTATGATTATTTTTATCCACCTATAAATTTGCCGCGCTGCATTATTGATGGCATTAATTGTGGATTTGAAGATTGGCTCCATTTGTATACCGCCATGTTGTGTACAATGTAATTCGTGATACAAAAGTGACGTCGCCCCAAACGAAATGATCTGGGTTCATTGTGGAAAGAGCATCTATCCAATCCATTCAGTCGTCATGTGTAGTCCTCAATATCAGACATGTCTAATAGTATTTGACAAATTCCAGATATGTAGGTCATATCATATTATCATGTGGTATCTGCATACACGAAGATTGTTTTCTTCTTCCATTCCAGGCCCGGATCCAAGATTTTGTCGAGGGGGCGTACATCGGAGCAAAGGGTAATACCTTGCAACCTTATTCCCCCGTCAGACCGGAGTGGTGACCGTACTGGGCTCTGAGACCGAACGGCGGCCTGGAAATACACATGGTCGTCGGCAAGCGTGAACAAAACGCGGAAACATGTCCCAAAATTACGAACTTAAAAAAGTCACGTTTTTACTGCGACCTGTGCGTTTATACTGTATTCTCACGGCGGACTCGTCACGATCTCTCCGCGCTTATGGTGTTTCTATTGAGATCTATAAGCTTGGCAACGGTGGTCATCGCGAACGCGTGTCGCTCAACCACACGTCTTATCATCATCGTAACATCGCCATGACAACGCCATATGGAGTCAGAACGCTTGACGGGGTCGCGGCTGACACCTGAGGGTTGTGGTGAAGACGCCATAAAGGCACCGTTGCAAATGTTACAATTTTCGCAGCGTCTTTGCCACGTGTGTACTGCGCGTGTACTACGTTCATAGAGATGTTACCAAGCTTATCTCGCGACCTTCGCGACCCACTACGTTCTCTCAGCTTTCCAGGTCATATGGCAGAATCTTGGCGTTTGCTTTGAACATACTCAAAGCAAACGCCGTGACTCAGCGATCATTGGCGACCATGGAGACCACAACACGATATCTCGCGTTTCCACCACGCTTATGGTGATCTTGGCACGCCCTGAAACCATTTGTGGTCGCCGTAGCAGCGCAGTAAAGACTTTGCGACCCCACCACGTTCTCGCACCTTTCCAGATCATATGAGCATGTTCAAAACAAACGTCGTGGCTCGGCGATCATTGGCGACCATGGAGATCACAGCACGACATCTAGCGTTTCCACCACGCCTTTACGGCGATCATAACTCGCTCTGAGACCATTTTTTGTCGCAGTAGAAGCGCAGTAAAGACGTAACCCCGGTCTGACGGGGGTATTAGGAACTGTTTGGGCGGAGACAATACGAAAATCATGTTTATATCATCTATTAAAGGGCAGATATGTGAACTACAACAGTAACAAAGCAAACGAAAATTAACTATGTCACCGGGGCCGAGGGAGGGGGGGGCGGTCCCTGCGCCCCCTGGATCCGTGCCTGCATTCAAATAGTTATCCCACAGAATATCGACCATATAAATACACGCACGACGGCGACGGAAAATGATCCCAAAGCGCGCCAAGATCGCCATAAGCGTGGTAAAAAGTGTGGTGGAAACGCCAGTCATCGTTCTGTGGTCTCCATGGACCCAATGATCGCTGACTCACGGCTTTTGTTTTGAGCATTTTCAAAACAAACGTCAAGGTTCTGCGATCTGACCAGGAAAGATGTGAGCAAACGACTTCTCTTCAAGTTTGTAATTTTTTTGGACATTCTTTTCACGTGGTGTTCACCTTTGCCGGCGACCTTGTGCATTTCCTGGTCGCCGCAGCGCAGTAATGACATCACACCACCGAGCTGACGGGGCATTATGAACATGCTAAATGGGGAAACTTCACATTGTGGGGTTACTTTGGCCTTGAAATGTGGAAGTATTTGTCGGCGCCTTTGCTCGTCGGTCTGTCGCACAGGCTTCAAAAATTGCTTGTGAGCTCTCTAGAGATTAAAGTTAACATCCAATTGACTTGAAATTTATAAAGAATATTGGTGTACAACGATTTCCTATTATTACTGTTTGAGTTATGGCCTTTGGTCAACTAAAAATGCTTGTGTGTGTTATAGTTTATTAGAAATGTTTGTGTTCTGTCCCAACTAGGCTAATGAAGACGGGCATACTTAATTAGTCTGCTATGTGGGAAATTTTGACGGACAGCGGCGCTATGGTCTAATTTTATATCGAATTCCAGCTGCCAAGGGTTCTTTTTCGAACACGCCATTGTTTACACGGTACCTGCTCTTCGTCGAACCCAACAGACTAAAGGTTGTTGTCCTTAACCAGGCCCTCAAGATGACTTTTCCTGCGATCACCGGATCGAACATGGGATCTCCAAGTTAGTGGGCGGCTCCCACGCTGTAGAGGCTAAAGTTGTCACTGATTGACTTGAATTACATACACAGTGTTTACATTCGTGAGAGGGAGGACCCTATTCATTTCCGATGGATCGAACAGCTATAATTTAATAACCTAGAAGCGAATTGGAAGAATTGAAGCGAATCAAATTATATTTTTTTTCTGATGAAGACTTTAAGGATTGTTACTCTTGATCAGTTTTTAGTGTCTTTTAAATTTCTCTCATAACCTAACAAAACAACATATTATTATATGCAGTATCTCTTGTTCACTGCGCGGACGACTTAGCTGATGTGACCGCATGTTTTGTTGCCTGACAACCTATCTTTAGAGTAGTTTACATATAGAACGTGCAAATTCCAAATCAAAACACAGCCTCTGCCCTTCTCTATGATACCCGAACCTTCCTGCCATAGAATGCACCAGTTACATTGAAGGTTGTCAAATTCCTGGTGAGACGTTTTCTTCCTATCTACAATCATTTACAAGATCTGGGAAAACAATTCATTGCATTTTTTTCACTCAAAGTACGAAAATAATGATTTTATGGCATCGATGTTTTTCAGCAGAAGTCATGTAATGCTTTTGGTTTCGTAGTCAGAAGACATCTGTAACAAATATTATTCGCGCCAATAAATTCAGATGAAAGCACTTAGTTTATAAAACTAAATTTGTAAAACACCCCGATAAAAAAGAAAAGGTTTAAAACTGTGAACCGTGTACTTGGTTAGACTTCTGTGTTTAAAATAAATATGGTTACGAAACTTTGTCTAAACGTTTGATGTTCGTGCCCCCTGTAGGGATATAGTTTCCATCGTAAAACATATCGGAAGAAAAGGCAAACTAATAAAAAACGTTCCATCAAAATAAGAATTAAAATTCTGTTATGCAAGTTAAAGATGTCTCTCTCTTTGAAATTTACAGGAACTTCACACTGAGTTTATTAGTGTATTAAAAACCATTTATTATTTCATGACTAAACCGAGATACCTTCTTCAGGCCTCTTAGAAAATAAATCAACGATTCCTCCTACCAAACGGAAAACGAAACAGTCGATTAAGAATTAGTTATGGTGCTGCAAAACCACATATAAAGTAGATGTTAAAAAGATCAATTTTTTTTGTGCGATCTTGGTTCCGTGTCCACCATCATGTCATGTGTCTTGTATCATGTCATCCCAATATTATTACTCGAGCAAAATAGTGACGTATACCGTCAGAACAGAATACTTCAACCCAATATTATGGAAGGGAATTCACGACATCATTCTAAACCTAGTAGTGTTTGTCCTAATGTATAAACATCATTGCATGCCACTTCAATGTTAATTTATAGAATTTATATGTCTGTATTTGCATTTTCTTCTATTTCAGTTATAACTTTGAAGTCAAGATTAATTTTTTTTTTATATCAAATTAGTTGATATTCCAGCTTTTTAGTTTGGTAAACAATTTACACATCTGACGAGACGCATTGAAAACAAAAAAATTCTCTCATTACGGTAAAAAAAATGCACTATTAACAAATGTTTTCACTGTGTCGGTGGTGAATTATAGCAATCCGCTTCAAACCGCGTATCACCATACTATCTCGTAATGGTTGTAACATCCTGTTATTGTCCCAAAATCAATCCCCGGTTTCATAATCACACATCACGATACTGCCTCCTGATTGTTGTCGTCACATTGTTGTCGGGTCTTTGCCTCAATATCGTGTTGTGGGGTTAACAGGATCAACTGTAGTTCGCACTTTTTGATACAAAAAACATCCGAACTGTTACAACCACGACAAATCATCCGTCAATGCTTCACCGGAACTTTCATGCCATAAGGTTACTTTTAGAACTGAACGCTTCGCGCAGTCATTTAAAGCCAGGAGACAATGATTTAACTTTGTCCACCAGCAGATTTTAAAACTTAATTTCCGCACACATTTTCGTGGTTATCAACAACTACAGTTCCCGATTAAGGGTGAAATCAAAGGTATGCATTCAAACAGATAACCCAAACAACTAATTTTTCATAACACATTTTCACAACACGTAGAATAAATATAATGAGTGTAAGTCAAAGGGTTTTGGCGATAAAAACCATAATGGTGTCGAGAGGAATCAGTATAGCCGTACCAATATACTGTTTTTCATTACATTTTGACACCCTTTTTTCTTATTCTTGTATTGTTGCTTAAATTGATTTTTACTTCAGCAGAATGGTAAAATGGAAAACTGCTTATACACTTAATAGAAAAAAAGGAAATAATTTGGATGAATGTCTCATGAATAAAAATAAATTCAACATGGCACCATGGGATAGAGAAAAAAATTCTTACTGGAGAAAATTTGATTGCTTAATGTCGAACAAGAGTATTAACTTTACATTAGCGATGAGAGGTGAATGAAATTCTATCATGAAATGAAATCAACTTGATTTCTGTACCCCGAACTCATACCTTATTGGTTAAGATGTCTTTATGATGCACACGTGTCACATGGTTCTAGTTGGCATCATGCGGTCCTAGAGTCAGCAAGGGGGACACATTATTCGATTTTTAAAGAGGTGCACTGTATAGCACTAAGTGTAAACGAAAAGACTTAAACGACGAAGAAGTGTATGGGGTGTTTTTAAGCCAGAGGATGTAGTTTATGAGACTTGCTAACTGCGTTACACATCATGTGATCGTAAATACCCTCTTCAACCAGTCGAGACAAATTGTATTTGGTCAGGCAGGAAACCAAGTATTCATTTGTCGCTCGTAGTTCCGACGATTCAATTTGATAATAAAAACTTTGATGTTCCGCTGCGGGATTACGTCGAGTGATTTATCCCTTCTCGCAATCCTCTAAATTGACTAGCTGCTCATATTACACACAAATAACTCAACCAAAAAATACACCAACAAAACCAAAAAACATCTTCTCACTTGACATGTTAAAGCCAACTTTCATACTTAAATAAACATACCCCAAATGAATTAAATCTGCCAATTCGGATTTTATATTTCACGTGTAGTGTTTTTACCCTGTAAGAATCAGTTTATACCTGACTAGAAAGTTAAATAAAGTAGATATATTTCTTCCACCGAGTGCCATTTCCCGTGGGTGCCACTGTATTTCTCACCACGTTTTTATTTAATACGCCCAGTTCTTGTATTTTATTGATCGCCTCTATCGAGTGGTGCATGAGTAATCGTTATAGGGAGAACACCCAATGGTGGTCTATGAAGAAGTATTCGAGACATTCCAGCATTGGGCAGTTTCTATATTGCAAATAAAAACCATTCGGACTAAAAAGTGCACTAGTTACCCCCCACCTGTAGGTATCTCTTCACCACTATTCAAATTATATTTTTTGGAGCAATCAGAAGCCCCTTGATACTTTTTATCCCCATGCAAGTTCCCAATTAGTCCTCGTATAATCATATCTATAGATGTCCACTACCACGAGTTATGACCGGGGTACTTTCAACACAAAAAGCATGCATGTGACACCTTGTCTACGCTCATCGATGCTCTTGTCCAGATAGCTAAATCATGGACTGTATTATAAGGTCCATGGCTGAACCAAACTAATTCTACTATAAAATCGCACATATGGACACAGTTCACCAATAATTCCTTCGCGAAGTTATAGTGACAAAGTTATTTATATTTCATCCCCTCTCCCTTTTCCCCCCTTTGCATGGTGATTTTTGTGAACGTTTTGGTTTTTGGTATAGAATCAAACAGAAAGGGTTGGATATCCATTTTCTACCGGGCTCATGTGAATATTGGTGATTTTGAGGCGGAAGGATAAGGGACTTAATAAGGTTGGTTACGTGAAATATAGGGCGGACAGTTGCATGTGTTAAGCAAAATGTGCAAAATCTTTTCAGATAAACAAAAACAAAAGAATGTGAGCGTATTTCATTTCCTTCTGCTGAATTAACAACCACGCGTATGGATTTTATGTAAACTGTTATTGGTAAGCGTATGTTTTATTTCAGAAATGGACATTTGGCAGACTTTAATAACAAGAAATAAATTCCATACCATATACAATTACATATACAGTATTTTATGATTAATTAGACAACCCCGAAATGTGTTGCTAGAGGGGGTTAGGAGTAGGATAGCTTAGTTTCCTGTAACAGCGAATTATTAACATATAGATTTTATGTTAGTCCTGTAATAGTAGATTGGGCTGAATACGCCCCCCCCCCCCCGTTTGGACTTGCTTAAAGCAGTTCCACAATGATTGTTCCTGACTAATATGACGGTTGGTAACCATCTCCCCCTTCCTCTCTCCCCCTCTCTCTTTCTCTCTCTCTATAAAAGATATACTGTTATGTTATTGTTTTATGTAAATTTATGTCATCTGCACCTAGAAATTATTTCCACTCCATTTGGTTCGTTATTATTTGAGCAGATGTCAATTGGCCAAGTAGCTCTATACACCAAGTTAAGACATGATGCGCGTGCAGAGCGATACTGGAATGTGTCTGTCAGCAGACGTGGCAAATGTAATAAGATTTGATGTTTGTCCATCATCGTCGTTAATGATGTTAGACGAGATAATAATTTGTATGAATTACAATTTACATTAGGATTATTAAATGTACAAGTCTGCTTTTGGCACAATGTCTCGAGAGAATTATTTTCCATTGTACTAACCAATCGTCGTAGTTTTGGTGAAAGATTCCGGAATTAAACGATAAACAGATCCAACATAAATCATTTGTTCACCATAAACGTTATCTCGAAATTCAAATCCAAATACAAGAAATTAGCCTACAATGAAAGTTTGTTAGATGTGTGAACGTTAATAAAAGAACTGTCATGTGTAAGCCTGATTCAGCATCCCCCGTTCCGTACACGATACTCACCTCAACTTTTAGTTAGCAAAGTCTTAACTACATTTACGCTAAGTGTGGGTACCATTCTTGAGTTTACGATTACGATTTTGACATTAGATACACACCTCCTCCAGCACGACACGCGTTAAAGTTTGTTACTTCTGAATCAAAGAGTTTGTCATTCCAAATATATGTTAAATGTGACGGGTATGGAACACAGGGTATATGGTGTGCCTGCTCTTTCGGTACTTCCCCCCTTATAATGGCTCCAATTTCTGAAAGTTCGCGTTATCGTCCCATTAAACTAACGACGGATATGGTGTTGTACCCTAGGCATAGAGACCCATAAATAGGGGTGGGAGTGTCTCAAATTAAGTACAATCACTGCAGTCGGTCTCAAAATTATGCATCGGCGACAGCAAAATTTGGTTTCACTAAATTATCATTTCAAAAAGTATTACCCCTTCTAAAGATCTGCCCCCCCCCCTCTAAATTTAGCATGTAGATCAACCAGCATGCAGACAGACAAGTAAAATACGAAAATTCTGCATAAGCTCATAAAAAAATAATGATTAGATTCCAGTCTTTATCATGGTTAAAATCACATCAAATATACACTTTCGTGTTTTAGGATACACATAGATTCATAAAAACGCCACGACACAACATTTCAGTGTCATTGATACGTCACACACAAAACGCTACTGATACGCGATACGGACCAGGAATTCGCGCTTGCCAAAAGTCTCTAATATTGACTCTTGCGTGTGAGCGTTACCTGACGGATATGGTCGATCTTGACCAAAGTTGACAAGGCACGGACACTTCATGAAAGTATGTGAACATAGTCATATCTTTGCTAATTTATGTATATTCACTATAACAATATATGATGTAACTATTATGACTTTTAGAATTTGTTAGATTTGCAGTACTTGCAAATTTCTTATTAAATAACATATATTCCCATGCGTAGTGCTCAATTTTACTCATGTTTTCTGACCATCAGAAAATGGCATTTCAGGAACTCTATAATAAATTCACAAATTTCTCAGGGGTAGCATGTCCCCGGGCCCTCTACATAGGTCGCACCTGCGGTACCCTGCTCTACCCATTAGCTCCGATACTTGCAAATGAAGACACAGTCCTCTTCATGCACCATTCAAAGGATCATCTTATAGTCAGCTTTCAGAGCTTGTCTCAATTGGCATTGAACAAACAAATAACGACCTATTTCAGGGTTTTTCTCACGATTGTCGTATTTTTTCCTGGCTATCGACGATGACTGTCTTCACGAAGCTATACAAAATACAATAACACTATAGAAGTCGGTGTTTATTAAATATATATTATAAACACAGTATTGTTAATATTATGTAGTGTGATTTATACACACTTTCTGTCCTTATTTATCTACAAATGCCAAGAAAATATATCACGAATTCCATACGGCATTTAAAACATGAAAATATCGTTAACCAGCAGTAAAACTATTTAGAGTAAAAACAACGTCTCGTATTTCCAAATGAATCGCTATATGAACAGACGATTAAACTGGATACAAAACAACCCTGGTATCATTTGGTTTCTATTCGACATGAAGCCCATTAAACAAGGGCAAGAAATTAAAATTCATACAAAAAATCAGAATTCAATGCATTTTAGGATACTAAGTACTGTAGCCTTTTCGTATGCCTTATAATGAAGCTGGGTTTCTCACTCTAACGTACTTCTCTCATGTTTCAAGTGGTGTACTAAAACACTTTAGATAATCAAACCACACAATCAAGTTTGGGGTAAATTGTGTTATGCAAACGGAATTGTTTTATTTGAAATCTATTTCGTATATGCCCCTCCTCCACCGTCTTCATTGGCCCGGTCGTCGCAGAAAAGTAGGCCGTTAAGTTAAAGCCTATTTTATTAATTCTGTATTTGGTTAAAATTGAAAAACATTTGATGTAAATTTTCATTTGAACAGAAATTAGTGTTTTACTTGAAGCATATCATAATCTGTAAATCATTATGTTATAAATGTGTACAACTAGGGTCTACAAAAAAAAACCTCCCAAACACTAGGGTCGGTTATAAATAACACTTTTAAAAACGATTACTATTAAGTGGCCCTCGATGGCTATCTTAAGTTTGAACGATGACCCCATGGTGATACTTGTACGGGAAAACAAGCTATGATATTAAATGTATTTCACCCCCAATGGCACTAGTTCACTAACTTTACTTCTTTAAAGCTAATGAACAAAGTGGAAACATGTGATAGATGATATGCTACTTTAATTGTTTTTTGTCCAAATCGTCTGCTTAGTGCTGCGTATAATTCACAATCTTCTATATATGATGAAAACAAGAAAGAAAAATCACACACACGCAGTGCGGGCAACTAATTATGTGTTTCCGAGTGCAGTTTTAACAGAAAAGCTCAAGTGGAAGTCGAGCGCAAAACAGATGCCTTAACGCTAATATCTCAATGACAATAAAAATGAAAAATGTCCGATACCCCTTCCACCAGATGTCGCTACTAGTCAAAGTTCATTTCAGTTATGTTATCAGTTTAATTTAAAGTAGATATAGCGAAAATGCGAGATGAGATTACCAAGAAGTTTCTGGAATTCTATTACGACATTATCAGAATGTATTGAAAGTTTAGTGGAACGAACATAATGTATTTTGTAAATTTGACAGGACCACGTGTCTTCAATCTAATCTTCAACTCTGTTTATCTGCACATATTTAAAACTACTTTCCGGGTTCGTTTGTAATAATATTTTCAACAATTTACATTTTCAAAGGCGTCAGAAAAATTAATTTACTTGGCATATGAAACATTGGACTCGTCATTGCATTCCATTTGTAAAAACAGATTTTCCGATCTGAAAATGACCAGAAAAAGATAATGATTTCCATGAATAATTCGTTGTTGGGAACCATCTGTTTTATCTGTCACTTCTTCTCTAATAAATCCGGGAAATACAGTAAATATACGTCCATGCTTACCACCAGTAAATCTATGTCCATACTTAACACCGGTAAATATACGTCCAAACTAACCACCGGTTAATATACGTCCATACTTACCACCGGTTAATATATGTCCATACTTACCACCGGTAAATACACGTTCATGCTCACCTTCGGTTAATATACGTCCATACTTACCACCAGTAAATATACGTCCATATTTACCACCGGTAAATAAACGTCCATACTTACCACCAGTTAAGATATGTCCATACTTACCACCGGTTAATATACGTCCATACTTACCACCAGTAAATATACGTCCATATTTACCACCGGTAAATAAACGTCCATACTTACCACCAGTTAAGATATGTCCATACTTACCACCAGTTAAGATATGTCCATACTTACCACCAGTTAAGATATGTCCATACTTACCACCAGTAAATATACGTCCATACTTACCACCGGTTAATATATGTCCATACTTACCACCAGTAAATATACGACCACCGGTAAATATACGTTCATACTTACCACCTGTAAATATACGTCCATACTTACCTTCAGTTAATATACGTCCATACTTACCACCAGTAAACATACGTCCATACTTACCACCGGTAAATATACGTCCATACTTACCACCGGTTAATATATGTCCATACTTACCACCGGTAAATACACGTTCATGCTCACCTTCGGTTAATATACGTCCATACTTACCACCAGTAAATATACGTCCATATTTACCACCGGTAAATAAACGTCCATACTTACCACCAATTAAGATATGTCCATACTTACCACCGGTTAATATACGTCCATACTTACCACCAGTAAATATATGTCCATATTTACCACCGGTAAATAAACGTCCATACTTACCACCAGTTAAGATATGTCCATACTTACCACCAGTTAAGATATGTCCATACTTACCACCAGTAAATATACGTCCATACTTACCACCGGTTAATATATGTCCATACTTACCACCAGTAAATATACGACCACCGGTAAATATACGTTCATACTTACCACCTGTAAATATACGTCCATACTTACCTTCAGTTAATATACGTCCATACTTACCACCAGTAAACATACGTCCATACTTACCACCGGTAAATATACGTCCATACTTACCACCGGTAAATATACGTCCATACTTACCTTCAGTTAATATACGTCCATACTTACCACCAGTAAACATACGTCCATACTTACCACCGGTAAATATACGTCCATACTTACCACCGGTAAATACACGTCCATACTTACCACCGGTTAATATACGTCCATACTTACCACCGGTAAATATACGTCCATACTTACCACCGGTAAATACACGTCCATACTTACCACCGGTAAATACACGTCCATACTTACCACCAGTAAATATATATGCATTTACTTACCACCGGTAAATATACGTCCATACTTACCACCGGTAAATACACGTCCATACTTACCACCGGTAAATACACGTCCATACTTACCACCAGTAAATATACTTACCACCGGTTAATATATGTCCATAGTTATCATCGGTAAATACACATCCATACTTACCACCGGTAAATGAACCAACGACTATTACATTGATTCGTGTGTAATTGTTATTCGGGTTTGCCTCGATCGGTTCTGATTCAGATTCGCCACCAACGGGCTGAGGCGAACACTTTACTGAACCACAACTAGCACAAAAATAACGAAATCAAGCCTGTCGTACATTCTACACAATAGTTGCAAGAAATTACCCTTTTCCCCTAAAAATTGTTCAACTGTATGATAACATATAAAAACTTATATGTTATTTACTTTGATCACAGAGCTGTGGGTGGTAACTTTTATTATTGCTATAGTAAATGTAACCGAGCGAAACGAGGATATTATGTTGTAAAATAATGATTTTGTCTCGTTTATAGAAATACGGCTGTATAATGATATGTAATTTTTAAAGTTTTATTATGCTTTATCAGTAGTAGATTACATTAGACAATATCATGTGAGCGTTCGCCAGGGATAGCCTTTCATTACTGCACATTCATGCTATTAAAGACTGCTCTACAGACAGATTGAAATTTGCATTACGCTCGATAGAATAGGAGATACAACACCCATTATTATCGTACCATCTACTGCTGAAACAAATGATGGACTAAACACGCATAAATTTCAAATTTAATATCTTTATTTTGCGAGTTTTGTTATTACGAACTTGGGTGGAGACTGCTGTGGATTTCTGAATTAAACGGGTTTGATAAACGCTAAGCAACCATTGAAATACATTGAGCGAATCTCACAAAATTGAAAGAATGAATAACTGGAAACTAAACGATTTATATCTTCAAATTGAAAACTACTCAGAAGTTAAAAGTTAATAAGCAAATATTAAATGTTAACGTTTCATGTTGTGAAATTTGGAAAAATGAAATTGCCTTTATAAGATTGTCACCGTCTTGTGAATCAAATCTTAATGATTAGAAATGTGACTTTAAAACCGATTCAATATACAAGGTACGTTTTTATCTTTGATTTTCATGTTCTATACCGCTCGTGGAACAGGTAGTGAATTTAAAATGATGTTGTTATGCCATCGACTATCCTTTAATATCAGACCAAATGGCTCTATACAAGCTCACTGGTGACCGTCACTTTAACATTACACCATTTTAAAAACCAAGCAAATAATTTTGTTTGATAAGCCACTTTTTTTTTTACTTCATTAACACTTGAAATTGCATCATTTATTTTTTATCATTATTTCTCTTTTTCATTATTTCAAATGCATTCATTGATAATTTATCGCCATTCAGTATCCATTTAGACAGTTACAATATACACATCGATGCTACATTCATCTTTTAGTTGTTTCACAGTTAATATCTTTTGGGGGCTCATCATGCATTAATTCAGGCTTTCAGTCTATTTTATCCATTTAAAAGGCTATTTTGTCTGTTGACAGTATGAATGTCTTTATGAAAATAAATTTTACAAGATATCTCAACTTATTGCCAATTACAGACTAAGCCAGCATTCGATATCCATTGAAATATATAGACCCCTGCTGTAAAGGGAATCTGCGATACAAAACAATGTCATTTTTTATCTGTCGTTCATCATAATGGACAATTTCCACTTATAGAGAAAAGGATTTTTCATGCTCCAAATCACTGAATTGGGGTCATTATCAGAACTGATTTCAGCAGGCGCCATAAGTCTGTTCCTTTATAAAAGCGAGTTAGATGCACAAAAGCCATATCTTTTAAAAAGATAACAAGTTTCACAAACTGATTATCGTGATAAGTAATATAATCATAACAAGACTTAATATGTTATTATACATGTACACACTAAAAACATTACCTTCTTTTAAAAACTATTGAAAAAAATACACTCACATATTTCCAATCCTTTTTCGTAAATATAGGATTACAAAATAAGCAAGTATTGTTACGATTGATAGTTAAGTGTTTATCAAAATAAATGTAGCGAGAAAACAATTTTAGTATTTCTTTTATTTACTTATAATTGAAGCCTTGGTGCAAACAAGCACAAGTTACAAGAATAACACACGGACGGTTTTCATAAAAAGTGTCAGAATTTGAGTGATATTTAACATGAAATAAAAAGAAAACAGCCACCCAGAAATAAGTCACCTAGTTCACTATCGTTATTTGTTCTTTTGTTGTTACAAATTACAACTTATTTTGCACATGCAATTGCAAAATATTGAAATTAACAAAAACTGTATAGTGACAAAAGGTCATGTAAGTAGGGGAGGGAGACAGGGGCTAGTTCTACCGTGTTTTAATCAGATTTCTACCAGTTCAAGGGAAGATAAGTTTCTCTCGTAAACCATAGCCTAGTTATCTCTCGCAAATTGTCAATATAATCGTCAAATATGAATATCTGAAATTTTTGACAACTCCCCCCCCCCGCCCCACTTCCCCCGTCCCACTTCCCCCGTTGTCCCTGCTCAACGCAAAATAAGAACATTACGTGAAAGTAGTTCCTGAGTTAGTTGTCGTGAGAGGTGGGCTTGGGGCGCTAGGTGGGTAATGTCCCGGTTAAGACCATCCCCTAGCTGAGAAACAATAACCGGAAAAACGTTTGGATATTTTTTGACTGGCATGCAGCCTAACTACCATGTGCATGTTATTAATTTGACGGACAGGTATTTTTAAAAATATTTTTGAAAGATGTACGTGTACTTTAAATTATTTTACGTTCCAATATCTGTTACCTTTCCTGAACGATTTTAAGAAAACCATAGGAGATTTTTATTGTTGTGTAACATCTACATGTATTAAAGAAACCTCGTCTTTAAAGTCAACTTGATTTTCGGGATTTGATTTGGGTCTGACTCCTGTATTACCATATTTGATAATATCGGATGTCCTGCGTGTCGCTCAGCTAAAGGTGACTATATAATTTGATACTATTAAAAACTCACCTCTCTCATCTTACTACTGGTTTAGATAAACTTCTTATTAACAATGACATTTTCTCTTTCTAGAATAAAAACCCCAATTTTAAGCTATTGTGTAGATTCTGTCATGAATTAGCTTTGGCAAGTATCAAAATTTGTATATTTAGCTTAAAGTCCCACGTCCAGTTTGGATCAGCAAAAACAGTACAAATAAAAGTCGACCATAAATCCTTAGCTCCCAGTTTCCATCATAATTCGGGTGTTGACAAATGTAGTGTTAAGATTGTTCAAACAAAGATTGTCCAAACATTGTTTCATAAAGTTGACTTTATAATAACCTGGAGGATTGTAGGTGGGAGCTTTTAAGGGACATTTGCTCCAGCTTTCTTATTTAGGGTTGTCCGGTTACGTCCCGTCATATCTGCAGATTCATTAACATACATAGTAGGTGCTAAGGTTAGGGTTACTTGCACCGCACATTTTGTAACGCCATGCAGTGAGTGCTATGCCTAGGGAAAAAATTGAAATCTTTGAAAAGTCGAGAATCTTCAGCCATTTATTGCTTTCTCTATACCAATTACAATAATTTACAATCAGATTTTTTCAAAAATCCCAATTTTTCCCCCCAGGCCTACATAAATTTCTGTTCATATTATATGTCTGAGTTCATACATTTGTGCGTTACCCTATCAATGGTATCGCGCCAAGTGGTCCAGAATACGGGGACGTATTTTTAACAGTGTGTTGTGTCGGTCATACTGGTTCTAGAAAAGAAAGCAAAATCTTATTTTCTCAGTAAGATTTACATTGTTCAGGCGTTAACAGGGACTGACACGCGACAATTTAGCAGTAAAAAGTTGCCCAGTAAAATTAACTGGGGCAGTTTCGACAAGGATCCAATAGCACGAGACCTGAACTTAGTACAGGCGAGTATAATGAGTCCTACGTTCACAGCTGAACGTATTCGTCCATCTCCTTTCAGGCTAATAAATATTTTCGGGAGTTTATTATATTGACCAAGATTACCAAATGTTTTAACAACCGTTTGGTTTTGCATTTGGCAATTTTAGCACAATATCTCCAAGCCCCCCCCCCCTCCACTTTATCCAATCCACTCAGGCACTCAGGCACCATTAACATATACCCCCCCCCCCATCCCGCCCACACCATTTAACATATAACCAAACAAGCCAACTAGAAGGTGATTTTAAAACGTTTATTGGTGACAAAATAGGAATGTCTCCACAAAATAATGTAATGGCCTTACAAACTAATGTAACCATCTATAATTCTACACAACAAGGGGGCCTTGATAATAATACAGGGGTTTTCATTGGTCAATATATAACATCATGATAGGATGGACAAACTGGGTTACAATGGAACAAATATTTACAAGAAAACTACCAAAAACATCATCTTTTTGTTTAATTGAAAATGAATGATTGTATTAGGGCAATAATGGTAAACTTTATGATAATCTTAATCCAGTGATATCGTTTGTCAAATTTTTTCTTGATTCGTCACCATTACACATAAAGGAAAGGAGTTGGGACAAGAGGAATTACACAACTACATACATATGAGTGAAAGATAGAATCATTTATTAACATAAACATAAACTCTCAAACATCCATATATTCCAATTTCATTCATACAAATAGCTAAATATAATATAATATTGTCGTCTAGTCTACTAGTACACACATTACAGTATGATTATAACATAATAATATAGTGTTATAACATTTATAATATTCTTATAACATACTATTATAGTGTTATAACAAATACATTACAGCATTGTTATAACATACTATTATAGTGTTATAACAAATACATTACAGTATGGTTATAACATCATATTATAACATTATACAATTATAACAATGATGTTACAATGTTACAGAATTATAACATATAATATCATATCATATATGTTATATTATAACATATTATTTTCAGCATTGTAATATATACATTATTACATTGATATATTATGTAATAACATATACATAATAATAGCATTTTAAGGTATACATTATAGCATTATAACATATAACATTATAGCAATATGTACACTACACATCATATTATAATATTCACATAATATACAAAATACAATGAACATTATGTTAAGACTATGACAACATCTACAATATTACTACATAATATACTTATTTTAAAGTACACAATTATTGTATAATACATATATGTATGAAATATACAATGAGGTTTGTGAGGAGTAATAAATCTAAGAGAAAGAGAGAGTGACATTGGTACACTGGTAGGTTGGGGAGACAATATGGCAGGGCCAGAATACATTCCAGTTCCATAGTTGTGGCAAATACAGGGTTACAAACAAACTGTCCCATTCATTAATTGGTGATTAGTTATATTAATAAATTCATGTTGAAAGATACATGGACTAATGTGAATACAACTGTATTCAACACACTATAAACCAAAACTTAATTTATCACCTTGCTAATTTTGATCCAATGGAAATAAATGAATATATTTGATTATTTTAAAGAGGTTATTGCATCTCCTACAAAATATTATGTTTTATAACAAACACATTATAAGAGGACAATGGGTTAAAACCTTCCCCTAGACCATCCAATTTTATTGTAATCAAACATGCTCAATAATTGAAGTTAATCATCCAAATCACAACTTTGTGAAGGTATTTCACTCTACAACTCCATAGTCCCCATTAATATAAGTTTGAGTAATTTAAAATTTCATCGCCACTTTCAGAAATTTTTGTAGAAATAGAAGTATTTAACTATCTGGATCATAGTGCAGTATCAGTATTTAATACTGAGCATCTAATCCCATCTAGTTTAATCATTTTCACAACCAATCAATTAAGCTCAAGTTATTTCTAACCTAATGAGCATTGTTGAGCAAAGTGTACTCTTTTAAAGAGGAAGATTAAAAGTTAGTGTCCTGTGATATCGAAAGTTTTCCTCTGGACCAAATAAATACATCCATTGTTTTTCTTCTTTCTCATTATTGAACATGTGTGAATCAAAATTTGAATGTGCACATGATTATTTAGTTGAGAAGAATTCACTCAAAACTTTGTTCCTTCATTTAATTTAACCCTTTGAACCAACCTATTAATACTGTTATCTAAAAGGGCCAATAGTTTATATATTTATTCTTTTGGGATGGGGGGGGGGGAGATTATGCATTGTATTGATCTTACAGTGTTATGGCATCTTATATGATAAATTGATGGGTTTTCAGGGAGTCAAGGTCAAGGCAGTTACATTTTACATTAGGGTTCAAAGGGTTAAACTGGCAAAAATACACATTGAGAGGCATTTTGGTACACAACCTTGTGGACATTTAACAGTTATTAAATAGAATATATCTTCTACATTTACAATATAATCTAATAGAAATAAATCCCTCATATTAATGGCATATCATAATTCATAATAATAATAATAATAATAATACAATAAGTATTTGAGAAATATCATGTTTGTTATAGTCTTGAATGAAAAATCTGTCACTCTCTGTATCTTTCACTGTCTGTTCACCAAAAAGTTAGCATTTTTCACTTTTTCACATGGTTTCTATTTCGGTTGGAAACTTTCCTTGGCATATCCTTGGTATAGTCGTTTGTAACAAAAATTTTCATTTAATGTGTAAAGAAAGCTTCTTTCCTTGTTGTCCTCAGTTTTACTTATCAATTTATAAGTTCAAAACTACAAGTCTTAAGAGTAAATTATTACTGGGTGAGGTATGACATGTCCGTTACTTCACTGTACTTCACCATGTATTAAGGGCATGTATGGAAAACGTGGAGGACCACTCCCATTCAATGAAGCTGTATAGCTATCATAGACATCTCGATGAGTTGGTCTTTCAGGAGTACCTGAAAAATACAATTTCACATACAATGATAATTTAATGGCCACTTAAAATTCTCATATAATAGAAAAGTGTTATCAAGTGTTCTACAAATAGTAAGCACATCCCGAAATCAAATACTGATTCCAGATAACCTTATTCATATTCTCAGAAAATTCGAAAATTTTGTTTGACTTTCAGATATCCTTTCTTGTCCAACATGTATTCTTAGCGTCAATTTTTTCTACAGAATTCATGAGGTCATACAGACGCTTGATTTGCAATCAAAATATAAAGATATAGAGGCACAGAAATCCAATACTTGATTGTACAAATCTCACTGAATTTATGTGCATCTATTCATTTATTTGCTAAATATGCCTTAGAGAACTCTGTCTATTATCACCTTGAGAACATGAGATGCATGTGAGCATATTACAAATATTTTCAATGCAGTTGAAAGAATAATTGATATAATTCTGCTATAGAAATTTATCCACCCACCTTCTGTTTTACTGTCACAATCAGATAAATTGACTGATTTATTATCGGCTTCCGAATCAGGGTCAGCTGAATCTAAAACAAGGGATATATATTCATTAATATTCTTAGGGTTGTATATAGATTAGTGCAAAGCGACAAATACAAACAACACAAGCCTGGTTAGAAACTAATACCTTTTAATAAATGCTACAGAGCATTCATGTTAATTTCTAGGTTAGAGATTGCTATCAGTGTCTTACATAGGACACGGAATGCTATTTTCTTCAAATCTTCTACCATTGTACTCATTGTTCGGGAGATGTTATCGGACAGCAAGTTAAATAAGCCAACTTTTATTTACGAACTGATAGAAGTGAAAACTATTTGTATTTGGTAGAACTGAAATAATAGATGAATACCTGTATTGTTACGATTACAGTCAGGACTAGAGTTCAGTTTATTATTATCAATACTGCTAGAATTGAGACCAAGATTACCCGGACTGGTTTCCATAGTTTCTTGCATTCTTCTTCTCACTTTCTTTTCTTTTTTTAATCTTCTTTGTAAAATCACTACAGAAAATAAAACAGCAAAATTAATTTAAACTTACATCAAAATTGAAAATTGATATCATCTTTGTTGATCTAGAAACGACAAATAAAAAAAAATTGAAAATAAAAGTAAGTCAATTGTCAGATATTAAAGAAATAAAAAAAACTTTTTGACAAAGAAATAAAGAATTGAGTTAAAACAAAGATCTTTGTATTCATCATAGGAGAGAGAACAATTAAAATGTTGTAAAAATAATAAATAAATGTTGATAAGAATAAAATGTACTTATAATTATGTCTATGTACCTCTGTTTTTTTGTTCTTCCAATAATTGTTTTTCTATTGTCTCTCTCATGTCTCTTTCTTTCTTTAATTCCATCTTCAACTCAGCTAAAAATATATCCAAGGTATGAAATATAGTATATTATTCCACTTCTTTATATATTTAAGTAGAAAATAGATATTGTAGACAAAATATTAATTATTCATAACATCCTATATCCAAAATAATGAATAAATCAATGCTTAGAGATTTTTTTTCAATAAATGTATGATTTTCTTTTTCTAATTCTATTTTACATTAGTGCCGACTAGACAACTACTCTTATACAAGTACATTTACTTAGCATTGTTAAAAGCATAATTCAAAGATTATTTATAATTACTGAGCGCTTCGATTGGTTCATGCTCAGTGATAACACGGCTTGCTTTGATAGACAAATATATAACAGTGATCAATCCATAGAAAATCTAAAGATTTAAATTGGAGTCTGCTGATTAACTGTATCGAAAGCTATGACAAGTAAATCACTTTCTATTATGAAGCAATTAGGCAGACGAATTTCCATCTGACAAAAGCCATCTATTATAATGGACAATAATAAGTAGATGAAGAATGGGTGAACATTAGCAATAAATAATAGTATTTAGAAAAGTCTCGACTTTGTCAACTTCTCTTTTACGGCGAACTGTGATCTTTCCATTGTTAGAGAGCATGGAGATATAACCTCTCGGACCAGTGAAAGAATACAACTCACAGTATTAGATATTATAGAGAGGGGTAATACAATTATATCAGTAATGGTTCTCTCTTAATGTTTCTTAATGGCACATTTGTCACCTTAATTACAAGTGCAATTTAATTATCCAATAATTATTGCACCGAGATGTGTGTGGAAATGAACCTCATGCTAGTGTCAATCAATTAAGGTTGCTATGTATAATGTTACGTGTGTTGTTGAGGGTTGTTTTCACCTATTATCCTTCTTAATTAGTTTTAATAGTCAACTTTAATACACTTCTTTAACACTATCAACAAATAACTTCAATCTCTAACTTTATATGTCCTATCATGTATCTTATATAATGAATAAATCAAATTATTTTCTTCATCATTTTGATTCATATAACTACACTAATGCTCCATCAATTTCCTTAGTTTACGATGCAGGCATACATTCGTCACTGCAGCATCTTATTTTCTCACGCAGTTGTGAACAAGTGCAAACATGAAAATATGGAAATGTCAATAGACTTATATAAAAGAACCTGCCATTTTGTCTATTTATTTATCATTGATTGCAATATATAGCTAAGTAGTTGAAAATGATTTGACCATTGATTTTATTTATCTATTGTTTTGTATTTATCAATTGTTCCCTTCCAGTGTTTCAGCCATTTACATCACCATTAGTCAAAGAGTCTTCAAACAAAGATGTGATGGCACTGAAAATGGTTTTAATGTATTGTTGTAATGAGACATTGATCCAGTGGTGGGAAATGAATTGTGTATAAAAGAGATTGACAAATGTATGTTAAAAAACCTAATAATATTGCTCTTCCAGGACTATCATCAATGTTGTTTCCTTCGAATCAACGGATGTGAACAAATGGCTGTCAGTTACACTTCGTCTGTCAATCAAAACAAAGGGAATGACAACCATGTTTTTCTTTCAATATTTTGTTTTTTTGTTTTCTGCATGACAACCAAGTGTCCTCAAGTCCTATTAATGTCAACGCCCCTTCTGTTTCAAAAATATGGCGTTATTATACAATATTCCTATATCACAGCAATCTTGTATATTTATTTGCCAATTGATCATACCAATACTCTCCCTGAAAACTTTTTCTTTACCCTTTAGTATAAATACACATCTATTAAGAAATAGTAGGTGACAATTTAATATATGTGATGTAGTTAGCCTGTCAGGGAATGACTTGGGGGCCTTGTCTTTTAAATAGAACTCCATGCTACATCAATGATATAGAATGAATATAAAACTACTTGAATGAAGGACGAAATGAGAGATAATAATTATCAATGGGAAGCTGACATTCTCTATATTAATGAGTCTAAATATCATATTTCTCTTTTCATACAAGATGGAAAATTCCTTTTCTGAAACTTATGAAAGAAACTTTACACCAAAAGAAAAATGTCTGCAAAACTTTATAACCAAGAAAAATAATTCTATGAATAAATTGTACACATATTTTAAATACAAACAAAAAATCTAACAGAAAAAATATGAGAATAAATTGTCGAGGCAGAGGTATTTTATTACATTCCTGCTCTATTCTATCTTAATAAACGGGCAGTAAAGATGTATGAAGTGAAACATATTAGTCAAACTGATCACATTTCACACAAATAGTGTGTTTATCGAGATGTGATTATTATTATGATTTATGATGTCTGATGTAATAAAAGCGAGAATATTTACTAGTAATACAAGCGCCTGACAGACAAATTCCTCCATTTAATCATGATTATAGAGAGTTTACAATTTCTGGTCATGTTCCCCAGATTCATTCCCGTTCCTTATCATTGCTAATATACATTGATAAAAATTGCACTTAGAATAGCAGAGCTTATTAGTCGATTGTAAATTGCCGATATGACTGGCAAATCATATTAGCCCCAAGATGAATCTGATGAAAATTCTTTATGACGGCTACTTGGAGAACACAATCAGATTTCATTTCTAGTCAAGCGATGGCCATATTATTCCATCTGGCCTTTTTCTAATGGATCATTTGACAAATGCTGAAATATTATTGTTTCATGTTGTCGTCTTGCAAATACAGTGAGCTTGATTTACTGTGACCGATAGCCTATCTTTAGCCCACCCTTCACTGAATTATCCTCTCATTTTCTTATTTATTGCCTTTCCATTTAGTTTTGTGATCAAGTCGGTTGGGTTTTTCTAGTTTAACTGGTACACACCACCTCGGGGACAGTAATCTCCTCCTCTTATACAGAATGAGATAGTTAGAAAATTGTCGGAATGAGGCAGGCGATATTGTACGCTTCACTAGACATATTGAGATTAACGGCTAGGAAAAGAAAGAAAGGTAGCAGAACCCAATAGAAGTAAATCACTCATACAACTGTTTGCCTTATAATGAGGGGAATTATCTCTTCCAATAATGACCAATTTCTTGAATTTCATTCCTGGAAACCAAAAATGTTGGCCCTATAGCCAGGAAAAATGTAATAAAATGTTCAAAATGAATGAGTGTTTCTTGACAGATTTCCAATAATTTGCTTTATGAAAAGGCCCATCACTATTCCTTGAGCATTATAAGAATAATGTTGATTGAATTCAGTGGACCAATACAATAGCCGCAGGAAATGATCCCCTTCATGCAGTAGAGGATATTTCTGATTTCTGCCGCCATATTAAGACACGTGAATGAGAACTGTTTAGATTTAGGCTCGTTAACGTCTGACGACAGGTAGTACTTCAAAAGATGGCGTTGACAGGTGGAAAATGAAGATCAATGTCAAATTATATATCAATGCAATAAATCTAATTGAAGCTGGCAATAAGAAACAGAGTATTGGTTTTTCAACATTTGGATAAACACCTTAATTGTTTTTCCTTGACAACTGAGCAGTTTGGATAATGAGGGCCCCTATTATCATTTATTACAGCTTTTATTGGATTGCTTTTTAATATCAATCTTCACATAAATTCATTACCTAAACCTATTTTATGTCTTGATAGAAACAGAAATCAGCCTTTCACGTCCATCTACCCGTAATCTCGCATTTAAAAGAACGTCAAATAGAGAAATATTTTTCAATTTTCTTCCCTATTTTTTCGCTCAAATTGTCGTCTGTCATTATTAAAGGAAAATAATAACAGTACATCTGTCATGTCTGACAAATTGATGAGTTCTACGAATTTTCATGTCTGATCAAAAACCATTATTAAACAGACAAATCAAGGCATTTTACATTTCTGTGACTATTATTAGAAGAAAGAAACAGATGAAAATTGGTAGACAAACAGAATTATCTAATCATGTACAAACCTAAATGACAAACTGAAATGTCTATCAAATAAAATAATGTAAAAATCTTCATAAATGACACAAATAAAACAAACATAAAATTTGAAATGACAAAGAAAGAATGCATTGTAAAACATTTATTACTGATGACATCATTATTTTGTGAAACATTTGACATTTTGTTAAATTATGCCATCAAAATCGAGAAAATTAAAGTTGCTTTTCGCAATACATTTATCTCTATAAATAAACGTGAAAAACAAGAATATTGTAATCCTACAACAATAATGTAAGAACTGAATCTGAGTATTTCAGATCTTTTAATCTGGCTATAAATGTTATATTAATCATTCACATGGCAAATCTATAATCAACTCTATTGGCCATCAGGTGGCTGACATATTAAATGGATTACAACAGCAGCATGTTGCTTACTGTGGCAATGGTACTTGGCCATCAAGATTATTTAGGCTAAATTTTGTCAGAATTTCAAACATTCATAATTTTGCTTGGAATAAATTAATTTGACTGAAATTTTCAAAATATTCATATTTCATAATCTGTTTCAAAATTATTATAGCAAGAAAGGTTGGCTTTTTATCTAAATCGTACATAATGCATCTTTAATAGCCTGTATGAAAAAACCTTTCCAATAAAGCCGGTCAATAAAACTTTAAGGCAAACAGCTCAAGGGAAACATAAATATTTTAAAATCATTTAGAATTAATGAAACTAGCTTTGTCTGGTGAAGCAATTGGCAATATTTTTTTGTGAAAACTTTCTGGCAACTAAGTATAACTTTATGGCATTGAAACTTTTCTCTGTCAGTGCAAAACATAATTGTACAAAATGCAAAATTAATCATCTTTCCAGAAAAGTTCTTCTATTTTTCATCATTATACAAAAAAGGAAAAATCAATTGATAAAACCCATTTACCATTATAAAATAATTTGTGTATATTTTAAGAACTTTGTAAACCCTACAGTTTAAAATTAACTTCTGGACAAGATTATATAGTCAAGCATCTGCATGCACCAATCGGGTAAATGTTTATTTCGTTATTTTGAAAAGAGTTCTGTGTTTTCTCTCAATAAAAGAACATAAAACGTAAAAGAAGGCCAAGAATAATATAAGTAATTGTACATTTCCTTTTATTTGTGATTCTTAAAACATAAGCTACTGGCTGCCTCTTATCTCTTTGACAAAGTTAAAGAAGATAAGAAGGGGAGATGAAAATGGGCGAGAAATTGTACATGTGTATGACAAGCGTATATTTCATCTGTTCTGTGTCTGTCTGCCAGTTCATACTCATATACAATCAACAGTTTACATTGCCAACCTACCTAAATGGTAAACAATCCCTCCAGTTCTCCTATTTAATTATGTGATAGCTGTTTGATTTACAACACCTTACCAACATTAATGATTTTTATTTGATTTTTCTGATTCAACATCCACCCTGGCCTCTAGTAATACTGGCTGAATATATTTTTTTTAAACGATATATCATTTCGTTTTTTATCGTATCTCGTGAATTTAAAAATTCAAAATTGGATTTTTTCAGCAAAACCAGCATTTAAACATTATGTCAAATATATTATTTGCTTAAATTTTACAAATTTGCTTAAATTTTTTGACTTTTAAAAGCAATTTTGTTTTAAACCAGATTTAAATTCTGGAGTATTGTATTTTATAGGGTATAAGTCTATGTAGAATATAAGTTTATCCGGCCTTCAACCATGGGGACTGTTTTTTTAACTGGTCATTTTGAAAGGTAGTTATGTTTTAAAATTAAGCAAGCTATTTATATTTACAAATGTAAAGGGGTAGTTGGTAAGAGATGGCAACAGGCATTCATTACCTATTTTAAACTATTATAGCAGCGCCTTATCTAAATCTTAGAAAATGTTTAAAGATAAACATGTCTGATCAAGTATATTAGGTAAGTGCTTAGACTAAGCCATACGCTACATCTTTTTCTTCAAAAGCTGATATTCTCGAAAGGCTCATTCAGGGCAGAGAATTACAACTTCTACAAGCCTACTGTCTATAAATTTTCCCCACTTGTATGTGACGAGAAGTATGTGGTCGCATGCTTAGTCCCCTGTTTCCTCTCTTCTGTGTTAAAGACTCCTGTGCGTAAGAAAATTATTGAAATAGTCGTGAAATGTCCTAGTTTGTGTTGTGGTTCTCATCTCGTTCATCAGTTGGTTTGACATTGTATCAATATATTATAATGATCCACAATACATCTATTGCATAGAGGCTAATGCCACCCAGCATATACAATATCATTACCTTGTATTTCTTCTAATGTCTAGTTCAGTCTACCAACATAAGCCAGCTTTGAAAAAAAGGCTGGGTAGATAGGTAGATATATGTAGCTTGTACTTATAACCAGCTCAACTTCAGTATCTTGAATGGCCTATTAGTGTGAAGACAAATTGTCAGGAATCCACAATTTCATTCTACTCTCATCTATATAAATTACAATAACTACAATATATACTAAATTATAAAATACCACCATTTTCTATCTCAGATAGATTTAATGTGTTTCGGATGAGTCATCAATTCTGGGTTCTGTGCCTTAAAAAGGAAACATTTATTTAATAATCCATTTACTTGATGTGTTTATCTATCTCTCTATCGTCATATAATGACATCTTTTTATCTATACCTTTACTCACATACAGTGTCAAGTTTCACAACTATGTATATTACAAAAAAATCAACTTAATCACATAGAATTGTCAACAGAATCATCCAAGCGACAGAAAAATCTTTCAGCCATTAAAAAAAAACTATTTATATTATTTAAAGTCTGTCTATGCTTAGAATTAGTTTTAAACCTCCCCACCATTTTAAAAGAGTGTCCCACAAAATATAAAGAATTGTATAAAATTGACTGTTTTTTAAAGATATCTTTGAAGGGTGTTTATTGGTTTTGTACAGTATTATCACCCATTTAGCTTTTCTTTCACATCTATCTACATTAAAGCTTTAATATCTCCTTTGTTCATCAACTGACAAGTTTGGAAATAAAGGAAATCTTTCAGATATATTGTAGCCAAGGTGAGAATAACACACAATAAAACAGATCTGGAAAAATATCTCTTTCTTCCAGTCAGTCTGACTTGTTGTCCCCCTCAATGGCTTGCTTCAATGCTGATTTAGACCTTCTGATATTGAGTCTTGTCTTAATCAACTCTCCTATTATTTATGATTCGTCCCTTTGATTAGATAAACAAACCACATTAGTCATAAACAAATAACATATAAATCAATCTATAAATCATTCTTATAAAATCATTCATTCTGTTCTTTAAACCCATGGCAAGCACCATGCATTTAAACCCATGGCAAGCACCACGCATTTAAACTGTGCGTACACTGTAGCCTTTTAAAGTATACGTTTTTGGTTTGCTAGTATACAGTAAACTAGAATTATTGTTTCTCTTTTCGTGATAACTCATTTCGACAGTTATTTCATTTGTCAAATTCCTTTAATTTGGTTGCGATCAATAGTAGCACATCATGCTCAACTCTTGGCCATTTTGCAACTATCATGGTCGTTTTATTTTCTATGGCCATGTTTACAATGCTCAATTCTTGGGAGGAACTTTTCTGTTCAAAAATTATATTGTGACGCATCATTACATTGCATTTTAAAATACATGGGAGTAATATTATTATGTTATGTTGGGTCATTTCATCTTAAATTAAATCATGTTCAAACAGAGATGACAGGGTCTAGGGCAGAATATATTTTGGGGCAATATTCAGTATTCACTACCACTACGTTTTTGTGCAGCAAAATTGTTCTGCTCATAAATTCTTTAATTGAAACAAACATCAAAAGGCAATTCATTTAGGTCACAGCAGGCCGCTAATGGCAATGGGAGGAAAATTCTATGAAATGAAATTATTTCAGTTTGATTACAATTTCTTTTCATGTTGTGTTGAAATAAATTTGTAGGCGATTCAAGGATTAGACAGTGTTTGGTGAAACACTTATAAAAACTATTCACGATTTATAGACGGTTGTCAGAGGGAAGTAATACATCAATTACTGCATGTCATGTTTTATGAATGCTCCTCCTCCAAGAGACCTCTATAGTGAACTATTTTACTAGCTTAATACAACTTATAATATATTAAATATACAACTGTATTATGATTTGGGTTACACTATTAACATCAGTGACGTTCTAACTAGTGTGTGTCAATGTTGTCACATGTAGCTTTTTCTTAGGGTAGCAAACACAGTCTAATAAATTGATAAGATATAATTTCACTCCCACATTCACTTATCACATTGGAATATGTTAGTGCTGAATTAATCTGTTTTAAAAACCAGTTTATCCTTTATTAAGGGAAAACTGTCTTTCAAGTTTAGGAAATTAAGTCTCTTCCAAGTACATGTGTAGTTCTGAATGTTGTACCATTTTAGTCAGTAGTATCTTTATCATTTCCCATTATGGATAGAAAACAACATGTGATGAGTTAACAATTTGGTGTTTGTTAAGCTGCAGTTTAATGATAATAACTAGCACACATCAATCGGATTAAAACATACATCCTATTTTGTTTTTAGCCAATGAACTTTAGGCATGTTGTGGGTAATCCACTAGTAACATCAATGCTGATTGGTTAATCAAATGTCTCACATCATAGGGTCAAAAGCTGCTCGTATGACCTCTCACGTGACCTATTGATTGCAACAAGCGGTCAGATGTTCATGTGGTATAGGCCATCGAAAGTACAAAAGATAGGTTGCCAGGCAACAATACATACGCCCACAGCAGCTAAATCGTCAACAAGGGTTGTCGCATATTTTTACTTTTTTCGGTAATGAAACATTTGTAATACACTAAAACTGATTAAGAGTAACAACTCATTATGTAATTATCAGAAAATCATTAGAATTTGTTTGCTTTTTATAATGTTTTGCCCAACGCTAACAATTAGTATGCGAAACATTTAATATCATGGATTTAGCTGTTCAGTTATCAAAATTCATTGAAAATCAAAATACTTGTTCGTTTCAACATCTTAAACTCTTAAACTCTGTGTATCAATCTGAAGTCAATCGGATGATAAGTTTGACCTCTATAGCGTCACAAGATTTTTTTAAGTTATCACGGGAGATAACTCTGGTAGTAATTATTTGAAATCGCTGAAAATCAATAGGCTTCTTCGTCTTATGACCTTAAACACTGTGTGTAAATTTAAAGTCAATCGGATATTAATCATGGCCTCTACAACGTCCACAGGATTTTTTGAAGTGATCAAGGGCCATAACTCCGGCAGTAATTATCAGAAATCGCTGAAAATCAATAGGCTTCTTCGTCTCATGACCTTAAACACTGTGTATAAATTTAAAGTCAATCGGATATTAATTTTGGTCTCTAGATCATCCACAAGATTTTTTTAAATGATCAAGGGCCATAACTCTGGCAGTAATTATCAGAAATCGCTGAAAATCAATAGGCTTCTTCATCTCATGACCTTCAACACTTTGTATAAATTTAAAGTCAATCGAATATTAACTAGAGCGTCCACAAGATTTTTTGAAGTGATCAAGGGCCATAACTCTGGTAGTTATTATCAGAAATCGCTGAAAAACAACTTCTTCGTCTCATGCCCTTAAACACTGTGTATAAATTTAAAGTCAATCGGATATTAACTTTAGCCTCTACAGCGTCCACAAGCAATCGTGGACGCCGGACGGACGGGGGCGACGACAATATACGACCACATTTCAGTGTGGGCGTATAAAAACGAAACGAAATATACATCTGTACTTCAATCGGATTGATCACACAGTCACCTCGGAATCTTTAAAATCCCTGAGCAACACAGGAATCCCTTGCAAACTATGTATTGTAAAAGTTGAATTTGTGACAGAAACATCAGTGAAAATGGTTCAATTCCATTCTTTGTCTATACAAATCATGCACCGTTACCATAGACTACCCATTATCTACTAAACAGCGGCCCAAGCAAATATCTCATATTCTACTCGACCTGGGATCTGAAAACTGGCAATTTAAAACTTTAAAACTAAAGTTTACTTGTGTGTGTTGGGCAGATAACTGAGATAAATTTATTGTTTGCCCTTCAGGCCCTTGGTAAGCCATAGATCATATTAAATAACCTGTATTCAAAGCTAAATATTAATTAACTACAAGACACAAAATCAAATATCGAATTACTCAACATTTTAAAAATTTTACAATACAATTGTCTTGTATTACCATAACATTTTAAACAAAAGAATATTATTTTCGTAAATAGTCATTTAATTAACAGTCATTTAATTAACAAACTTCATTACGTGATATGTAAACAGTGACAAAATCAATTCTATTTGTTTTCTGTTTAGAAACGGAGCATCAAATTCTATTCAAATTCTTATTTTTTTTTATTAAGCTTTTTTTTTTGTTTTGATTTGACTTTTTAATAAGCAAATGCAGTTAGAAGAATATGGTGGTTACTTAATTCCAATGAACTGACAAAGATAAATGGCTGACAAAAAAACAGCCTACAGTCGCATTACCGGCAATGATTTTATTGGAAAGTATTAAAAGAAAAGCTGTCAATACAAACAGTCTGCTAAAAAGACAGAAAGAAAACAAATGGTGGTGGCCATATTTTCAAGTTGACAATATGGTACGTTATTAACAGTTAAAAGCTTTCTATTCTTAATCAGGAAAAAAACTCTGACCACAACAACGACGAAACAAATCAAATCAAATAATGAAATGTAGAATTCTTTCTTGGAGTTTGTTTTTTACACATGTCCCACGAGGATAAGGATTGGACTGTTACTCATGAAATAAAATCAAGTTGAGTACCTTGGTGTATACACTTCTTCACGACCAACTGTTTTTAGTAGTCTAGTCGACAATGGGAAAAAGCTTTTTAAAGGCTAATTATATAACCTTGAGACGAAATGACATTTGGAAAGTAACCCTCTTGGCAAATACAATTCATTGTTTTAGCTTGATTTGCCAATAAAATTCACTCATGCAAAAATATAACAAAACCCAAAAGCACAACTCCATTCCAAATCTATTTCTATTATGAAACGCGTAAATGAAATAGAATCATGTCTGATTTGTCGATGATGAATTGGGAATGGTGAATTATTAATAAGAGAATGATTGAGAGAGAATTGTAATGACTGGGTATTAATATGAATTGTTTGGTTGTGCTACATAAATTACAAAACACAGCTAAACCCAATAACAATCATCATTTTACCATAGTCATTAATATAAACCCCTGGGCTAAATACAACAGGGGTGCCCAGGTTTCCTTCTACAGCTAAACAGATTATTCTAATAAACATGTACCATGTGTTGGTCCTAAAATCACCTGTTTGTAAAGGACTTGAAACCTGAATTCTCTATATCTAAATACGAATCTTCAGTGACCGACGCCGATGAAAGTAATTGAATCAAAGCTAAAATAGGCGATTGATTCTCTTAAGTTACTGTTAGCAGACAGCCATGTCCCTGCATATACTGGACAGCCAGATCCCCTCGTATACTGGACAGCCATGTCCCCTCGTATACTGGACAGCCATTTCCATGTGTATGCTGGACTCACTTTTACATCACAGATATGTAGAATATTTATTTCTAAAATTGCACTGAACCAACAATTAAATAGCACAAAAATGACCCGTATCTGACGTTCTATCAAAGGTTAGCATAATGATCATCCTTAACTAAGGTGTGGTGACAGGAAAGGGAATGCATACCCTGCTTTGTGCATGGCACACATCAATAGAAAACTATAACAATGGATTTATTGTTCCTTTTCTTATGGAATGGTAGAACATCAAGCATGTGGATTAGTAGAACTTCAATCATGTGGAATAAGGGTGTACTAAGTCCCATTTTACCAATTTCAAAATTCCAAAATATTGACTGAGAAGCTATGTGTTCATTGGCTGATTTACTACTTCTAATTAAGCAATAATTTCTACGAGACTGACAAGCAAACTTTAAACAAGATTAAAGACAATTTTTCAGTCATGTTAAGTAGTGAAATGAAATATTTCAAAAGATTTTGGCAACAACAGACACCTAATCAAATACATCAATTTAAATACAGAATTTTTATCGAGGTTTTAATTGGATAGCACTGGGGTTCGATCAAAAATAAGAAATCATTCACCCTGGTAAATTTCTACAATATAATACGGTAAAACCACTGTGGCATGCAACAACACAAATGAGAAGAAATTATTGGCGATGTATGCACCATGGGATATGAAATCCCCCAGATCAACTCGGCCAGACATAAACAATGTTCGGGCATGGATAATCACTGTCAGTGCAAAAACAATCACATTACAAATAGTATATTGAATGAGGCCAAGCATAAAACTAGGATTTGTTTCCTATCATGGAAATAATTGCTAGAACATGATAATTACCAAAGACAAGGCTTTCACTACTCATAACTCCATCAAATACATGTAGCTTTATATTTATATTATTCATATCCATATTAAATGCAAAACATTAAACATTGTTTTTTTCATTCCTTTTATTCCAGCAAAGCTATCATATTGAAAGGCTAATCAAAGGCTTAGTGTATTATAAGAGTAGAGGTACTTATGTAGTGTGTGTAATAGCAAAGCCTTCTCTGTCTCCGTATCTAGCTGAGCAGAGGCCATTAGTGTTAGGAGCATCGCTCTTTAGTTTCAGATTATTCTAATAATCTATCTATTTGTTTGTCGTTGGGATAAAAATTCTTTTCAATCATCACAAAGTGATCGTTAATTTTCTTCATAGCTGAATGACTTTTCTTAATAGCAACATTACCTCCCAGTCATAAGATCTATTGAAATGAATCGCATCCAAATCTTTTATCTTTAACACGGACAAAATGAAATAAAACATTATACGAAAAATTTGTTCTGCTGAAAATCATACTTTGTTACAAAATTGATTAAATGTTATTGTTGTTAAAAGAGTTTTTATTCCATTTTACTTTAAACTATAAAGGGAGATAAGACAATATTGTGTTTCAGATATCATGAACAGACCGGAACCTGCCCCATTCATTGAATTAAACAATTTGTTTTAATATGTGACTGCTACAGGTTAGATATAAATTATTGAAAGGATGGGACAGAAATGGTGTATAATACTACCTATGGCATTCCGAGACTAACACATGGTACATTTTATTTAATAACCCATCTCATGTACAGAGACTTTGGAATTGGGAGGAAGCCAGAGAACCTGTGCTTTTTATGAATGTTCGTTGTAGGGCGCTGAAATTTGAACTTTATTAGAATTATAATTCAAAATACCTTTTTCGAGGTTAATCTGTCGTTCATAGTGCCTTGCATTCTCCGCAGCCACCTTAAGTAGACCCTGTATGTTGAGCAGTAGTGTTTCGATGGAAGATATTCCCATTGTTTCTCCATTTACAAGTTGACTGGCATGTGACATATTCTCATTGGTTGATTTATCGGTGGGTTCTTGCGCAAATGATGTGTCGTTGATATCTGATTTGTCATCTAAATCTGAAAATATAAAATTCATGATAATAATATGTGAGGTAACATTTAAATGTCAGAAGTGACTATTATTCTAATCGAAACCTCTCCTTTACTTCTGCTTCCAGCCAGTCATGGATCAGAGAGTAGTCTATAAGCAAAGGATGAAGGTGGAAGAGCAGAAAATTTTGTTGCTTCAATTTTCTAGGTTAAAGGTGCAGTTACACCCTTTGACAATAAAACTCTCTTACAATTATTAAACATTCCTGGAATATAACTGTTACAAAGGGTTACAATTTGAATATTAAAAGTTAGTCAGTAATTAAATGGTCTCCTGGATGAAATTACATATTTTCATGACAGGATTTAAACCAAGTACTTTAATATAGACTCCTATGTTCCCATTGTAACTACTGTAAAATATAGACTCAATGTAACCAGGGCAAAATTAATGTCATCATATCAGCAACGGTGGAAAAACGATATTATATTATTAGACAATGTTTTTGGGACGATTCCATGCATTTACAATCATTTATGCGAAAGGTATGTAATCTGTTCATTAGAGAGGTTTGCGTTTTATGTGCATTTGTTTTTGAGTGAGCTCTCATCTAAATATCATTTCTGTAGCGATTATGTTGTCTGCAGTCTGCTATTTAGATCTGTCATTATGAGATAACTGAAGAGCGGGAAAGAAAAGAATTAGTACCTACAACATCTACATACCAAACTAACCCTTTCTTACTATAAAACAACTCATCAACATCGGCAGACGCCATACGAATCATACAAAAATTAGAAATATTAAGTTTACTCTGTTCCATTTTTTACGCATTCATTACCCACTAATCAACATGTGGCACTATCATTAGGTGGCGTATTGATTTAAAAGAAATCTTTAAATTGCATCACTTCTGAAGCACATAAGCAAAAATAAATTACCCCATGTAAAGTATTCCCTTTTAAACTAACATTAATTACAGAATCGGCATATTACTGGTCTTTAAACCCCAAACTCTCGTTTGATGTTTCATTTGGGATAATATCAAAACACAAGTATTGAGATGAAAGCGGCATTATGGCTTCACTTAGTTGCACACATATGTAATGATTATTAACAGAGTTGATCGTCTGGTCTGTGTAAGCGCTTACACCATTTCTCATTTGCCCTGTATTACTTACTTAACTTACATAGTATGTAATAGTGCCTACTGTCATATTCCACTCTTTTATAATAGGCACGGCTGTGCATCCGACCAATTCCAGGCGTATGTTTTCTGGTATTCCCGGGGACCTAGTGAGACTATTTATTATTAGGTTGTATAATTGCTTACATCAAAGAAACAAACATACGTTTCTTTCTCTTTGATTTCAATAATGAGGGTAGAACTTATAATAAGGTGGGCAATATACACATAAAAACTAATTAGTAAAATGACGTTAATTTTTTTCCTGTTTGTCTTTATAATGAACTGCTAACTTAGTCTACTTTATTAATCGTGTACTTGGTTTTCAAACTTTTAATGAATACATGATATTGAGCAAACTTCAAAGCAAATTAACTTTAACTTTGATATCTGCAAACATTAAAATTCTCTTTTTCTTCCATCTTTCAAAATTATTTTCTAAGATTTATTTCCTCGAATCTAGTATCACTTTATCAGGTCATGTGACCAGTTAAAAGCGATGAGGTTTTTTCATGACGGGTTACAAAATGTCTGTATCTCACTGCAGACGGCTAACAGCAGAAATCAAAGCTACTTCATCCCATATTAATTAGTGCACTTGCATCAAAAGTTCTGAATCTCTATCAGGAATTATGGCGCTGCCATTTTATCGCCAATTTGATATCATTTGCACAATTACTGAGCCCAAGAAATGAAAGCATGTGTAAAAGTGATATGAAGTGTATTTGAGTTATGTTAAATATAGAGTGTAAATAGGTTTCCCATATTCCTACACCCAACCTGTTACAGTCATTAGATGAATGTTCTGTGTTTTCTCTGTCCAATGCACTTGAAATATTGCTTTCATAGATATATATTTTACTAATTGCAACATAGAGAAAATCTGCCCAGTGCGCTCACACCTTTGGTAGCGATAACTTTTCTTACTACCACAGATGTAAACAAGCAGATCGCTTAACTTTCCAAACAAACACCGTGATTAATTTACTTTTAAATCATATTTTTGCTCTCTTTCTTCGTTCATTATACCATCTGGGCCTACTTAATGTACATTTTCCACGGAATGCAGGAGATACACGTAAATTCTATAATTCACCAGATGATATTATACTCCATATTCCACGGGTTTTGGTAAGTTCATCATAAGTTCATTAAATACAGAACAGGACATTAAAAAATAACCATTGCATATGATTGTCTGGTAGATCAATCATAACAATATTAATGCTATCCTATCCTTCCTAATTCAATAAACACACTATTTCACGCATTATGAATATTATCATAAGTAATAGTCTGTATTTTTTTTGCTGGAGTCGTCCAAATATTTTCTCACAATACATACAAGATTGACATATTTCGACCTGAAGCACCAAAGAGTAAATTAAACTTTTATGAAGTTCTCGAACTTTGCCATTAGTCATCTAGAGTGTATTTATTGTTTCTACCTTCATCGTTATATTTGTCATCGTGATGTTTATTCTAATTCAAATCTAACTGTCTACTTAAACACTCTGCAAAAAAACTCCATAAATATAGGTATGCAAAAACGCAGAAAGGTGGATGCTTTTCCTCGTGTATTAATTAAGATCAATATTTCTTTGTTCTTGTTTATTTATAAAACAAAACTCACAGTGCAAATTTCTCCATCCCCTTTTATCTCTGCCTATTTCATTCACACTCGAAGAAATTTACGCTAATTTCCTTGAATACATAAACATAGATATCTAACAGAGGCTGTTAGAAAAACAAGGTGGTTTGTATTACCGCGCTCCACTCGATAACCCCCAGTGTGTGCATTGACAGCATGTGAAATGAACGTTATGTCAGAAAGGCTGCGATTGACACATTCTTCATGGATATCGGAAATGACGCGACCAGTAAAATTATTAAAACAAATTATTTTGGCAGATTCTCTCAGTTTTTTGCCAAAAAGATTAATATGTCACTGACGAGGAATTCCTACGCAAAAAGTTTTGCATGTTAGATTATGACATCCCTGATATCTTCTACACTTATTGATAAGTCTGAAATATCTTGCAATTTTTACTTTCGTCATTTTTTCAAAATAATCATTGATTTTTGCCATTTTACAAATAGAAGTTTTACATACATTGACAGGGTTTTGTTTTTGCCATACATTGAGAATAAAACAAGTTTACATAATTAGATAAAGACAAATGTAGAACTGTGTAGTGACACTTATCACTAGACTGCAACAAACACAAGTATATTATTGGTTTTTTAATGTTTCTTTCCGTATGTTACATTAACTCTTCTAAAAATATGACAAATTAAAGATTTGGCTATAAGATTATCTATGTAGCATGTCGACATATTATTCTCCAGTATCTAAATTCAATAACGATCAGGGATTGACAATAGCAGACGACAAAACAGAAACAAAGTAGACAGCAAGAAAACTAAGTGCTTTCCTCTTAATTCACTGGAAAATGTTTTAAATAATGGAATTGGTTTCCGCTGACATTTATTTCTAATTGTTTTATGGTTTTGTATTTGGAGAAGAAAATTTAACTTTTTTTGATCATTAAGAGGATAATCAGTTTGAGAAAAGAAAATATTAATTCATAGTTGATCAACAACAATCGCACAACTTGAAATAGGAAATCATAAAAATTGACAATAAGTCTACAAACAAAGGTACATATAAAATAATTCAAATAGCTGGTACTGAATTAAACATGGTAATTCACTTTTCCTTCCGAATGGGTGGAGGGTGTAAAAAAAGAATTACAAAAACTACCACAACTAATCATAAAACTTATGTCAAAAAACAATTTTGAAATTCTTGAAGAATATGACAACTTTATTATTTTTAGTCTCTCCACACCTGATTATTTTTGATTTTTGTTTTTTCAAGGTTTGCAGGCACTTCATCAATATGAGATCTTGCAGTCATCTAAGAAAGCTCAAGTATATCTTGAGATCAAGTTTTCATACAAAGTATGTTTCAAAGCTTCAAGAAGTTTCTTAAATTCAAAACATGCTATTATGTCTTGCGAATAAAAAATACAAGTTTCTTTGATTTCTTAATCATTAACATTAAATTAACTTGTTGAATGAAAAATGAATAAGAAGCGTGGATAATTAAGTTCAAATCTCTTAAATTCACAAAACTGAATTAGTTTTAATGTGACGCCTAATACAATGTCTTTAATTCACATGTATCGTTATCTCACTGATTTACTGCTAATGAAATAAAATGAATTTTACAGGTACAAGAAAGCAATGGAAAGGGATTCATTTACAAACAACCATATATTTTCCAGATTCCGCAATAAGAGTTGTTTGCTTTTTTAATTAAAGAATTCTTTTATTTTGTGCAAGTGAGGATGATAGATAGTTCAGTGGGTAATTCTATCTGAAACGCTGGTCTCTAATCTTAGTTTATAGGACTCTAAAGAATCCTACCAAAAGATAAAATGAACTTTGATACATTTGGAGTGTTTTTGTTCAGACTAATTTCTTTTATTATTAGGTGACAGTCTCACAGTTTATTAAGTGTGAGCTGTAACAAGATCACAGGTCTACTGTAAAGATTTAAGAACTGTATTCAGCTATATCTTTAATAGGTTAGTCAGGATTATATTTAGTTTTTCTTTTCTCTTTTTGAAATAAAGGACAAAGAAATGCTAATAATCTTATTTAACTGTGTTTTTTACATAAAATACAATTTGTTTTTCAGGATATAAAATATAATATATAGCTTTACATTCATTTTTTTATACAAACAGACGTTCACTACAAATCACCATTTTTTTTATACAAACAATAGTTCACTACATACCACCATTTTGAAATGTTATGGGAATTGGTTTAATACTCCTGTCCTTTTCAGACTAATGTAAGTTAATTTTCAATGTTCTTTATATTTCCAACGCCATGAACAGCAATTGGTACATGGGTGAACATCAACAATGTTTTACACAAGTTCTGCTATCCATGCACATGGCCGATTTGAAACCATATTTCTAACAATGATTTGAAAAGTTTAAACATTGTCTTGTAGGCAGAGAATATTCTCATTCTGTCAAAAAAAACAAATGAAATTACCATCATCGGGATCTTCATCTGATAATTTATCATCATCCATCTCTTCTTCATCACTTCTGGGATGTGAAGATGGTTTCTGGTCCTTATAATGGCCGTTTACATGCAGATTGAGAGGTTTATTATCTGAAAACCATTATGTTAAAAATATAACCTAAATAATGACAATAAAGATAAAAAATCAGCAGAATGATAATGATACTGAGGAAAGCAGAGAAAGATACAGGCAACTAGTCTGAAATATCTGACCTCTTCCAGGCCTCTGATAGCCACAGGATAATGTTTAACTTGACAGAGGATTGTTCTGTTCAGATGTGTTAAATTTTTGTTGGGTGCTTTATTCATCATCCAGTAATTGACCCCAGTAAACAAGAACTTTAGTTTCTGAGCTAACATCAGTCTAACAGGCTATGAAGAGTTTGAGAGGGTCAGATATGGAAGACAGTAAAAAGATAAGTTAGATATGGAACACAGTATAGAACAGCAGACCATGTAACAGAACAGATGAACCTATAACTAGACCAAGCAATCATCTCAACAACTACAAATATTGATAAACTTAATTCTAAAATAATGGAGAATGTCTTACATTAACCCTCGGATTTCTGATTTTGGTGAAATAGACAGTTATAACTTCAAATAATGGGGGGGGGGGATAACAGGCCTTGCCGTTTGTACAGGGGCAGGCGTGCGCGTAACACACACCTTATTTATTGAACTATCAGGTCCTCCTATTAAATCCAATTTCATTTGTTGTGTTGCCTTGTGTTGCGCTTTATATTGCCATCTATATATTTTCTACGATTATCTGATTGACTGACTTACAATGTAGTTGTATCTGGGATGGTTGTCAACAGTAGCAACAAAAGGGCTAGGGTTTCCTTCCCCTATAGACCTGGCCAATTTGACATTTAGTGAAATATCTTGAGTGCGAAAGTGTCATAACCAACCTCGGAAAAATTCCATGATTTGAAGGTGGCCACTTAATCTGTTTCACAGAGAATTACTTATGAATTATCTCTGTAACAGATGACTGTCTACAACACGTGCATTGACTCAACGGCTCGTGCATTGTTTACATAACACCTAACTGCTTCGGGCAAAATGATGCATTTTACTCATTTTAATACCCATTTACACTACACAGGAAATATTTTTAACTACAAATACTTCAAACGTCTTTATTTATTTTTCTTATACTTCAAAAAAATGTTTTGAGAATTTAATTTGTCGGAGTAAGTTAATATGCCGAACTCATTAAGTCTTGTCAATGTCATGCTTATCAGTGATTGTAGCGGCCAAGCGAATATTCACTGCGGGATCAGTTTGGTGGCCAATCTGACTCTGTTCCCACCGACCGCTGACGTAATAAATGTCAACAAAGACAGCCAGAAAAAATAAATCGTTTCGGTACCGACTTCACATGTCCAGCCATCAAGCATGACAAATAACGTGGTAGTCGATCCAGCCATGCGCTCGAAACATAGTTGTAAGTGTTATTAAATCTATGGCTCGAAACTAAGCTGTTTTCCGCATCCGGTAAAGGGAGATAATGTCGTACCGACAACTCTCACTAACATTATCGTCTGTGCATTCGCTTCGCCAGCGATATAAGCCCCGCCAAACTATATTGATTTTTTTTTCGTTCACAAAAATCTGGCGTGCGCGATCAAGACACACCTCGGGGGCGGTTTGCGTGCGCCTAGGCGTGCGTGCGCGATCGCGCGCCTCAAAACGCAAGGCCTGGGATAATCGATACTCAAACTTCACGTTGTACTAAATATAGTTATCTGTCAAAAATTTGGGGGGGGGGGGGGGGTCATTGATACTCCAAACTTCATGTTGTAGTAAATATAGTTATCTGTCAAAAGTTGGGTTAATGACTTTGATAAACTAAAATAATGAACAATTATACAATACACTTAAACAACAAATTTATCATATCAAAGTTGTCATGCACTTTTAACACCAGGACATAAAATAATCAAAGACAGAAATTTTGTTTGAGAAAAGTACTAATAACTCAAACAAAATGCATTTGGAAAAAAGCATAAATAAAATGAATAGGGAAGATGAAAATGAAATAAGGATGAACTAGAAAACTTGCATTTCATTAGCTGCAGTGCAGGATACATACTGGTATATAGACTTCCTAGGCCTTTATGTAAAACATGGTCACTATTGTAGGGCGAGTTGGGGTTGTATGTTCTTGGATTTCCTTCAATCACATCATCACGAGTCCTGAAAAACAAAAGTCTTACATTAAATATCTGAAAAATATTTTTGAAAGATTTCTATTATTCAAATAGTAAGGAGGTAAAATTCAAAATTATTTCGCTTAAAACCACTGGCAGCTACTTTAATGTGCAGTTGGATTATTGATATTGTACAATTTGGTCTTCAAATCAGAAACAGACAGTAAGGTGACCATATCATTATTTCATTTTTCAATATTTCATTACAGGTTTTTCTTCTTAGAAAAAGGAAAAACTGACCCCCAAAATATTTGTGAAAAAATCAAAATCTGATAAAAGTTTTGAAGCCAGAAAGAATATTGCACTAGGCAGATTGAGGTCTTACATAATATTATAATTATATACTGTATAAAACATGTTTCAAATTTTACATTCTGAATGCACATGATTCATAAGTGTGGTATTTTAATTTGTTTTATTCAATGAATCATTGAATCATTTCACTTGTTTCTTTAGAGAAAATATATCCAATACCTTTTCAAATGAAGCATATTTGAATTGATATGTATGTGTACATACAACTCAAATCACTGTTTATATTCATGGTTTCATATCAAATCAAACCATCAAAGTAAAAAGCCTCACTTTCATGCCTTTATACAATCAGTTGACACTATTGCTAAACCTGTACAACGTAAGCGCACACACACAAAAAAGAAAATAAGTCAAACTAGTAACTTATAAATAAAAAATTATTTCAAAGTAAATTTAATGAAAAAATTTGTTGTTGATATAGCTTCCCACCCAACGAAAGATTTGAAACAAGCATGTGTACACGCCCTGTGTTCTACGACTGGAGACCATAATATCACCTGTTCTCAACTACATCAAAATACGTAATACATCCCAAAACTTTTCAAATTCCCTGGGCCTTATGTTATTAGGAAAATATGTGTTCTCTTTAAAAGCTAAACAATATTAAAAGGAATTAGGCATTTCTTTCAGCGGGTCTTTTTTAAGCGTATGTTCCAAAGAGTTCACTGTATTGCATTAAGGCATTTGAGACGAAATTATTGCGTTCTATTCCACTTGATGACATCCATATGTCGTCCGTACAATAGATTCCATTTGTCAATCTCATTTATTAGAAACAAGCGTAAAAATGATTTGCAATGAAACAATTGACGATTAACTTTTCAACTTGAAGACTCTATTTGTAAATGGGAGTATATCGCCAATGTTTTATGACTTTCACATTATAAATGATTTGAAAATGAAAAACATAACTTGCACGTTAGCCAAGTTATATAAATAAAATATGTTTACAAAACAATAGAATATAAAAGAAATAATTATTTAGCCTCAGTGGGTGGCACGGAGTCCCTACAACAATCCTGACATTTCAAGGTGCACTTACATACTGATTGCTTACTACCTTCATATCCTCCTATAAATAAAATTAAACTTTTGGCAGAATTTTTTGTCCATGGGCTGTCTTCCGGTTATGAGTTGACGTGGTTTAGTACTAAGAGATTAAGGTGTAACTAAAGGAGAGGAGGAGTCAAGATTTGTCAATCATACCACATTTAATCATATTAACTAATGTTTATTTACGTAAGCAGAATATCAGTGACTGTGAAACAACATCCATTGTGTATCAACGGAAAAGAAAAAAAGTAAAACATTAAAAGAAACCAGACATTCCTACTATTCCATATTTTCCCAAATTCAAAAGAATCATTGGTTTATTATTTTATGATAATTCTATGAATCGAAAGTAGGAAAATTGAGCTGATTTACTGGATGACCTGACAAGAGAAAGCTGTATTTGAACAGGCAGGATATCCTTACGCAGAAATCAGCCATTTAATTCATTTCATCTTAGACTACTTGAACTAAACAACATCTTGGAAAACTCTATCTTACTTGTATATGTAAAGCACATTTTAAGCCTGTGGTGTACCCGAGGAACCATGGGTTATCAAGTACGCCTGCTAGCTCTACCTTCACCATTCCTGAATTCTTATAAGCTCATCAAACCCCTGTTCTACTGACAGCTCTTACAAAATTACTTTTCCACTTTACTCTATGTGATTCCTTGTTTTCAAAACTTTGTATTCTTAACATCTGTGTATGTTTAGCATGAAGGAGACTTTATAAAAGAGACTTGAATCCACGTGTTTAGAGATTAGCTCAAGAGTTTTGAAAACAATCTGGGTTCTATCTTGGAAGTTGTGCAATCTGTCTCTGTGTCAGAATGAAACATGCCAGTAACTATGAAGACAAATCTAATTAGGTTCTATAGGTAATATAAATGTTGATTTTTTGTATGCATTTCAAATGTGTTTACCAGATTTTTCTATTCATTTTAATCAAATATTGGTACATATGCTAAATTTGGGTGGAAAAAAACCATAATGCATGAAATATGACTTTTTCATACACCTGTGTAGTGAACTAAAATTCATAGGTCACGAATACAATAATATTACATTAATAGAGTAATAATCATTCCCTTGACATTTAACTGAAGAGCCAGTTCTCAAAATGGAAACAGTTATAGATTAAATTAAAATTGTCATAAAAACCAAATCAATTTAAGAGGATATTTCTGAATATGATTTCCATACAGGTTTCAATCTTACATTACAAATAAAACCTCAGTTCACAAAACATTGGAACATGTGAAACAGTAATTTGACCGATTCACATTAACATTTTATAATATAATTAAATATAAATAACTGAATTCTTGAAAATTACCACACTACCAAATATATTCTTTATTTTTATCATCAACTCACATTTAGAGCTTTGATTATAGATTGAACCAATACAACTGAATCTATTTTTGACAATAAAAAAGGTTTAAAGCTATAGTTACTCACAAGAATTTTTTTTTAAATGCTATTAATTTATTAAATGTTATTTACCTTGATGCCATTAAGTCTGATTCTGAACTTGAGCGATCTTTGATGATGGAACCGTCTGGTCGTAATCCCAGGTGAGAAGCCATTGCTATGGAAACAGGGGGCGACATCATGGGGTGTCCCAGGTGCATGAATGGCAGTGGTCCCAGGGCATATGGATGGTGTGGAAAACCATTGAGTAATGCTTTGCGGTCTGAAAAAAAAATCAAAAAATCATGACATGAAAACTATATCTCTTGACATCATTTTGTGAATTCTTTTTATTTATAAACGTTTCCATCTCTTGTAATTTCTCACTGAAGATTTTCATATTCATGTACTTGTCATCTTTGACAGAATTGACTGACACCTGCCAGTCACTCCTGACAGAAGAATAAAGATATTTTGTAACAAATAAAAACAATCACAAACAATGTAACGAAATTAAATTTATGTAGACCTGTAAAAAAACAATATATAATTCTAAATGTTGTTTTTTTTTATTCAAAAAATATGTAAATATAAAGGAATTAATTATATAAACAATCAATCACTTCAAATATTTATCTCTTTGCACTTTATTCCCTAATTTATTATTGGTGGCTCTAGGAATACCACACTTTATTAATTAGTTTATAATTGGTGGCTCTGGAAATACCACACTTTATTTCTTAGTTTATAATTGGTGGTTCTTGTCTAAAGCATACACAATCTGCAACTGAAGAATAGTGTATTTACCATAAAATCAGAAACCATCAGTTGATCACAGCAGGTTTGATATCAGTTGTTCATCAACAACAGGTTTAATTAGAGGCCTGCTGAATGGGTAAGCAGGGTATGCAACATCCTACCCTGCCCTTATAAAGGCAAAAACAAAAAGAAACAAATTGGAAATGGTTGAAAATACGTGAATCCCATGAGATATCCTATGAGATTCACTTCCAGAGTATATAAGTGTGTATGGCTTAGTGCCCTCCCTTCAGAAAAAGTGCCCTCAAATTTGGAAAGAGTTACCCCAAATATTCTTTACTGATATATTGCCAAAATTGTGCCCTTTTTTCTGCTGCTCTTCCCTTGTTTCAAACAGATCCTGTGAAACTAAACACAGACTGCGCTCAATGTATCATCAATCCTCCTTGAGTTTGGGCTCTTAGCTGTATTCCAATTTTCTGTGTTTACATTTTATATTGTTCACAGTTTGCAACCATTTATAATCACAATTCCACATTGAGGCCCATATTGATATTATTAGGGGAGAACTGCATAGCTCTGGACCAACACTCCACCTCACTCATACACCATTTTCTCGTTGGATTGCGGCCACTCTGTTTCACTGGATACGAAGATGAATTTCAGTTACATTGAGAGAAAAATTATCTTTTTACAGTTGGGGTCCATGTGCCCCTGGCACTTTTAACCAAGTCTGGCAGTTCGAGCCCAGCGGGATTAATATTTCCATATCAGTTAATCCGACTTTTTATTTATTTTGCTAAATGAATTTAGGAAAATGGAAAAATAGGTTGCCAGGCAACGAAACATACGCCCACACAGCAGCCAAATCGTCCGGGCAGTTAACAAGAGTTCTTGCATTTTAAGTAATCACCAGAAAATCATAATTCAAACTCACCCATAACTACGGTGTAACTGTGATATAATCAAACGTTTTTTTAAATCAGATAATAATTGTGACCTCCAGAGGGACCACAAGCTAAAAAGGGTGATTTTTCGTACAATCAGGGGCCATGATTCAGGAAGTTACGATCCGATATGGGCAAATATGCAATGGAACCAAGATCATTAGGTTATAAACATGTATTTCAAGTTTCATCAAAATCAGTTCAAAATTGTGACCTCTATAGGGTCCACAACCTTGATATAACATATTTTTACACAATTCGCGTATAGACGGCGGCCATTTTATTCGTCAACTCTGGTCAGATTTTCACGAAATTCAAATTCTCTCTTCATTACCATGAAACTGATATAATCAAACGGTTTTTTAAATCGGATAATAATTTTGACCTCCAGAGGGACCACATGCTAACAAAAGCGATTTTTCGGACAATCAGGGGACATAATTCATGAAGTTATGATTCGATGGGCGCAAATATCGAAAGGAACCAAGATCTTTGGGTTATAAACATACATGTCAAGTTTCATCAAAATCGGTTCAAAATTGTGACCTCTATAAGGTCCACAACCTTGATATAACATATTTTCACACCATTCGCGTACAAACGACGACCATTTTGTCCGTCAATTTTGGTCCGATTTTCACGAAATTCGAACTCAACCTTCATAACCATGGAACGGTGATATACTCTAACGGTTTTTTAAATCGGATAACAATTTTGACCTCCAGAGGGACCACAAGCTAAAAAGGGCCATTTTTCGGACAATCATGGGCCATAATTCAGGAAGTTATGATCCAATGGGCGCAAATATCGAAAAGAACCAAGATCTTTGGGTTATAAACATACATGTCAAGTTTCATCAAAATCGGTTCAAAATTGTGACCTCTATAAGGTCCACAACCTTGATATAACATATTTTCACACCATTTGCATACAAACGGCGGCCATTTTGTCCGTCAATTTTGGTCCGATTTTCACGAAATTCGAAGTCAACCTTCATAACCATGGAACTGTGATATACTCTAATGGTTTTTTAAATCGGATAATAATTTTGACCTCCAGAGAGACCACAAGCTAAAAAGGGCGATTTTTCGGACAATCAGGGGCTATAATTCAGGAAGTTACGATCCGATGGGCGCAAATATCGAAAGGAACCAAGAACTTTGGGTTATAAACATACATGTCAAGTTTCATCAAAATTGGTTCAAAATTGTGACCTCTATAAGGTCCACAACCTTGATATAACATATTTTCACACTATTCGCGTACAAACGGCGGCCATTTTGTCTGTCAATTTTGGTCCGATTTTCACGAAATTCGAACTCAACCTTCATAACCATGGGACGGGGATATAATCAAACGATTTTTTAAATCGGATAATAATTTTGACCTCCAGAGGGACTACAAGCTAAAAAGGGCGATTTTTCAGACAATCAGGGGCCATAATTCAGGAAGTTACGATCCGATTGGCGTAATTATCGAAAGGAACCAAGATCTTTGGGTTATAAACATGCATTTCAAGTTTCATCCAAATCGGTTCAAAATTGTGACCTCTACACTGTTCACAAGCTAAAAAACGTGATTTTTCGTACAATCAGGGGCCATAACCCATGAAGTTACGGTCCGATACATGCCAATATCGAAAGGAACCGAGATCTTAGGGTGATAAACCTATATTTAAAGTTTCATTGAAATCGGATAAAAATTGTGACCTGTAGACTGTTCACAAACAATTGTGGACGGACGGACGAACAGGGGCGACGACAATATACGTCCACATGAAAATGTGGGCGTATAAAAAGAATCCAAAATGGAAAATGGATAACGGGAACATTTTTGGCTGTTAGCATACTCAACCGTTACTAAGAACACTACTTATATTTTTTTTGTCATCAGTAATGTCTCTTGCAAGGCTTAAAGTCTTCCCTTTTTCACACCAGTGCCATGGCTGATGTCTAAATCTTATATATTTCTTGTGGTGTCTCTAGCAGATGAAGGTGAAAGGTGGTGTCTCTACCAGATGAAGGTGAAAGGTGGGGTCTCTAGCAGATGAAGGTGAAAGGTGGTGTCTCTACCAGATGAAGGTGAAAGGTGGGGTCTCTACCAGATGAAGGTGAAAGGTGGAGTCTCTACCAGAATAAGATAACCCAAATGAATATCAATTTTCCAAGTAAGTGAATTGATTATAATTATTTAGCAATAATATAGTGTTACTTCACTCTCTTAGGGTAAATAACAACAGAAACAATAGAAAAATTTATCAGTAAATGGCTACAGATTCATCCCCATCAGTCAAACAAATGTCTACAACATAAAACAGGTTCAAAAACATTCACCCTTGTTCCGATAATGACAAGATATTTATGATTATACTAATAATAAATATTACTTTATGTCCAAGTTAAGCTTTTGCCCACAATTTACAAGTGAATGTATGTCAATATATTAACTCCCCTGTCACCTCTAAACCGTATAAAATAGTGTCATTTATAAGAGATAAAGTCCAGCATTCTACCTAACTTCAAAGAAATAAGAGAACATTTGTATGACAACTGTATAGTTGGAAACCTTAAATACTTTGACACCTATACATAAATAAAACTCAGGCAAATAAAAAAAATGTCAAATTGTCACTAATATATTGGGGTTTTTTTTATTTTATTACAAATTGTGTGGCAGAGAGATGTTAATATTATGCAAGTTTTTATTTATATATATTCATTTATCATATAACATAAAAATAAATCAAGCTCTAGTATGAATAAAATATAAGGTTACAACCCTAATAAAGGACATACATATTTATTTCTATCTTTTATTTACAGACCTCATAATATTTTATACACCTGATAGGAGATAACCCAAAAAATATAAACATTATTCCAATCAATACATTCTAACTTTAGGCACAGCTATCTTAAGTTTCTATTAGTTCACGCTGCCATCCATAGGTGTCTTACACAAATAAGTAATAATAATTCTATGTATTTTGTTTATGTCAGTCAATTCTTTATGAAGGTTTTGTTTTATATTTGGTATATAAAATAGTAAGCTATAAAATAAAACATATTTTATCACTTTTACAATATCTACAACTTTATTTCATTTTATCAGGGCATTTGGTAATAAATTTGGGGCCATTAGTGATCAGTGAGCATCACACAAAGGCGTTTTATAGCTGAGGCGCTGGAGGTGCCAGCCTCCTCTCGAAATAAAATCAAAGAAATTGGAAAAGTAAAACGGGAAAAAAATGCTAAAACCGATGAGGAAATGAAAATGTACCCTAGTTAGGTTGACCTAAAGGCAGAGAAAAGGGCCCTACGTCTGACAAAAGTGCCCCTCTGGCCAAGGGAAAGGGCCCAGAGTCCGGGTCAATTGTTTTCTATACATTGTTACTGTCGAATCCATTACTGAATGAGAATGCAGTCATTGCATTGGCATAAAAATCACCAATCAAGACACCCCCCCCCCCCACGAAAAAGGGCCCTCAAAATAGTGTAGCCTCCGCCATGATAAACCTTAAAATGCCCCTGGCATCACATTGACTCCCTTATCGAAAGTATGACGTTAAACCCCATTTTTTAATTATATAAATAAAGTCAGCCCAAATGTACAAATAAGATACTTGTCTTCGCAAACTTATTTAGTGCAAAAACGTTAAATCCCAGATGAAGACAAAATCATACTGATGGCATTTGTACAGTTATATTTAACAATGAAAGTAATGGTGTGGTATAGAGATGTAGCAGAGTTTAATAGGTGTTTTATTCTAGGGCTAGTTATTATCTAGTTTATACAGACAAATGCAATTGAACACCTTAATTAATGCGCTTACAGCTTGAATGTATAGTTAATACAGTAATAATAGCAGCTGAGAAAATAGAGATAATACCACCACTACACTAGACGAATACAATAAATCATTTCTTTCCTGTTTGCTAAAGCAGCAAATCGCTACGCTCATTACATTTCAATCACTGTCCACAGACGTATTAACTTTCTGTTTGTACACATTAAGGTAATCTACTTTACCATATAAGTTTGATAAATTCACGAATGTATGCAACTCAACCGAGCAAGTGGGCATGATTATTGAGTTTTGAGGCTGATGAGAGCACTTGCGACTGTCGTGTGGAAAGCTATTGTTTGATTTTTATGCGAATACTGTCCTTGAATCAAATTGCACGATCTTAAGAGAGGGATTGATCAGAAATAGAAAACGTTGTTTCCTCTCCTCATGTCCATTTAAATCAACATTATAAGAAAACGAAGCCCTACATATTGGCATGGACCCATTATAACTTTCCGGCTTTTAAGACAAGACCATTTTTCTCAAGACAAGAGAAAAGAGACCTAGAACAATAGAATTGTATTTGGTTTCATTTCTATTTGTGGGCAAACAAAACTAGACTAGAATGCTATAGACAAAAGGCAAGCCTTCAATCAACCAGTAATAATGGTTTGAATAAAGAGTCATACCTCGCTTCCAACACAAACACTCCAAGAGAAAACATGAAATATTACTTGGTCTTCAAGTAGAAAAGAAAGAAACGGAATGAAATTTTTAAATAACATTTCATCATCTAATCCGTTTGTTTCCCGTGCTGTGGGCGAAAACATACATGCCATCTAATATTTGTCTTGTGTCCGCTAGCTACTCATGAATAAACAGATTTTGGAGTAGGTATAGAATGAATTGAGTATTGGCTTGAGCAGACGCGTTAGTGTGCATGTTGGTATAGCGATTTATTGATGATTTATTTATCTAAAATACAACAAAGCAACGATTGAAAATTCATTTTTAACAGTATTATAATGCTGCAAGATCACCTACAAATAGAGATATTGTTTTATTAATATGAAATCTGTTATTGTAACAATATCACATATCATTGTACATGTATTAAATGACATATTAATAAAGGACATTTGTGTAAGTTAATAGAAACCATATAAAGAGATTTTTAGATAATTTACTTTGTAAAATGAGATAGACACCTACTTGTAATCATGTGATTCAAAACATAAAAATAGAGCTGATTTTAGAAAATGAAATTCAGGTCTAAACAGATTTTAGGAAATATAGATTAATTGACTGAAAATGTTTAAGGCTATATTTGAGTCCCAATTCAGAGTTTACAATAAAAAATCAATGAACAATTCAATCTCAGCCAAAGAAATTAATAAAGGGAGAATAAGTAAGAATAATAGTCAGAGTTTAAGATTATATACTATCATGACTCAATCAAATATATCTTTATTCAGATAGGGCTTGTACAGTGGTGTCTCTTTAATCAGATATATATAAGGCCTTATTATTTTACCAAGCAATTACATCAAATCTTAATACTACTAACATTTGTTTTAACAGCTAAAACATTTGTAGGTCATTCAATCAATCTTGGGGGATTACAAAAATATTTTATTTATTTAGTCTCTCGTTTTGACATTTAGAATATCTGGAATTTGCACAACACTTTTGTTCTACCTCCAATTAACCTATTAGAGGCAAACACCACTATAATTTATTTCTACCTGTCGCTAAAATATAGATTTTTATTATACCTGTATAAAATATCAGTTGGAAGCACACAAGAGATGTCTCATTCTGCCTATTGATTAAAGATAAAGAAACTAGTAATCATGTCTCAGCGCTATATTACATTTGGCATTATGACCATTATAAAGAAACAAATTATAGTCGCGGAATAGGGTTGACCCTTGCAATTGATCGACAATCATCAATATTCAGGTAAAATAAAATAACGATTCATCTCTGTTTTACCAGCTGCTTAACACTCATTTCTACCTCTCTTATATTTTATATCTTAAAGGGCAGTCTGCTATATTCCATGTTTTAAAGAACAATCTGCTATATTTCATGTCTTAAGAACAGCCTTCTATATATTATATAAAGAACAGTCTGTATTTGTTAAAACTAAAGGTTATCTAATGTTGTAAGTTGGGATCCATGATGGCTTGTTTTGCCCGTGGTGTAGAATGGAGAGTCTGACAAGAAACAGTATATAGTTATTTGGATGGTACCAAAAACATGGCTTTCATGCAAACATTGCAACGCATATAAAAGAATTCTCAACAGTTTGAATTCATAATAAGAGTAGGCTGTAGTGCCTCTGTCTAGGCAAAATAGCACACTGCATGGCATACAGCCATCTTCATTACCATGTTGGGAACGTAAAAGTAGGATGCTAAACCCCTTTTATTTATTTCATTTCATTGAAGCATTCATCTTAATGTACTCTATACCACTATCCCTCTCTTAATGAACCTCTCATTAAAACTGGTGATCTATTACTTTTTCTCATCTTGAAAGACGAAGCCAAGATGGTGCGCTGGTGGCCAAGGAATGAAAAATCATTTGTGTTAATTTAGAAATTATTAGTAAAAGTGGGGAAAAAAGGTGATTATCCACTTCAAAGATATGTTTTTTCTGGCCATTATTTCTTTGATTTGTTCACATTACAAGACAAATCAATGGCCGAATGATAACACGGTTAGAACAAACTTGTCAATGACTTGAGGCCGGAATTTTATGAGCGCTCATCACAAGATTAAAGGAAGCTAACTGCTACCTAGTCAGCGGAGATCAATTTGTTAATATTTTTTCCAATTACCGGAATACTTCACTCAAAGGAATTCCTTCCTTAACTCTGCCAGTCTTCTATTAACTACACTGCTATATTCACACATTTAATGTTCATTATTAGTTAATTTTCACCTAATTTATTTCATTTCTCGATTTTAAAAACAAGTAACAAGATTGGTGAACTATTGCACTATTGTATAATCAGCAGTATTTAAACAGAGCGTATCAGTTTTAATAAGAGTGAGGTCTGAGGTTAGGTTGCTGAGTGGTCTGAGGTCTAACCCCTCTTCTGTATGTAATAAGGTCTGTCATTGATACTAGTGCTTGTACGTGACAAGACGTAGGTTCTCTAATGTCCTCGAACTGCTCATGACTCCTACGCTGAAGGCATATATACCATTTGTTAGTCTCAAAATGGCTTGGTTTGTGTTTTGTGGGTTTTAGACCGTCTTATAACCCTATACACTATTTTACATGAATATTAGATAAATGAAATCGACAAAGACCATCAGGACGATAATGCCTCTTATGATGAGACAATCAATATAATTCCAGATTTGATAAATAAACTAAATATATCGGATTTACATACATGTTTTGTTACAGAAAAGTTTATATGAGAATTAGGGTGTGGGGGGGTGTTTATCAGTAAGAAATATGGCCAAAACTTCACCTCCATATATAACTGGCTCGGGTATTTTTCAGATACAATATAGGACTTCCACCATAAGCTTAAAGCATTTAATCAGATACGATAATTGCAGAGTCTATTTCCATAGAATTTAGATTATATCAACTACAAATAAGTTGGTGAACAATTCCTTTATGATGGTAACATGTAGCCTCCATGTAGTTTTCATTCAATAACTGATTGATAAAGATTTTTTCTTCCATATATCAATCATGAACATTTCTATTGACCTGTCACCGGAATGATATTGATGTGATGATTGATACGTAGTATATCCCGATCTATTTCATATTGTCATCTAGCACGCTCCTTCACTTGTATCGCCGCAGGTTTAAAACAAACTTATTCATGAGGTTTTATATTCTCAGGTCTTGAACAAAAGATGAAATAATGTAAATCTTTCTGTATTTTCTCTTAATATTTTTATGTCCGCCTAAGGGGACATTTATCTAAAAATTTCTTCCATTGTTTCCAAACAGTCTGCAGCTTCCCAAATCGAAGTGATTAGCAAAAATATAATAATATTATTTCTTTAGACAATTAATGACAATAGTTTTCCATTTGATAATAGATGATTTGTTAATGAACATTTTCAACCTGTTCTAAGGAATGGTAAAAATAAACTCTATTCCAATTTAAGTCTTTTAATCAAATTTTCTTGTTAATTTAAACATCTATTGAAGTTCCATCCATTATCAAAATTAAACCATTATTTTTCACGAACCTAACTTTTCATAAAGCAGACAGGCAAACGATATACAAGTAAAATACAAAACAATGTAATTGTTTAATATAAATACGACAATAAAAAATATATTATTTGCCCACGGACATTGTACGTTGTATATGCAGCCAGATTATAAATTAAGCTTAAAGCTTGTAATGATGAAAATAAAACTACAACAGATTAGAAATATCATTGTTTAAGTATTATTACCTAGACATAAGTAACAAAAAATAAATTGGAAAATAAACAATTCTTCAAAATGTTGGCAATAATCGGTTAAGAATAAACACAAATATTGGAATAACTTAAATTCAGTTATTTTTGCCAAGTGTGCGGAATAACTATTGTATTGTTTGCAAAAATCTTAAAGTGAAAAACTTCCAAGGCTAAAGAATTTTAATTAATTAACATTTGTCAAGATTTTAATTCCATGATAATTGTTCAAATGGACGTGTTCACTGTGACAGTCTACACTTATTATTTTTGCTTTAAGTCCAGATTTGACATGTTGAAGAACTGGGTCAGAGAATGAACCTACATTAGTGATAGAAAGAAGAGTGTTCTGTTCACATGTACTATAAGCCATATCCTCAGGTAAAGGTCACAGCACAGTTAATGACGCATGGGCACTTGTCCTCATTTGCCAGGAAAATAGCTTGCTGCATATGCCCAAACCAAGTTGGAGCCAACAATCTTAAGCCGTATCCAAGGCAGGTAGAAAGCTGGCATTTTTAACCTGCTATGTATATCATATCAGCTATGCGTTCAGATGTACAAGTTTAACTGGTTTAAAGGGGACCATCCGTGTATGTATGAAATTTAAGCATCAAAATATAGTGGAATAGTGTATTTACCTTGTCTCAAAATTTCAGTTCAAAACATTCTCCAAATTATAATTGAGATTGCCCATTTAACGATTCCAGTTTTTTTAAAACTGATAATGGGCAGTGCGTATCTGAATAACCTTCAATAGTTTCAGTTGACATCAATAAACAATGTGGATATTCTAAATCATAAACTTACCATAGAGTCTGGGATCAAACTGGTAATCACTGCCATCTAGACGACTTTTCTTCAGTTTTTCTATTGTTTCTGGACTTGCATGTATCGATGGGCTTCTTTTGGGTGGTCGTCCAGGTCTGGCACTGAGGGAAAAAAGGAAAGCAATTAGTATTATGAAACAACGCTTTCTGTGTTAAAATTTTAATAAACTCTCAAAGAAATGTATGCCCTCATCAAAATTTGAAAGAACTGTTGAACGCAAGCTCGAACCTATAAATCTAACCCCCCAGAATGGCATTAGTCAACAATCTCTGTGTTAAGATTAGTAAGTTTCTTTTGAACTGGTTATTACAGGGTAATTTTCACAGACCTACATCAACCATTGAGTTGCTTTATAACATATGTAACCCAAGTTAAAATAAACTTCAAATCTCAAAACCAGTGTCAAAAACCAACTATTTAGGGAAAAAATACTTTATAAGATAGAGTAACCAAAGAAGGTTGTTGCCCTGGCCGTTAAGCAGTTTGGTATAAATACTGAATATGATTAGAATCTCACTGAATTATCTCCCTTAGCACAAAAAAATCAGAGAGAGAGAGAGAAATGGGGTTTAACGTCCACTCGACACAAACTAGGTCACTTCGGGACTAACATATGGTTCTAAATTTATTTCAATAATTTGCTTGCGCGTAGGGGTGTTTAGCAGTGGGAGGAAACCGGAGTGCCCGGAGGAAACCCACGAGGTTGAGAAGGCGCCCCTATCTCCATGCCACATATGCTCTAGACCACTAGGCCATCCTAACTCCCCTCACAGTAAATAAATTCTTCTGAATAAAAAGCTACATTTGAATATATACCAATCCCCCTTTTCATCATTCAAAACTACTGTGAAAAACATGGATTCCACAAACTGACACAGTAAAAGTAGAAAAAAACAATAAATTGAATTGAGCTTAGCATTTATGATAAAATGTATAAAAACCCACTGTCAAGGGGATCACACCTAAAAATTACCTTGGTCAACAACAAAACTCACGAGACAAAATATGGAAGGGAGATAAATATACCCTACGGCAATATACTGAGTTATTTGTAAACCACTTTCCTTCAAATCAAGAAACTTCTTCAACCAATTTTTATTCAATTATAAGAAGAATGTCATAAAAGGAATTCTTACTTTCCATAATTTTTTTATATCAATGCTACATAATAATTTCGGTGAATGAAACTCTTTTGAAAGGACTGTCATTTATCAAAAATGTACTTTGAGTCCCTTATTCCCTTTTTCGTCATCAGATCTTTTAAATGAATGCCTTTTCTAGCTTTCTTTGAGACCCCTACAAGTGTACATCAATATGGGGCAGCATAATTACAGTATCTTTCTCTCCCTAAAAAATTCTTCAAACTATTTCAATAATACATCAAGTCCGACATAAGTGAATCTTAAGACTACTTGAATACAAAATAAACACAAAAGTAATAATTCTCAAGGACTGTTTTACATTTCTAAATATCCTTTCGGCATCTGCCTTGTATTTGCTTAAGCAATAACACATTGAAAGTCCAGCAGATTGGCAAATTTTGCGTGAACAAACTTTTCTTTGTAAACATTTACATTTAAAAGAATTACAGGTGTCCTCTCTTGTGTTTGGTCTTTAACAATCTTTATTGAATAACTATGTTACACTTCGTACCTTTCTCTTTTTTTCAATCGTTCCCAAAATTCATGAACTCCTTCAAAGTAATGTTTTGATTTGTTTTTCTCTATTATAAGAAGAAAACCAAAGCATTATTACCTCAATGAAGGGTAAAGCTAATAAAAATGGGCAAATTCAATTTTACTGACTGAAACGGGTTGGTTTGGGGGGCAGGTGAAGATAGAGAAAATACAAAAAAACAAACATTAATCCAACACAAACAGAATGAATCGCCAAAAGGAAAAAAGTGGCACAATAACTTTGTCTTGTTCAATTTTAATTGAATTCTCTCCCTTCTTGCATAAATTACAACGACTTGTCAGTCGTCTGCACACAAGCCACTGGGTTCAGACAAGCAACAAAAATTTACAGTTGCCATTTCTTGGATTTGTCATGTAGTTTCAACAGGGTACTATTTTCTTTGTGTGTAGTAACACACATGAAAAGAAAAGGAGAGTTTAGGTTGTTAGTTAACAATGGCTTATTTGTCAATCCTTTCTTTTCATTTATTGGTTGGTGGTGTTGAACTAGTTGACAGCGAATAATGATGTTGTCCTTACGGTACAATGGTGTAAAATTAGCCCGGGTGGTCCATTAGTTACTCTCAATACGCCCTTTCTTATGGCTTCTTTTTCCTTTTAATTGTTCTTTTGTTGGAGTACAGATCTGAGATTATTATTGCAACAATGTGACATAAATGGACAAAACCTGTATGCAAATTGCAATTGTTGGGCACAACCATGGAGATATATGGAAAAGACATCTAGGTACTGAACATATGGTTTTTATTATGGTGAGCTTTTCACCCAGACAAATTTAAATTAATAAGAAAAATAAACACTAAATATTTTGAAAAATGGTGTCATGGAGCATGGTTTCGTTTATATTCTCGTTTTTTAAGTGACACTCACTTTAATGGTAGGAAACAACCAAATCAAACTACTTTGCATATAGAAGCTGCAAAAACTGAATCAAGAAATAAAGTTATTTCAAATTTGTTTTTCTATCCAATGCATTTAAAAGTTTAATTCAATTTTTTCAACTTTAACAATTTCAATTAAAGACAGCAATATATCTGTTTGTAAATTCTTAAGATACATAAAATCTTACAATATTTTCTCTTTATGGGAATTATTATCTATTTCTTATTCTTTTCAATTTAATATGAATACAATTGTCACAAATGATAGATGTGTTTTAAATAGTGCCATGCTATTTACTCATAAAGCAAAATGTCGGAGACAGACCCCCCATTTTGACATTTTCCATCTATTCTCTTTGTGATTTATCAATGAGATGTTAATCATTCAGGAAAAAAATAGTAATAAAATAAAACATGATATCCTGATTGGCTAAAAATCACAAGTTCTTGTCATAGTGAAATACCCAAATGGTCTTTTCTTATTTATTTCATTTCAAGCATATCTGATAATGGATGTCTAAGAAAAGAATGACTGTTTGAAGTGTTAATGCCAACTTTTGTGTTTGCTCAAACAAACATCTTTAACAAAATGAAAATTGACTTGAACGTGTGAAAGGCTGGAGAGAATTAAATTTCCGATGACAATCATATCAGAAAAAATCAGGATGCTTTTTATTTCCCCCAAAATGTAACTTTATCTGGCTGAAATAAAACACATAATTTAAACTTGGAACTATATATCTGCGTTCGTTTTATTGGCTCTCACACAATTTGAGTAACTTGGAATTGATCAACAGCATCTTTTATCACTTGTACCTTCGGGAGGAACAAAAACTTGTTCATGGTCTACTTGTTTCATGTATCATATTACGCTCATCAAGGTTTTCATTTCCTTTTATTTTATTGAATACCATTTTAATAATTCACAACTGAATCTACAGTTTTGTTTCGCATGGCTAGCTCGACCATTGTTCACCCAGCAATTCATATTCAATGATTTTATGATTTCCAACAAAAAATACACCATGAACCTGTCAGGCTGTAATCGTCTGCAGGCTTGAAAAATTGCAGCATATTATAAGCAACAAAGAATTAAATAAATAGTCTAACATATTCAATTGTTTTTCTTCCACTTCTTCTGTGATATTTGCAACCCAGCATGAAAAGTAAATATACAGGTTATTAATAAGTTGGAAAGGAGAGATTGTTTCATGTAATTTTTCTAAGTTATTGGGTATTGATGATTTTAATGTATTGAAGACTATCCAACTGATCTCTCTCTTCAGAATTAAAATTTCAACAAGGAGGATACCAAAAATGTTCTTATTAGATCGTTCCTACTTACTGAAGATATTTGAATACCGGTAATATGTTGAAAGGACTGTAAGATTGCATTTATCATGTACATATTAGGCCACTCACGGGTGTTAGAATAAAATAACTATTTCCTAGACCTTAAACATAATGACTTATCTCAAACCTCAAGGATTGAAAGCAAACATATCCCTTGTTCAAACTTTAATATCTCAATTTCTAAATGACAAAACATTTGTAATGGACATTGAAACAGATATAGGCAGATATTAATATTGACATTAACAACATGTAATATAATATTCTTCCCCAATAAAATACAATTTCATTTCTATTAAATATTTTATGTATTTGTTAGGAATTCTTATTTGATATTAAGTGGTATTAATGTTTCATAAATCATGTTCTTACAAATAAAGCTGAGGTTTTAAAAAGCTATTCAACTCTCTTTCTTTCTTAATATCTACATCTATTACACGCAAACAGGAAAATCATTAAAATCTTTCATAACAATCAAAAAACATTTCCAGATTTAATGGTATTTAATGTCTTGAAATCTTGATGAGAAGGAGATGTTGAAAGATGATAATGGAAATAGAAATGGAATTTTTAATAAGGTGTAAGCATATATTTTAATTGTATTTAAAGGGTTCAAGTACTGCATTACATTATATTAACTCATACAATAAAACTAATAATTTAAATTAATAACTATGTTTATATCATACACAGATCTCATACCACTAAAATGCTTGAGGCCCTTTAAAACTCCTGCCATTGTGTCCGTGGGGAGGGGCGTCCAATCTTGAACAACCCGCTTCAATGTACAAGGTGTCACAAAACTATTGTCACGTTTGAAAAAAAATGCAACTTTTTTTTAATATTGTGAATTATATCATATTATTGTTTGGTCCATTGGGGTATTTATTCTACTCAATGCCTGCGGCAGTACCCTTTTATTCCTCTGATATGGGGGTCAGATGACCTGTGGTTAGGGTCAACCTCTCTGTAGTCCTAGGGTTATGAACCCTCTAGCTAACAATGGCTGCGCCCAATGTTTTGTGATGATGTCTCCTATAGAAAAAATAGATGATCACTTAACAACCAGCTTTCACACGCAAGGTGTCAATTGAGAGGGCCTTAATATTAGTTTTGTGAAGTTAGTTCGGGGTCATTTAAGGATATCCCTTAATCAGTTGTTAGGATTAGAGGGCTGGTGTGGACAAGCGTGTTTATTTCAATCTCTATTTGTAATTGATTAAAAAGTCGGGTGATAAAAGGGAAATAGAGCTTTCTGGGATTACCTCAACATAAATTGATCAATACTTTTATCATTAAAGATGACCAAATATGATAGTTTAAATCATTTTCGGATTTTCAAACCAAATAAAAATCCTCTCAAGATGGATACCAATATCATTTTGTCTTATTTTTGAGATAATATGAGGATTCAATCTGTTTTATAATTCTAGAAAATGTTTAATTAGGTATAAAACATAATCAGACTAAATCTAATAACATCAGCTGACAACTGTTTAACCTAAATCAGCTAACAACTGTTTAACCTAAAATGTCTGCTGTATTTAATATTAATTTGCAATATAGATTAAAAAAATACTTTAGATGTATTGAAACCTGCATGTGAGTCAATCTAATCCTCGGACACCAAGTTGGACACCATAGTAAGTATGCATAATGATATGCATATTGTTATTAAATAGTTATTCAATGACTGTATCAATACAGCTCAAGGCATAATTAATGAATGTTAATTCAATGTAACAAAAACAAACACTGAAGGTTGTAATGTTTGAAAGACCGTTACACAGCTAGCAAACAATCTACATGACACAAAACTAATTACAACTTCATACATCTATTGTCATCTGCTATAATGGCATGGGAAAAACAATGGCTTGCAACAACAAAAAGATGAAATGTGCTACTTGTACTGTGACGGCAACAGACATACAGGTGGATTAATTCACAGTCTTGTCAATTTCTACGGCTAAATAACTCAGGTAGCTTATAACATCAAAAAGGGTCGCATTTACAACTGTTGTAATTTATACCTTTTCATTACCCCGCCTGTCAGAAGACAACATAGATGGATATTGGTTACAAAGATATCTAACAATAAGTGCCTCCATACTCTATATTGACGTTTGGTATTGTGTTTCATTTTCCATCTTCAAGAACGTCAGCCTAACAATACAAACACCCAGACATCTGTTTATTTTATATCCACCAAAAAAATATTCATAACATCATTTTTCTACCAGTTTCACAGGCTGGACAAACAACAAACAGACGTAAGGACAAGGACAATAACTCATTGGTCGTTTGAATATTTTCTGTCAATTTAAAAGACACAATAACTGAGAGTAAAGGTGAAAAGGATAAGTATAGTGGTTGTTATACAGTATATCATATTTTATATGCCATGATAATCTATCGAAATACAAAAACAATGAAAATATTTGCAATCTGAACTTCCCCCATCCCCGATATGAGATGTGTTATCAGGTTGTCTAGTCCTTACCATGTCTTTATACATCCATATTTATCTGATAATCATCCCAGTACAATGAATCCTTAAAAAAAACACTAAATTAAAACATCACAGTATTAAATATAGAAAGGCTCCATTTTTAATGAAAGTTATTTATATTTTGGAGTGGCCTGGAAGTAAAACTTGTGGCCGTCTGGCGACTATGAATCTATTAGGCGTGTGTTTTATTGTATGTTAATATACCGAGTGGAAGCAGGTCTCCTCTAATCTTACAGACATGTTTGTTTACAGCACAAAAGCTGCTTACAATACCTGACGGAAAGCTCCCTCGTACCTTTGTTATTATTTACACCTCGTGTGACATGGTCTAAACTCTGCTCCCACTCATACAAGCATCAAATATAGACACTTGTGTGACCACTGCACCATAATACTCCACTCTTCTATCAAGAGGTGTATTTGTGTTCAATATAACCATGGATACAACGACAATAAGCTAACAGGAAATACCACCTAAAAACTCACTCTAAAAGAAAACTGCGCATAAAATAAATGAAACTTGCGACAGTTGGTTACTGCATTCAATAAACAAATAAAGTTTCACATCTTTTCAATGGTTGTGATTGGCTATTTTCATGTAAAGTTGCGCATTTTGTTTGCGTTTCTATACAATCCGTCTGCAAACAATTGAAATTTACATGAACAAATGTTCCAGTTTAGAAACAGTAGTAAAAAGGGCCTGATTTTAAATTGACCATATTAGTGAGTATAATACCTCACTCAAAGGCGAGGATATCTTTTAGAAAAAAATAACAAAAAGACATTTTTACAAAGATTGCTGCCCAACAATGGGATAAAAGAATAAATGCTATTAAAAAGGCATTTGAAATGTGTTGCGATTCAGTTTTCTTTATTAAAAAACATTGGGTGTTCTCTCGACAAAATAATCCATTTAATAGAAAAAAACAGAGATTAATAACCTCAAATAATGATGTCACTTTTAGAGCCCTCAAAGTTTTTAAAATTATTTTTTAAACCCAATTTATTTTTCATTTCAAAATGAAGCACTCAGTTTTACTGATTAAACGTGAAAGGGCTTAATTAATTTTCGGGAGATTAATGATTATGTTTTATGAAATATTATCTAAAATTTAATAAAATTCAAATTATCAAATCAATCAATTTGCAGGATTAATTTAAAATAAACACCTTTTCACTAAATCAGAAAATTTCATTTTTTAAAAAAATAACTAAAATTTCATTTATCAAAATGATACAAAAATGTTATAAATTTTAATTTATTCCTCAATCTTACTAAATATAGATATATTTCTTAAATATTGATTGAAAAATAACTACTAATCCATTTTCTGTTCTAACAAAATAAACATATCTTCCTTGCACTACTAAAACAAACTTTTTAAAACCAAATTTATGGCAGTTTATAAGACCTCCGACCTCAATTCCACTATTAAACCTGAACAGTGAAATGTAGCCATCATTAATTTTTGAGTGACAACTAATTAAGGAGATTGGTGTATATTTCAGCATACTGTCAATTTCTTCTGTTAGTTTACAAAATAAAGAAAAAAGGAGGATGAAGGTTGATTTTATTTAACATGTTTAGGCAAGTATAATTGAAAAAGAAGTTGGAGAAACCCTGTGAGAAACTATACAACTATTAAACTAAAGCCATGAAAATTGACAAAGTCAACATTGGCTCACATAAAGAGACATTTTGTTATTGGGGCTCTATTTACATTAAGATCACTACACCATTAGATCAAAGTTTGATAAAGTGTAAATGAAAATACAATCAACTAAAGCAAAAACACAAACATAGGATCGAGGCGTATTTGTCCAACTTTTACCAAATGAAATGGTTCATCTTGCCACTTTCATTATACAAACATTTAAGATTGATTTGCCATCAATGTGATCAATCAAGCCCTTTAGTTACCCACCAAATGAGAGATGATTTTATTTACCAATGCTATTGACAAATTAAGGAAAGTAGAATTTCTTGCTTTGTATAAACTATTGTAACTAAGGCCGGGGCAAACTGTCAAACAATTTAACCATTACAACATGTATTCAATAACCAGTATATATATATACACTGACCAAGATCTTCAGGTATTTCAATGTTAAACAAAAACCAAGAGTGTTTTGAAGTGTCTGAGAATATTTTACTTAGTTGTGGTTTCAGACTAACTCAATCCATTTATTTCTTTCATAATAATTGTTTAGATTGATTAATGTAATTAACTATTCTGAAGGTCAGGCAAAAAATAAATTATTGTGTCAATGTATAATATGCTTGGGTGTAGATCTACTATTGTTGGCTACTAGCATACTGTTTGAAGAAAACAATGATTTTATGAAACTGTCCATTGAAGTGTCCTAGCCTATACCTATTGATGTCTCTCCCCTTGCCTACTTCTTGTCTGGAGCAAGGTATATGTTACTGTTATCAGTCACATTCTACCTATTTCTTTTTATCATTAGGCCCTACATTATCCAATGTTTCATGGCAACTATAAATATCTAAATGCCCTAATTAAAAACAAATAAAATATCATTTCAAATATTTAAATATTAGCTTTGTCGAGGTTATGAAATTTGGTGTGTTGAATCACAAAAAAAATGGGCACGTTACAATCGAGTCTTCTTTTTTAAAACAAAAAAAAAAACGCTCTGAGAAAGTGTAGTGTATTAGGCCTATTAATGATCTATAGCAACAAGAGTTGATATCTTTTGTCCATATTATTTCAGGCTTGTTATGTAAATGGCCCTTCCTTATCCCCAAACAGTATCCATATCACACAAGTGCCACGTTTACCTGGTGCTCTCATTAAAGACTTTCAGTCAACTGCAGAATCCACGTGTCCACAACCGATTCCATCAAGCTAAGTAAAGGCGGGAATTAGCACGAGCGCTATAAATCACGTGACACACGCTGGGCCGCTTATGTAATTAATTCAGAAAGATAAACGAGAGTAAATGGATTGATGAAGTGTAAGTGTTATGTTGAAGCGCTTAGAATATGACAAGCCTTAGATTAGAGGCGGTGAAATATGTCAGTTCGATTAATCCTGCTGTTGAATTAAACTAGCGAAATAAAAAAATCGGGGTATTTGCCTTTTGGCCAAATCGCGTCCTTTTGTTCGCAAGTTAAGGAAAATTTGTACCCGCGGGATTTCATGTTGAAGTAATAAGAGAAGAGGAGTTGTTGAAATCTGGAGAAAACGACGCAGGAACAATCGAAATACAAATTAATATTCCAAAACCATCCAAACTCAGTGTGTGCTAACTAATCAAGATGAAATGAAACCGTTTTTAGTAAAAATTTGCTTGAGAAAGCTTGGGTTTTTAAACAGCTGGTCAAGTGAAAAGGCCCCAGTACAATTAGATAACATTTCATTGTTTGTCTTTGATACCGCCGACTGTTTGTGACAAATTTAGAAGCAACAGTCGAATTAAACGAGATTAAATGCTCTCATAGCGCCAAAACAGAACTGACAACATTAACATATTATTATACCCTCTCATTCAATTATCTTAAATAGTCGACTTATGGGAATTATTCCATTCAGATATAATATAGCGTCAAATTGAAATACACCAATCTAATAAAGTAGTATATTATTTTAAAGACCCCGCCTCGAGATCAACTCCAAATGAAATAAATAGATACAGGAAATTGAATGACAACGTAAATATATGGCCATATAACCAATAACTAAAAAAAATCCTCATATATTTAAATAAACGAAAATCGATATAAAATTAGAGTCGCAGTAGAAATTAAAACCCTGTTCACTTTGTTTTTTATTGATAACGTGTCAGCAGAAATTGTATGACTTTCAATTCACAATGAGAAAATGTAATGGTTGTATTTCGTTTCGTTTCATGGCGTTCGTAAATTGATGAAATGATGCTGATGTTCATAAAATTGATTTGGTTTATGTTTTGTGTTGTGATATTTACATCAGATATGATAAAACAAATACAGTACTGGAGTTGAACATAAATAATATCAATAAACAGGTTTTTTTAGGTTGTCATGTGAAGCTTTTACCAATATAAAGTGTTGTTTTCATCCAGACTGAAATGGACCAGTGCCGTTTAATGGATTAAACAATATTCTAATAAAATAAATTCGAAACTTGTAGCATTGCAAACGTATTCCATGTCGTTTCTTAGATTTATTCCTTTGTATCTTTCTCTTGGTGGTTTAATATCGCAGACAAAAACATTGAATTGGGTAATTACATTCTTTTATATGCTTCTCTTACAGAATCTGGACGGAAATGGAGATACGGGGACTATTATGATCACGCGTAGCGATAAATGGTGCAAATTAGCTTTTGGGAATTACTACACGACTATTAATTGACTGACAGACAGATCAAGGCACGGATTACCGCTGAGTAGTTTATGCTCGTCTGCTAGGCCCCCTGACGGCAACAAAACCGTGATTTGCCGATTTGTTTATAGTAATAATGTTAAATACTCGGAATGGTGAGCTTCTTGATAAAATAAAACATTGGCCACTTACTAAACGAGTAAAATAAACGGAAGAACAAACCATAAAGATAATAAAGTGAATGTCTATGCCAAATAAAATCCGTTAATTAAAAGTTGGTTCCCGGGTTGTCACTATAGTTTTGTGATAACCAATTCATTTTGAAATAGTTAGCATAAGTAAATATTGAATTGCTATCCTCATTATCACGGACGCGGTGAAATAATTACGATTTATGGAGGGTTAAATCTAATTTATTGGGTTTCTAATCTTAACAAGGGCAGCTGCACAGAATTTTGTGGTGGTGACCAAGGGACGTTACTCTATTGTATAGGACTCGGAAAAACTCGACCTTTCGTAATCAAATTAATATTGAAGGCTCGTGGATTTTATCAGCACCAACAACAAGATATAAATAAACAAAATTGATTTCAAATGTTGCAGTAGTATTAGCTAATATGACGAGGGTCGATGGAACGGATTTTAAATTGATCTCATTATTTTTGACTCTCCAAAAATTCGATCTTCTCTCGTTGCGATTTCAGAAATGGTCCGTTAGTAGAATGCCCCCCCCCCCACACACACTTATTATTGCATGTTGTATCCAACGAACTATCATAGGATTGTATAAGAATACTATAAGGATTTCTACAAAACCATACATTGTTTAAAAAGTCAGAACGTCGCTCTTATATTAAGTTTCTAAAGTGTTTATGAAAGAAAGAATTTTCTATTAATAGTAGTTGTGCCTTTTTATTTGAACACGTCACTACAGTTTGGAAAGCATCTAAATACTATCTGAGACTTTTTGCGCGATCAAAACTGATATAATCGTAAAATTCAGTTGTAAAAATTCAGAATTTCATGATTTATTTCGCGATTAGCGTCACAAATCAAACTAATATTTTGTCATTCGACATTTAAGAATAATGTTCCCTGTTCTCCAGCTTGAGCTGAAATAAAAATATTTCCAGCACGAATGTAATAAATGTGAAGTAGGCCTAGTAGGCCTAAAGCATATTAGTCTTCATAGTTAGGGAACGTACTTATATGTTATAGCTTACATTTGGAATTAGAAAACAACGAATCCAATATACAAAAAAAAAACTATTTACATCATAAGCTACTTTGGAATTCATCCAAAATCCGGATTCTAAGGGTTCAGTTTCCAAAGTCTAGAAATTATATATTAATATGTGAACTTCTCTCATTGTAAACGTTTAAAACGAATATCACTATATATACTTACCCATCCTTACTTAACCTAACTGCATCGTGAATTATGAAATATACATGAATTTAATTAAAGTTATAGAGTTATTTATTTCCTATCGGGTATTTTTATATTGAATTTAGAATTGGGACATCTATAAGCCGACAAGGCGCGAACATGTTTTCTAATAATACAAGTTTTCACCAAGGGGATTAACCTGGTATGTTTATCTACAATTGTGACGGATTAACGTTATCATCGGTAGCTTATATCCCCAAACAACTTACTGACGGTTGACAGTGTTGTCGAATGACAGTACACGGTCGCTGGACTACTGTCTGTCAACTGCAATGACAAGTTGGGCCGAGAACAGACATTTAAAGACGTTGAAATATAAAAAAGAGGAATTACCTTTCCACAGGTTGCTTGGTGCAAATCTATGTATCATCACTATATTACAATATACACACGAAGCTTTGTTTATCAGTTCATAGTTTAAGTTGTTTACTTGTATTTTCCCTAAAATCCTGTTTCTGATTTGTTTTTGTTGTGATTTCGTATAACGAGGATAATTTACTATAAGAGAATATGTATCGTGTGATAAATGCGAAGTAGGTCTAAATTTAAAATTATCATCTCCATAATAACATTCGAGAATTAAAATGACGTCATACGACCCTTGTTAACTAATTGTCGTTTGAAAATTTCGGAAATTTGAAATGTAATCTTTTGTTTTGAGGGAACAAAATCAAATAAACTGAAAAATATATCCCATTTTTAAAAAATATATATATAATATTGTCGCATTTCGCGTCTTGCCCGGTGGAAATAATTGTGTTTAGTAATAACGAATGCGCTTTCGAATATTTGAAATTACGCGAAATTCAGGTAATTGAAAATAAAAACACAGCATTACTCAAGTAATAGAAATGATTAAATTTCCTGTTACGGTTGAACTTATTGTTAGCCTGTTTAATTTCCCATTCCGTAAAATTATATAAAATGTGAGAATACAAAATAATTAGAAGATTAAAGGCACCGTCTGGATTGATCTGTGTCCCTTTGACAGGACAGGGAACTATGTTGTAAGAATCACCCAAATGTTTGAACAAGAAACACGGTCGTGTGTATCGAACATAAGAATCAAACACATCGGCGCAGACCGTGTCTATGTTATTAATCCGTCACCCACTTATCATGAAATATGTATTCTGCGATTCCTCTCAAGTAATATTTAGCTTGTTTAAATACAGCACACGCTTTGACACAACTTCACACAAAAGTTGAAAAAAAATCAACCAATAGATGGGTTGAAAGGCGAACGTATGCGCAGTCGCAATTTTTGTTTATTTACAAATCCAATATACGTTTGGTGACCGTGTTATTTTTTTATTATCTGGTTCTAAATGAAAATAAAATAGAATCGTTTGTCGCCATCTCACTCCTCTTTTATATTACAACTTCGTCTCTGTATGACGACAAGGGTTGTAGGCTGATACATTGTATTTAAAAAATAATAACACACTTTCTAATGGCAATCTGGATGCTTTCCTTTCTATTCAAAACGTAGCTTTTACGTTTCTTGTTGACGTAGTGTTCTCCCCGGAGGCTCTCTAGCCACCATCTATTAAACTATTTGATTGTAATACTCTGGTTTTCATCATATGCATTCTCGAAAAGCTTTCAGAAGCCAAAGGAAATAAAGAAAAAGTATAAAAATAAAACGCTTAAAGAATCTCTGGGATTATTGAATTGCATTTCAAGAATACCACCTTTGATGACAACTTGATCAGCTCTCCACTCGACCGGCTAGGTAACAGCATTAATTGATTCTTGCCGGAATCCGTTTTGTTTCCTATTTTCCTGTATAAGACAACATTTCGATTTTGATGCTTTCTTGTCGATTTCATTATTATATCTATATCGATCTGGTATTGTGGTTGATTTTTATGTTTAGTGTATCATGAAAACTAATCATTATTAAACAACAGTTCGTTTCGTTTCTTAGCCAATCGTGAATTTATAGGTCTGCTTTTCACAATGGTCATTCCTGATATAGAAGTTGTAGGAACTAATGGTGAAGGAGCTATTAACGCTATGCTTGATGATTGCAATGTCGATATGATATTGTTCGATGTCGTTGACCACGAGTATTGAATTATTTCGTTTTATTTCGCCTCAAGTACCTCTGTGTTTTATAGCACTTGTGTTTCAGGAAATGATCTCTTCTAGTTCTAGAATTTTTACTATAGAGTCAGACGTGAGCTGAGAAGATGGGCAACCATTTTGTCCTCCACGAAACAAAGTGTCACGTGATCTCATATTTAGTGTACTATTGTAACAGAAAGTATACAATTCAATCGTGATGATCGAATTTCACGTCCAATAATTAAGACAGATAGGATCGGCTAATATGCCGTTCAACCGGCCTTATTATTATAAGCTAGATTAAAAACACCGGGACTCCACCCGGTTGGAAGCGGAAGTTAATTACGCATGCGTATACTAACATAGTCCTTTCAAGCTATTTTTTGTTTTTAAACTGTTTTATATGCCCCACCATTCAGTTTTGGTGGGGTTTATAATTTAAGCGCCTGACTGGAGTGTATTCAACCAGTAATTTGTACTTCTAAATATTGTCGCACAAAATTATATTATGATAATGCATAACTAGTGGTAAGGGGTTGCTAAGGTGACCTTCCGAAGAGCTAATTATAAAGATGAAACGGAAGGTGTCTATCTCAGCTACGTTGTATTCTCTCATTGGATCTCGGTGTGTAACCAAGTACAGTGAGCAGCAGGATGAATGAATGAGACATATAGCCCGTTCAGACGCTTATTTTTAAACCAGTTCATAATCGCTGGGGTTTTTAAGACAGCATCGTGTTGCGTTCACTCGTACTATAAGCCAAACCAGTTTAACTATTCTGACCTCTTCGGTCGGAGGTTAGAGTTAACTACGCATGGGCAGCCTCACATTCTTTATTCGGCTCTCGCACGCTTTCGATAACATTGGCACTGCCTGACCCCGATATTTCACAGGAATGTAACTTACTGCGTCCTGCGCATGCGCAAAGCAAGTTGGAGCCTGGGTTTTTAAGCCAACCCGTTCAGACGACTAATATGAACCAGTTTAAAATAAAAAAGCTTTCTCGAAGACAGGTCGCAGCTGGGTTTTTTAAGCTGGTTAATTCGCCCCACATGTGCGTTCAGACGCTTAAGTTAAACTGGTTTAACGATCCCCGGGGTTTTAAAACCAGTTCAACTTAAGCGTCTGAACGGGCTATTATATCACCATACTCCGCGCAGCGTTTCGTTTGATTATAGTTAATCTCACTACACACTGCTATTATGAGTGGATATTGTTGTGTTAAATTTTGATTGGTCAGTAGTCCGACTACCAACCAATCACTACCTACCATACAAACGCTTTACATTTAAAACGAGTGCCAGTATTGGACCAAATATGTTTACATAACGTTACGTCATGGCTCACGCTTTTATTATGCCTAATTAACCCGTGCATAGGAGAATACTGCAGTAAAACTAATTGTGTGACAAACGAGGCTATCAAGTCGAATGAAATGTAAACAATACTGTTTGGAAATGAACATACTTTCACCGTTTTAATACCTTAAATCACTGTCCAAAGTTTTAGGGAAGACTCAGATTAAACGAAGGACTGTCATGTTGCTGTACTTAAGTGATAGCTTTCATTGAACGGGGAGAACAGACACACTCCCGCAAAAGTTCAAGAATCAGAAGTCAATCCAGCAATGGCCAGAGAGAGATTTCTCGGGCCATTGCTTCAGGAATATGTTATATCACCGACTTTCTGGAAATGCATCGGGATGAACATAAGAATCCATTATTTACAGATTTTACCTACATTAACAATCTAGGAAGAATTAATTTCTGCATCAATTGCACCCGCGGAAAAAATCAAATTAATTTTCTGATCTGAAACGTAATAGTGTCATTTGGATTATACGTTTCCTTTTCTTCCTTTAATACTTGAACGTAGAAATTTAATTGCATGAAACACGTGTTATTCCTGCTGTGTCCCAGTGTACCAGCATAAATCATAACAAAACATATAGCTCTACACATTCTTTCACCTTTGCAAAAAATGGCTTTATTATAATAATCGAAACCATTAAACGCCGTCCTTATACGGGTCACCATTGAAAATCGTCACCATATTTCAGTTTGGCAAATGACATTAAGTTGTTCTTCTATTGTGAAGTAAAATATTTTGACATAAAATATATATTTGATAAAAAAAAAAGAAAGCCAGATTGGTAACTTGTCACCTTTAAATGGTATTACTGACAAATGAGTTTGAGGTGCACAATAGGCGAGTAGATTAGAGGCTTTAAGAAATGTTACACGGCTCAGTGTGTAACAGTAGGACTACCATCACGACAGAATAATCTCAAGGCATTTTCCGTCGATTCAAATTTGAAGCGAGTCCGTCCGTTGCCATTCAAGTTAAAATCACGCCGAGTGACCAAAAAATGAAATCACCTACGGGCTTCATCTTTTGATATCAAAAGCTATATTTTTTCACGCTTGAAACGAAACAGCTGTCGAAATTGAAATGGAAGCAACAACAAAATGTAGACTGTGTTTCCAGATTTAATGGAGCATTTTCTAATATTGCCTGTCTTACAAATGTTTTGTTGGGGTGACATTATGAAGAGTGAGGGGGGCGGACCGATAATACTCTCTATAATGAACTGTCACCGACACCCCAGAAGCCAGTTTATTTAGAAATCGGAAACCACGGTCCGGAGGAAACGCAGAGGTTTTTGTGTACCCGTCTAGTGTTTTAAATTATATTCATGGACGATGATTTTGTTTTCTATCACATCCCCTCGTCTCATTAAAGTAGATTTGACAGCCTTGGTTAGCCCTACTGCCGAGAAGTAGAAAAACTTCGGGCAGTATTTTATTAAGTAAAAACTGACAATGGGCGATAATTGTCGCTCCCTGAAGCAGCTGGATACCTCACCGCTCTTAGACTCTGGAATTATTTCTTCCCTCGTTTCCAACTATTTTGTAATTTGATTTCACCTCCCCTTAAGAAATAATCGAGCTGTATTTATTACAAGTGAATACCTATCCTATTACTGTCTCTACTACACACGTATTCAAATGTTAGCATCCCGTCTATTTGAAGTCTATAAAATAAGTAATTTGAAACGCGAGCCAGTATAGCCAAATTATCTTTCTAAAAAGCTGTTTAAGGTATTTATCTTGCAACTATTGTCGATCTGGCTTCATTATTTATTTCAGGGAGTTGATGATATTTAGGAGCGTTAGTTATTCTAGTCATTATAGAACCAAACACTCGCCGCATGTTTCATACAACGATTTATACCTTTATATTAGAACGCAGATTATGATTCACGGTCGAATCAGAACAAAATATATGACTCTATTGAAATACAAATATAATGTATTGATAATATCATATCTTTTTTTCAAATCTAAGATGAAATTAAATATTATAAATCAAATAATAAAGAGGTACAATTTATAACTATAAATCTGGAATAGACCAGACTACATTTTAGTTCCCGTTACCATCGCTTACTCGTTCTTGTCAAAACAGTTGAATTTATTTTTTCTAATACTAAATACAGAAATGCACGTGAAATCGCCCTAGTAGTGACTGGAATATGCTGAAAGTCATTTAAAAGTCAAATATATCGGTAAAGAAATGAAAAGTTGAGATGTGCCTCACATAATGAAATTTTTGAAAAATATACTGTAAAGAAGTGTTTTTCCTGTCCGCTGGACAACTGTTCATTGTCAACATCTATCAACGAATTTATTGTTTTATCAAACTTGTAAGGGTAAACAGCAAAGTCATTTAACGATGGCCATGGATGCTTGAGTAATTAAGCTGGAATATTTCTGAGAGTGGCAAAATTTAATCCTTTAATGGTGTAGGCGAAACACTGACCTGGTCGTTGGAAAAATGAGGCACTCCGTGAAATTTGTGATTAATGACATCTTTTTCGAGCTTTCAAAAAAAATTAGTTCTCTATACAAACCATGAACTGGCTTGGAAATTTGATGTACCTTTTACCATTTACATGTTCTGGTTCCGGGTGTTTACTTAAAGCAACCCATACAAAAATACAAAAACCAAAGCAAAGTTCAAAACTAAATAATGTCCTTGTAATGTGGAAAGATTTAAAATTCTTTTTTTTGCCGCATAATTACAATGCATGTAAATCTTTTTTTGTTCTGTATCAAAATAGTTTCTCCAATTCAAGCATTAAACGGAACAATTTTCTGGAGAACCTTGACTGGTCAAACAGCACAGATCCAACAATTGTATTGTTTATCTTGCTTCGATTTGTGTTTTAAAAGGATAGAAATATAAATATTTATAGTGAACCAAGCCTTGTTTTTTCCCTTTTGCCAAGTTCACAGCAACTAAGCAACGTAGAACTAGAAAGTGGGCACATTCATATTAATCACCACTGTGTAAAGCAAAGAACAAATTATCACAGTTTTGCAATGAGAACGAGGTACTTTCCCAGGGTCGTTTTCAAGCCTCTGTACCGTTTGGATTGATTTGTGCGCCATGCTTTTTCCAACATTGTCTACATCACTCAAAGAGTTCAGGTTGCTAACAAAACTATCATTGTACTTTTGGATATTGTGCCCTTTGTCTTGGTTTGTATTCTCGCCTCGGTGTCATAACCATCTGAATGTTTTGCTAAGGGCAGGTAACATAAATGACTTGACCTTCATAGATAAGCCTCTATTTACGATACTGCGAACGTTGTGGCGTCTGCTGTATTGCAATAAGTATCAATTTTTGTGTATTTTGTTTTTCAGAAATATTTTTCATTTTAAATTAAGGATAATGTTACTCAAGCTGCGTGAATGTACCATATTTCAGCAAGAAAATACTATATCAACAACTTGATTCGTAAAATAGCCTTGGTATGATACTTTAGGTTAATTCATCATAAAGATATTTAAAAACATACTCCATACAAAGATGTTACTACTGCAATATCATTTCTCAGTGTGTCGTGTCGTTAAAATACTTATGAAGATATTAATTCTTATATTATTATGACGGCGTTAAGCCTGGTTTCAATGGACGTGGTTTGTATTTCGTCTTATCTCTTTAGATAAACAATACAATAAGCTTATTGTCGTATTACCAGTGTTAAATTCAATAACATGTCTATTCCAATTCCTTTGTTTCATACCAATGTAAATATTCAATTAAATAAACATGTTTATTCTGAAATATAAGCCCGTAGGTAATATCCACATACTCAACTAAAATATAATTATTTGTACGAAAATCACTCGAATCAGTGGGGGAGAAAAGAATGACAGATCTAGTTATGTTGTCTGGAACAAATAATGTCTTTGTTAGATCGTGTTAGTATTTTGCAACATGTCTATTCAAAGTTTATTTGAATAAATGAACAAACTTATCCAAATTCTGTCCTAAGACATTCTTTACCACAGCAGTCATTACAAGAAATTGGCTACATATTACACGCTGACGAAACGTAAGCTGGAAAATCCTAGAGGTTTCATCACGTTTTTGAGATAAGTTTTAGGGTGAATTGAGAACAAGCCTATCGCAGGTGTAAACCCGCCAGCTCACATATCACTAACTACAATCCCTGGACGATTTCAAGTCACATACAACAATATCGAAATACATGCACATGTATATTGAGAACATGACTTTTAATAGACAATAAGCACAAATATGTAACACGTAAAAAAATACATTAATAAGGTATGAGCAACACAGTTTTATCCAGAAATTATAGTCGTGAAAGGTAGACTCAAGATACTTTCAGAGAGAGGTGAGCTTTAACTTCCCATAGACACAAACTAGGTCATTTCGGGACTAATAAATTGTTCAATTTCATTTCAATGATTCGCTGGGGTCTTTAGCAGTTGAGGGGGGAGGGGGGGCAGAGAAAACCGCGAGGATGGGCAGGCGATCCTACTCCTTGTTCAAGCGGGGAATCGAAACCACACCACTTGGTTCAATGACAGACCTTGTGATTTCACGCACACGCTAGGACACTTTGATTATAATTTTTTGTGGGTCTATATCCGATCATCATTTGAAGGAGTTCAAAAACATGCGGATCCTCTGTCGGGCGCTTTGGCGACGTAATGAATACACACATTTGCTGAGTTGGCCAGTTTAATCAAAGTCAAAACTTATCAAATACACAAATAGTGACCCTGTGCTTGTTTTGTAAAATTGCAAACCATGATGGCCAATGCTAGGACCCCCCCCCCCCCCAACGCCTGAGATGACCACTTTAATTAACGGATTGATAACGGACAAACATGTTAATTAGAAGGAAATAATGTCGCATTTAAATAAATTACCACTTTAAATAAAACTATGTTTAAAATTTAAAAAGATAAGCTACTGTCGTATGTTTAAAACTGTATGATAGATAGTATAAATGAAATTTGATTTATTTACCCACGATAAGATTAGAGCTACATGTATATTCATTCATTTTAAATCAATTTATTGGTAATTCCGATTATTTGATCAGTGCTTAATTAATAAATCGTATGTTAACCGGTGGGGTAAATGACAAAACTTTCATTAATCGTTTTAAACATTTCACAGTATATGGGCAAATTAAGAATGTATCTGAAATCAATAGGGGCTAAGAGAATATAGTCCCGTACATAGTTGGGTTAGCTGGTAACGTTATATATACTAGTAGATATATTATTAAACACGGATGTTTTCTTTCACAACAGATGATAGTAGTATATATAATGCTATATGATAGGTGGTCAGATATTTATCAATACTCTAATCACTATGTCTATATTTTCCTTATAAGACCTACATCCTCGACAGCTAAACTACAAACAATGGAGGTTTGACACTTTAGTTTTATGTATACTAAACAAAAAACCTAGCCAAATGGCTCATTCATCGCACTAAGGATGTTTACAAAAAACACGGTTAATTCGCCGTGAAGTTATGATAAAACCGTTCACCAGCGACACCGATCACAGGTACAAAACGGCCGTACCTATAAACTTACTATAAAGATATGAAAAGATAGACTTATTTCATATCGCTGACACTCGCGATACGGAGTTGTATCCAAATATAATGCACCGGAATCAACCGAGCATTTATTTCATGAATATATTTGAATTGAATTAAAGCTCGCAGCAGAAAAGAACTATATGAAGGTGAAATGGGCTGAGAAAACCAGCAGTTATAAAAGACGACAATTATACTCCATCATGCTGAATTAATAATTGAAAAAAGGAAATAAATGAGATTGTGTAGCGAAATGATTGAGGTAGCCAAAGACGTATAATAGGCGATGAAAGATATGATAAATGGAAATTGAATTCATCCCATCTGGAACAAAGAAATGCCACAGCCTCCCCTCGACCATGTTTATGCCATATCCCTCATCATAATCTATTGCCAAAAAAAAAAACCAACTAGATTTAAAAAAAGTGATAATAATAAATTGAAATCAGCAGTGCTTAATCTTTTATAAAGGGTTTCAGATTAAGGCAGATGATGTTTTTTAACGTCTCTTGTGTCAATGACAAATAGAAGAAACTGTGGAGACGTGGTCAGTTAGACCATGGTTGACATGTCTCTCAATACAATGAACACTACTGAGAAAAAAAGAACGTATTAATGGAAATGGACACTGGAGATCGGAATCCCGTCAAGTGAAAAGAACAACAAAAGAAATCAATTAATCAACCAATAGAAAATGAAAAGAAAGATAATTGACAGGGCTAGAAATACATTTCACGTAGTCATCAAGTGTAACGGATCGATGAAAATTGTCCAGCGTTTTAGGTCTTTCCAGACCTGAGGCCATAACGGCTGCAACTTGTCAAATCTCACCAACCCGCGAGAGAAAAACACATCATCTTCTTGACAAAATGTTTAGTCGTGGTGGACAGATTAATGAAATAATTACAAAAGCATATCATAATTAACCCTGCCAGGTTAATTAGTACAATCCAAACTGTTGTCTGTTGACAGCAGTGAGTGAAAGTGACCATATACTAACGTTAAATTATCAACATCGATCCAAGTAAAACTTTCACTAATGGATGACAGTGGATTAAGTGTAATCCTGTTTCAGATGACGAGGGGAATTCTATTTATAGATTTATAAATTGACATGAGTTAAGAATAAGATTTAATATACGTCAAATTGAATATAATAACATTAGATATTATAAATAATATATAAGAGGTTGTTATTTATATTTAATAAACAATATTTATGTTTAACTCAGATATATTTGTGAATATTTTTAATAATGAAATAATCGTAGATTAAGGGATATTCATTAACAACTGGCAAATCTTTCTCTCTTTTTTGTAGATTTACAGATTAGTTCAAAAAAAGTGTATGTTGTTTTTTGTTGTTTTTTTTTAAAAAAAAACCCCAAAAAACAAAATCGCGTGATTCTTTTGAAATATTTGAAAGGGCTTAGTGATACTATATGGTGCAAATTTCTCGCCAATAGCGCGTAAAATAGATTCTTTTGGCACATTGAAGTCAATCAATGAATAGGCGAAATTGACTACTATGGCTGAGCGTACGGGTGACAATTTCAGGTGCTAGATTGATGAATAGATCTACCGCTTTCTTATTGTCCGGGGTTAAAGTTCAAACCTTCAGATCAAAGACAGTTTGTCTTTAGTCAAGTGGATGGAAGTATCTATATTCATATAAGCAGTAAATATATAAGATACATATTTATTTATTACAATACACACTTCATTTTTATGTCGGCTAAAACTCCTTTATACCCATACATATTTATTCCTTTCTATTGGCGATTTCTGTCGTTAACATTGGGGTAAGATGGGGCATAAAACTGAAAGAAAAGCAATTATTAAGTGGGGTTTATTTATGGTGTTTGCTTGTAGATAAAGTAATAGACTTCAATCTTTGACCTTAAGAAAATCATTTATAATAAAGTTTAATATTTCAGAATATACATTTATAGAACGGGTTTATTGACATCAATATAATAATACACAGTTTCAATTTTCAAATTAGAGAAGTATAGACGCCTATTTAAAATTCTGATAGCAAACAAAAAATGCAATTTACTTTTATTGTGAAAGTTAAAATTATATCTTTATACAAATAGCATTTTTAGAGTTTGTTTACGACATTAAATAATTTCAATTAGAATTGACCATGTGTAAATACAATAATTGCGAGTTGCATCGATGATGCAGTGTTTATTAGTAAATGCCTATAATATACCGTGTCTTCAACCTATCATAATGTTCGTTTGCTTTAGTTATTTTATAGTAAACTCATATATTATCTAACTTTTATATCAAATTTATATATCGATCTTATGTAACAAACTTATGTAATATATCAAGTCTTATTGACAATATCGCCGAGACGGCAATTACTTGATTTGAACAAGGTAAATGATAAGTAAATATATAAACAAACAAATATACTAAACATTCTATTAGACAATCAATATTTCAACCATCAACCTACTTTTAATTAATAAAACTGACCCATAATAAATATTAAACCCAGCATGATTTGACAATATTTCAACAAGTAGATCTAGCATCATCTTACAATTATTTCAATGGAAAATAAATCGCCGATCAATTTTTACCCGGGGACAAATTTTATCGAAGGAAATTGAAAAAGAAGTTAAATTTTATTATTTTTTTATTGTGCAAAAAATTAAAAAAAAAACAAAACTCGTTGATAATTTCAATATATAAACTGTTTTACGCTGATTACCCTTTGCTTTTAATCTACAAATTGAATTAATTCATTTTTGTTATTCTTTTCTTTAGGAATAAATGCGTCCATGTGATTGGCGATTAGGTAAAACCGGGATATGACATATAAATCTTCAACATATCTAAATATTCAGTCTATAGAACGTTTTGATTTTATTTTGATACTTCTAAATATATATATTTGAAGCAATTAGGTTTGCCACATTTAAAGACGCGTATTACAAATCTATATATGAAAAAAACGAGTTGGCTAATGTGAAAATTATGCATAGTTCACTCGTCATATAAATGTTTGGATGTAATTCTCCTATAATATTACAGAAGATATCGTGATAAGAATTTAATATCAGATGACTTTATCTATACAAGTACTTATACCACACCAACATTTTACTTACACAGAAATATGATCATTTCAAATGTCTTAAGATAGCGGTGCGACATTTTGATAACAATCATTCAACAGTATTCATTTTATTCATTGAATTTTTTTTCATAATATCAACATGTGCGGTGGACAAAATGATAAACAATTCAAAGATATCCATTTTTAAAAATCTATGGTGAAAGGATCGAAACCGGTAGAGAAATTGGGCCGACAAAATATTTCACATGGGATCCTTTCATACACATGGGTTTAAGCATGCAAGTCAAACACCAAAACATAAACAAACTTGTCTACTTTACTGGCATAAAGTGTCAGATCAAAATATTGTATCACTCGAAAATGGTCACAAGTATTGCTTTATGGGGTACAGAAGCCCCTTGTCGTCTTCAAATACATGGAATCTTGTCGCTGGTCTGGAATCTATAGAAATCCTGGTAGTAAGAAACTCAAACGTCTTCATTTTGAAGAGCACCCACACAAGGTATGCTATACGCCGTATAACAGAAACTGCTCATATAGGTCCAGTATGATGTCAAATTGAATAGAATTTTCTAAATGAGTCTTTGTATTCTTTGCAGTTATATGAAGACAAGGTTTTGAACAAATGTCATGATATTGTCTCCAGGATCAGCTGGTAGACCAGAAACGGGTAGACTTTTTTAACAATGTCACCAGTGATCGGTGTGGTAAAAAAACGCGAACTAATACTACAATCTCTATCCGGAAGAGTGGATACATTAGAATGGGTAAAAAAAAACGGCTAATGGATGCTTGGAAATCTAATTTGTGATTCAAGCTTCATGTTTTGTTGTGTTTCATAACTGAAAATTGTTTTATTTTTGTCTGTTGCGAACCAGAAAGCTTTAGAGATCGCCATCGTATTAACTCGAATTACCACAGAAAATCCAGTCCCGGGGCCAAACGACTTTCTTGTACCGTTGGTCATTGCCCTGATTTTTTTTTATTTATTAATGTTTTGTACTTATATTTTGTTAACCGATACCTATAGATTCGTACAATAATTTGTTAAAACACTACTTCACTTTTTCTATTCCTAAATCATTTTATGGATGCATAGAATTTCAACGCAAAACGCCATAACGCCTGCTGCTTCTTTGTAGCGCCGTCTACAAATCAGGGATATTTAAGAGAGTTGCGACTAGATAAGACGTAATTTAACATTATTTAGAATTAGCATCTAGTTAGTATGTAGATAATGAATTTATCTTGTAAGTTAATCTTCAGAAAGCATTAGTTTTTACAAGGAATATTATGATATACACACGATGTAAACCCTAGCATCGCATTACCATGTAATAATACCATGTAATAATAGGTCTTATATCACGATTACCATACAATTACTCCTTTTTATTATAATTACTTTATATGTACACATTATTCTCTTCTATCATGTTTACGGATCTTTTAAAGGGAAACTCTGCCCAATTATCGACCTAAAAGTAACACAAATTAAGGAGTAACGAAGACCAAGAGTCGAAATCTAATAAACATTGAGAAATTGTGTGATCTAAGATTTTTTATATTGAAGATTAAAGGTAGAGTAATGGATGCAGTGTATATATACTATTTCCAGAACATCTGGTTCCACTTCATATTTTCATTGTACATTGTTTGTGATGGGAGGAACGGATCTGTAAATGGTAACGTTTATCTTTTGTAAAATAAAAAGCTGAGCGCCACCTTTTATCACGTTAAATATAATTGTGTATAATGTAATCTATTAATATCATAAAAACTGGTTTATTAGTATTTGGTGATACATATATATGTATCCATTCTATCCTTCTAAATACGATAACACCAAAATAACAAGGTATCTTCTTTACTCTTTAATCTACATCCCGTGTTTACTGCTAATCACCCTTCCATTATCCCGGACTCCGAGAACCCAGTTAATCCCCGATAATCCCAAAATGATCAACTCCCGCATCTGTGGATTGACTCAAGGGCTGAGTGATATAACTGACATTAGTAAGGTTATTGACAATATACCTAAAAGGCTAACTCATAACATCATACTCATTGTATCTTTTTTCTTTCCCAACATCGATATTTTCACACCTTCAGAAGAAAAAAAATATCCATAATCAGGGGCTTATTACGACATAAAGCTAGCTCATCAAACATCCACATCCCGTTCAAATCTTCGAAATTTACGAAGTAAGATCAACCGACAATGGCAACATTTCGGCATTACAAAACAATCGCGCTTAAGTTGTAAATAGAAAAATGTCAAATTGTGACAATTTCTACACGAGTCAAATTCCATTTGCGATTACATATCGAACTGAAATTTTAAAAAATTATAAAATCCTTTTGTATTTTTTCTAACGCATTACGAATAACATGTTAACTTTATTCCTTAGTTTTCTAACGCATTACAAAAAAGAACATGTCAACTTTATTCCTTAGTTTGTACGTTAATCGTCTGTGTGGGTAATTGGGGGGCTAGTTTTGAACTGGTAATTACATTGTTGAATAAAATATATTTTGAAGTGAGTAAGTATAGATATAGATATAGATATACAAGTGTTTATGTAATCTACATTACCCCACCACACCTGTCAATATTTAATATATTCCTAACACCCATTCATACTCTTACACTGAAACACGATGTTGACCAAACACACAACTAATAACAACCACGACAATTCAAACAACTTTCACTTTTTACAATTGATGATGTTTTTCTATTCTTATATTTACGTGCTTATGTCTTGTAAAACTTGTCACCGTTTGCTTTATTTTACTTATTGCTTGGGGCTTTCGGCAGATGTGCGACACTGAACGCTGAGGTAGACGCAACATAGACGCCATCCTCTTGTGACCCATTCTTGGGATCTATCTCTTTTAAAGTATATTATGCGTGTTTTCACTGTTTTGATTTTCATAAATGAAAACATGGGTTTATCATACAAAATTTGAATGTTGTTAGTTTTGGGGGGTAAGCGTCAATAAAGCCTTCTGTTGGTACGGCGTGTCGTAGTAGCGGACGATGGCAGAAAATCGAAAATTCAATACAAAAGGAATAAGAAAAATATTTGCTAGAAAGAATTCTAAAGAAGTTTCTATTTTATTATTGAGTGTTTTTATTGAAATTGTAAACCTACAGACCTACACATATAAATACAATATTTTAATCTGAATGTAATATATTTATTCTGTGAAAAGAATAGCTCGGTATATCTTGTATTAACTCGACATTAATCGCCGTTCACAATAATATAATATAATTTTAACACTAATACATTTAGGATCTCTTGTTTATTCCATGACAATTCAATTGATATCTGCAAGATTAACAACGTCAAATTATGTCTGGATGTTTATTTATGCAATGCATACTATGCAATATTATTGTATTCCATAAAGCCGTTATTCATTATGTAGCAATGGACAATTTCCTCACAGCATTTCAGCAACAGACCCAGATAAGGGAATTGTTTCCATTGTCAATTACATGTTATTGTATTGACGTGTCTTGGAGTACATGTGTAGATTTTGCCCCTTATTCCCCCCCAAAAGATCGAGTATATATATTTTAACGTTTCAAATTGTGATGTAACTTTGCCGAAACAAACATGTCATGACAATATTCGCTGATTTATGGTTTGAAATAATCTAGTCACGATATCAAGGTATAATTTATGGAGACCTTGTTTTTATGATCGAATCATGGCTTATATAATATTTCATTATTATAAAGAATAAATATATATAAATAAAAATGACGGGAGCTCGACACAACATAACTTTTCTCAGTTTTAATAATAAAAAAAATGTTTATCAATGTTTGGATTAACACGTGGTTAAGATGTGTCACATATTTTAAATTTTTACATTCAACGATGGAGTGAAATAATGTCCATGGGTATATTATTTTTACAACTGCAGTGGTTAAAGCCCTTTTATTTCAATTCACTGATTTCCATTCAGACACTCGCCATATTGTTCTCGTATTTATCTCTTCTTTAGAAATTTTGATTTGTACTTAGTAGAAAAACTAAAACTCCTGTATAATTGAAATTACACCCACCATCTTGAAAAGCCCCCAGTTAGAGCAAATAGCATATTGTATAATAATCTCAAGTGTGGCTTTTTAGTGAAGGGGGGAATCGAGTTAGACAAGGATTTAGTCTCTAGAACTATTTTATTCATTGTTGACTGTGATATCTGACCTCTGTGCGGATATTTTCTATTGAACATTTTTAACATTTATTAAGTGTTCGTTTCCTTTCACTTTACATGTTTAAGATTGCAATCTCTTAAATAAATAGTTGGCTATATAAGTAAACTAAGATGTATAACAATATTCAAGATGGGGTCTGGAAAGATCTTGTCTACCTGAGACGTTTATTCTTAAAATTCCCGATAGATATACAAGGAAAACTACAAACGGTGTCATTGTTTTATCAATTTCAACATCTCTGAATTTAGGATCTTACAGATGGGTTATTTACTACATTATATTTTTAATTTTATCAATTTCAGCGATTTATTTATATATTTCTGAAAATCATATTAGAAATTAGCCCCTGTTTGTTGTAATAATAAGAAAGATAGCATTTATTTGAGTTTGAAATTAATACCCATTTTCGAATGTAAGTAATTAATAAATTGAATATTCAAACTAAATTTCTTTGTCTAAGAAAACGGAGTAAATTTCAATATAAATATGCATGACATCACCTGATTCATTTGCATAATCACGCATCAAGCATCCTGCTAATGGATTACCACTGTAAAACGTTTATGAGATGGTTTCTTTATGTTCCGTATTTATAGAAGTTCAAAATTAAAAATGCATCAAGTAAATACAAATTATTAACCACATTAAATGACAAGAAAACCTTAAGAAAGAATGGATTATATATTTCCCCTTTTGATGCAATACATTTGAGACGTTGACATTTTAACCCGAGACAGTGGAAAAATATTTTGATGGATATATACTTAAATGAATTTTTAAAATAAATCCCGCACACAAATTAGTTTCTGAATTTTGTCTTCAAAGAGACAATATATCGAAGGAAATATTGATGTTCTCATAGAGACGTGATTTTTGTTTATAGTTGTACGTCTCTATTTACACCCTTGTCAGTATTTATATACTTATATACACAAAAACAAAATCATTTTTACAATTCATTAATGTCCATTAGTACTAAACAGTAATTGAGACAAACTGTATATCAATGTAATGTCTCTTTGAGATCTTTTTTTTCTTAACTACGGAAATGCTTGTGATTATTTTAAAACGTTATCATTAGGCGCTATTAATTATATAATTCACATGTACGAATAGATAGATATCTGAGCCACTCCATTCTGTTAAATTTTGTATGAAGAAATCATTAAACATCAATACTATATCTAGATAACTGTCACTTTCCATTTTACCTAGGTGTTAGCTATTATTATAGTACACTGTAGACAGGTAAACACGGATATACATAGGTATATATATACTATAATATACTATACAAGTAATAAGTTCTTACCTCGAGTTTGTACAATCTTCGTAGAGGAGGTCAAATTCTTTACATGAGATGAGTTTACATCTGTTGACCCCAGGTTGAATTGCCCCCAAACCTCGTAAAATTCTCACTTGTTCTACGTTACAAACTGTCGGTGTAACATCAAGTCGTTTAAGTTTAGTATACACTGTATGAAGTCCTCCAACAAGATGTTTCAAAAATAGTTCAAAAACTTGTGGCAAACATATAAGTTCACGACAGTCCACAACAAAAGCTGCAATTTTTGCACCTCGATATTCAATTAATTTACACACATTATTTTCTGGATTGCATGGCACCGGTGGCGGGGAACTGTAACTCATCGGTTTCTGTAGCTTATTCATTAGGTTGAGAGGGTGCGTCGCGGGTGTCAGCCCGGGGGATGGACTGGGGTGGTGCATCTCTCTCATCTGCTGTCCCGTGGGTGACTCCATAACTCGGATATATATGTCTTGTCAACCGTACTGGAATGAGCAATGCTGGTTACACACAAAGATAAATACACTCGTACTTATGCTTGTTCCCGGGCCCGAGCTCGCGCCGTTCACGCGCTTAGCCAATCCGCACCGGAACTATTTTCTAAAGATACTCACAAATATTGTAAATAGCTAACCAGTCACAGCGACTGGCTTAACTACTCCAACACATTGACTTTAGAAGATAACAAGGATTCGCGGTTTACTGGTGTTTAGTGTAGCTTGATATCTCTGATAGCAATACTGTTGCGACCTATCCGTCCCCCGAATACACGTGTGACTGTCTGTCAGTCTGTCTGACTGTTTGACAAGATATTTGGAGATTTCTTTCACTTTAGTTAGCTGAGCAGGTGAAGGGAACGGGAGGGGAAAATGATCAATAATGGCGTGTTCTAAACCAATTACAGCTTATAAATGTTAGCGTTCGATTCAATCCGTTACAAATCTAGTTATTTTAACACGTTGTTAGTTTCCTTCAATCAATTTCAAAATATGATAAATATGAGATCGGTTTTGATTGTATTTCTTTTCACCTTGCTAGGTTCGCGTGATTCTACTATTTCAATTTGTATTTCGTGACCAAGTTAGAGTTGGTATTTTTTACTTACCGAATGACAATCACATTTAGTCGACCAGACATTAGGTAATTGTCAGATTACGTGAAACAGGATAAAAATATACCTTTAATTAGTTTTATGTAATAAACATTAAGATTTTATAAGTTAATAAAGGCTTTCGCGCAAGATTTTTTTTATTGCTGTTTCTTTCTAAATATAAGAACTCGTCAGAAAAGGACACGAAATTCTATTTGAGTGTTTAACTCTTTGGAGCATTTTCTCACATACGCGGGACGTATAAATGTTTGGTAGATTATTTAACCTTTTTGGTTGTTATTTATGGTGATTTTCCAGGCGAAGAAACCGCAACATTTGTCATTGGGGTGTAGGCGTCAGATTTTACAATACCGTTACAGATTGATCAATTCCCATTTCGGAAATTGTTACAATCCGGAATTCCCCATCTACCTATATATAATGGCAGGGGAGCTAAGCTCTAGTTTACACTTTAGAATCAAGTTGGACATAATAATTTATATATTAAAAACACTACTAGAATATACAAGACCCTACCCGCATCAACTTAATAGTCGAATCCTCACGTTTGTTTGTTAATTTCCCTTATTTCAATAATGATAAAAACCCATGTACATGAAATTAAAGCAACATTATACAAACGTGAAGATTTTGACATCAACTTGTTTATCCGAGGTTTTTTTCTGTGCGATTAATCGATCTGTTTATATTAACTCTTGTCTTGTTTTACCCACAACTTGAGCTTGATGAGAAATAACCCGAGTCGTTGTAATGTTGTAATCATGTAAGAACATCAACGTTCCTTTTCATATAGCACAAAATATACTTGTAATGGTGTTTAAAGAGACATATCACCATTGAATTGAAGTTAAGATGAGCCCTACTATTGTATAACGTTAACGATATTTTAATAGGTTTTAAACACTTTATAAGATGCCGGGTTCAAGATACCTCCCTACCAGATTAACAACACATTGTTTTTATCGATTAACCAAATAAACAACAAAAAATACCGATTCACACGGTCCTCCGTCTATACATTCTTTATTCTAAAACTTGAAAGTCTAATGAATTTAAAATCCGTACGATATAAGTGACTAAACTAACAGGGTATTACTGAAGTTGATTTTCTTATATTTGTTGTAAAGGGACAATATTTGGTTGACGTATTATTCTCAATGCTTATAACACTCTTGTATCATTGACTCTCCGTCATTATTGTCCTACACTGCATACACGAGCCGGATGTTTGGAACTGATCGGCACACACGGGCATTTCCCAGGTCATTCACTTATCAATACAAATAAAAAGCTGCACCATAATAATTTTTAATTGCAGAATCGAGTGCAACCCATTCTTTATCTTATTCGCTGCTGAATACAATTCATCTTCGTGAAGACAAGGAAAATAAGCGAAGCATCACGATGTTGTCAAAAGACAGCTTAATAGAATGTCAACTACGTCCGTTTATCGCATTACGGTCGTGTCATGTGGTCGGGACCGCGGGTCGTCCACGTTTATCACTCAACCGATAATTTCTAGCAATAGAATGATTAGCTATCAATATTAGATGATTCTTATCTTAACTCGCTTAGTTTTTTATGTTCTGACTGAAATATGGGCTGCCTTGTTGTATTCTGCATCCTACTGCCTATATTGAGCACTTCATTCCATAATGGCCGATGAATAGCGAAAGATGTGCCAGGCGATATGGTTATTATTAATATAAATAGGCTGGCAATGGGATGTTTATTATGCCTATTGTAGTGTATTATTTCTATTAGAGTTTGGTTACAATTATTCAAACAGGCGTGTCTCAATATCTATTGTTTCTACGACATATGTTATATTTTACACAAGGTTTGGTAATATTATTGACCGGGGCTCTTCTTAATAATTTATTACGTACAACGCTTTTTGTATGTTTGTTATAGCCTACTAGTATTAATTGACATTCGGATCCTTTTGAATTAAAATATGCAACACAAAATATACAGAGATATGTGAACCTGTCAAATGAGTAGTGGTATCTAGTGTTCTAAAAGAGTTAGCAAATCCTTTCTCGTGTAACTTTGTCTCTCTAATTCAGTAGATAACTGCTGCATTTGGGGAGAATTATAATTAAAAAATATAAAATCTATTCTCGTTTAATTGTCTGTGTATCAATAGTTGTTTTTGTTGCATCGAATGGAAAGTTTTTTTAACAATTTACCCAAGTTATTTTCATTATTTAAGAATAATTAACGACTGTTTTATCTACTATTGCTATACGTCAGTAATCGTAATCGGCAGTAGAAAGGATTACAATATTACATCCCCCTCCCCCGCAACCTCTCCCCGATCTGCTCCATAAACTGTGGGAAAATAAGGGCCCGTTACATTTTAGGTTTCGGTTACGTAGTATTAAAAACTCATATCAGACCAAACTGCAGTTTCTTTAGATAGTTATTTAGACATGATTTATAATATAAGTTTTCTGTATCTGACGTCGATGTCCCTGAATATGAATATAAAACGTGAAATCAAGGTGGTGTCGAAATCAGTAGCAAATAAAGGCGACTTCAGATACTAATTTAGATAAATATTTTTGTTTTAAAAATAGGTTCGGGTATATGTTGCCATCGATGTCCCTGGATAGAAATGTAGAATCATTCGTGTTCTTTAAAGGAAGGTTACAGAAAGTGATATGAAGGTGACGTCGTGAAATCAATAGAAAATAATGCTTCACTTTAGAGCATGGTACTAACAAATAAATAATGATCAAAATAACCCTGTGCGCCGAAAACTACAATTTATTTCTGAACATCCAAACATAAAGATTTCAGTCCTCTCATAAACATCGATATAAAATACGCTCATAAAAAATAATATTTCTCGGACATGTGTGATAAAAATTCATACATAAACAAATATAAGTACCATCAACGCGAAGAATGTTGAAGTCTTGATTTCATTACTATTATACTGGAGAGAGAAATTAATAGCCGATGATAATATGGATAAAACAGATATATACCAGGACAAATCAGAGAAATAATAACATACAAATATCATATAATATGGAATAATTTCATCATAAATAGACTCTGTTTTATTCCCGCGAGATTCGTCAGACTTGGAATCATCATAAATAATAGTTAATGATATGTTATTTTGTTGGCGTTTATTTTGTGTTTATCGCCGGTCTATATTATTTACATGGAGTTGCCGTGGCCACATACGTCGTAAGCTGTTTTTGACAATATTGACAACATGTACATTTCATCTTGTGATGAGAGTTTTTGACAGTAATTAATACCGTACTCTATAGTTGATTAGGATACTACTACAGCTGTAGACAGCAGTAGGCTATAGTTCTCTACCCCTTCATCCCATGATTATTGAGGGGTATTTCTGTTTTAATACTACGTTAGTTTAAAATGGCCCTCCTCCTCGCTCTCCAGAAGATACCTGATGACCATGTTGTATACGTTCAGTGATACCCCAAACTAAGGGCTAGGATGTCAGGTCTATGTTGGTCATTTGAACACATATTATTAAGCATCTACATCCCCAAATAAAAGTATGATAAAGTACAAACAAAAAAAATGTGGTTGTTTTATTCTTTCTCAACCAAACTGTTCAGAGTTGACATCTTACAATTTATATATTGGTCGTCAGATCAGCTGCAATCAACAATCTGCTGCTATGACGCCCCCCCCCCTCGTTCCTTCCCGTAAGTATATCCTAATGTTAGTTGTAAGTCTGACAACAGTGTTGTACATATAATAATTTGTACGATTAAAACAATAAAACGTAAATTAAATACCCGAAGATATCATTCTGCCCTCGATGTTCGTCGATTTAATTGAGTTATCATTCAGGCGTTGACTCATGATTGTAAGAGAAATAAATATAGCGAAGTGATATCAGTAGAAAATAATGTGAACGTTTTTGTGTGTGGAAGACAGCTTTTTAATGTGCACTGAATGCACATCTCCATAGTAAGTTGGCGTCACCTGAAATATTGGGTCTTTAACGATGTATTGAAAGCGTATAGGCCAATATGTTTTCATACCGACATGTTGGTCCTATAAAAATAGCAAGACTCTTTCTCACCGACTATAGTTTTGTAAAATAGATATTTATCTGTAAGAGTATTAATTGTGTACTTAATGTACATACACAAGACAGAACATATGTTATATTAACTGAGGTATATTATAGGATATAAATAAAGTGCCTAAACTTGAGATTGTTTAACTTTGCTGATGGTATATATCCATCTGTAACAGATATCTTCTGTCTTGTACAACTCCTACTATAAATGTTTATTTCGTCGTGTTCCGCTCCATGTAAACAGCCGTCAAGTTTTTCTAATTATAATAATTAAATACAGAGAGATAATTTGTAAATAATAAAGAATAAGCACAGCTAAGAGTGTGTATAATCTTATATTAAAAATAATGATTGATAACATCAATGCCCCGAAGAAGAAATTTGTTTACATATAAATAACTCCCAACACACCAAAGAAGAAATTTCTTAAAGCATAACTAAATAATATTTATATAAACGAGCGTGGAATCGACCAAATGTATTCTATGTTTTATGTAATTACGTTTGACCTGTTTATTTAGATACATATTTTTCACATCAACGGTGCATTTGGATTTAAATTTATATAAAATGATTTTTTTTCGCTTTTAGGAAATGAAATTGAAATATGGTAAACATTATTTGCCTAATGTAATGTGAATCATATAAAGACCGAACGGTCAACTTTACCTCTATATAGTTTGTTGTTCCCAGTCCCCTTCCTTTAAAAGTTTACACAATGGAATTTAATCAGTCTCGGATTAAAAAGAGTTACTCAATTTTACCCTTCGTTAGTCACCTGACGATTTACTTATAACCAGTTTCCAAATTTTAAGGCGACCAGTTTAAACAGTTCCGTCGTGCACGAGGCAGAGTAGGCCAATAATGATATATTTTTGTACTTAGACAACTTTTGTCTTTATAACCATAGTTCCGTGGTGAATGAAATGAAATGGGGTTTGACGTCCTACTATTCTGCTCTGACTAGGGTAATGAAGACGGGCATACGCCATACAGTGCTGTCTGGGAAATTTTGCCTAGGCAGCGGCGCTACGACCAACGCCGGATTAACCATGGGGCACCATGGGGCACAGGCCCCAGGGCCCACCACATTAGGGGGCCCCCCCACAAAAATCTCAGTTGAACGCCTTGAGCATGGTCGGACCGAGGACTCCAACGGCCGGTGACCTAGTGACGGGGCCCCTGCGATGCTTCGAGGGCCCTCCATCGGAAGTCCCTGGGGCCCCCTCAATCCATTGTGTGTTGCGATCGACATCCGAGAATTCGGTGTAATCCGGTGATGGGTGTAACACATGTTTTTTTTATTGTCGTGAGATCTTCTATCGCACCGACCATCGTCTAACTCGAATTATCGTATAACTCGAACAAATTACACGTTCCCATCATTTCGAGTAGCGCGAATTTTGCCTCAGATTGACGTACGATTGTATATAAGCTGTAGTTGTTGTTGTTGTTGATATTTGTTGTGGGTATAAGCTGAATTTGATGAGATGCACACCATGATCACACGAAATATTCATATTTCGTGATTAAATCTCGTATTACCATTTTGTTTGTCAAACATCGAGTCCGGCTTGGTCGTAACGTTACGGCCTCCATTCATCAAATCATCGTGGGGGTATAATACGATTCCGAATCAAGTAACCCCGTTATTTATCACTGGGCGACTTCAAAATTAGGTTTGATGTCGCTCTGCCCACTTACAGTCCCCTCCTCTAGAAATGTCATCATTTCATAGCACTTGCATGGATTGGTCCACTGAAATAACGCCAGAATGCGCTAATTTGGTGGCAGAATTTTATTTTTTTCTGGGGGAAGTACTTCTTAATGGCTCCAACACAAGTGCCTGAAATGCCAGGAAATCACGTTTCTGGCCTCCAATTTCTGAAAATTTCTTTGGGGGGGGGGGGGGAAGAAAACCCCCAGACCCCCCTATGCGGGGCTTCGCGCCTTCGGCGCTCGCGGTCAGTGATCAGGGGGCCCCCCACATGTTCCAGGCCCCAGGGCCCCCACCATGGTTAATCCGGCGTTGGCTACGACCTACTTTTATATCGAAATGCAACTACCAAGGGTTCTTTGACGAGCACGCTAATGGGACCTCGGGTTTTCGTCCCATCCGAACGACCAGACAGCTGTCTTTATCAGACCCTCTGTACAGCATCACTGACAAGAGGAAACCACCTTAACACATAAACCACTTGTCATGTGTCTCAAGGCTCCTATAGCACATGTTGTATAAAATATGCTACACCTAAGAATATAACCAGTTTAGTTCGCACATACCACTGCTAAGATCCAAAACGAGACATATCACAATTAAATTTAGTGAAAAATATATTTAGTTGAAAATCGGCGATACTATTAAGGTACTGTTTTGAAACGGATTTTCAATGTGGTTTCCCCTTGCCAGTAGTCCTGGGCGAATGGCCTCACGGTGAATGGTGTGGCTAACAACAGTGAGTGACGAAACCCCGAGGTCACCTGTATTAGGTGACATGCATGCACGTTCAAGAACCCATGACAATTGAAATTTGAAATAAGAGTAAGCCGCCGCAGCATTGTTGCTCAGGTAAAATTGTCCTCGTGGCTCACTGTATGCCCGATTTTTTGCAGGAAAACAGAATGTTAATCGCCATTGAATGTCTGTTTTAAGATTCACTTGACAAACAAACAACCGTAAGTAATAGTAAATAAATTACGGTTTAATTAACAAATTAACAAGTATAAAAGATGGCATGTCGACATGAAACTACAAACCTACGTAAGTATGTCATTCACAAGCTTATTGCCTTGCTATTTATTTACCAACTAATAAGAGCTTGTATGTAGCTGTGTGTGGGATGAGGTGGTGGTGTGATATGATAGGGGGGGGTACATCTGAAAGATAAGAGAAGTCCAGTTGATTGTAAATGTAATTGAAATTAAAGAGTATGATAAACTATTAATATAATAACACAACGATAATTATAATGTCTACATTTTAGAATAAGAATATGGAGATATCAATTGCATACATTCTACAAAACTGAAGCTCGGATCCAGCAACCCCATGTCCCTTTCTGAATAGCTAATGTTTGGAAATTTCGCATCCTTAATAATTATTTCAACATGTAGCCATGTAACAATGTGCGGGAAGACAAAAAACCATATGATAGATTTAAAACGGTAATATGTCAAAGATGCATGCATAAAAAAGTGTAAGAATGTGTGTAATTTAGAGCAGGTTTTCTATAGCAATGCTGGTATTAATCAGCTTGGTAGGAAATATCGCAACTGTATTTTACTCAAATGCTTTTTTTTTAAATTACATGTAAATACATTTTTCTATAGTACTAAGACGGCAGACATTCGAAAAACGTCCGCTAGAAAAGTCATTTCGAGATGTTTTTAGGGATAAATTTTATTTTTTAATGCCATTTCAATTGTCTGTTTACATTGAAATAACAAATAATGTAAAAATATATTGTCTTAATGACAAACATGTCTCTAAACTTAGCTCCTCAAGTAAAAAAAAGATATTAAGTTCTGTTCAGAAAGTAGGACTAAACTTAGAAAACAACACCAGAGTCCATAGGTTTTGGGGGGTTTTTGTTTGTTTGTTTTTTTTTGTTTTGTTTTGTTGTTGTTTTTTGTTTTTTTTTGGAATAAAGCTTTTTTCCGCCAGCCATTATTCACAGTACAACAGCACTAATTTTGTTATAAACCCCGGACTACATCTACCGCCATTCAAAGTATTACGCAATTAGTCATGTATATACGTGCACATGCGTAGAATACAAATGTGAAGTATGCAAACTTCTTATATATATGCGAGGCCACGGTGGCTAAGCAGGTAGGACGTTGGCTTGCTAACCTGGAGGTCGGGTGTTCGATCCTTGCACTGGACCGATAAAGTTCATCTAGATTTTCCGGTGTGGTTCCCTCTTGTCAGTGATCCGTAAAATATCCTTTGACAGTTGAAATTTGATATAAGAGTAGGTCGTTGAACCGCTGTCCGGGCAAATTTCCCTCATAGTACACTGTATGGCGTATGCCCGTCCTCAGTAGCCCGTGCACGTAAAAGGCCCCTTGGTAGTTCCCTCATAGCCACACTGTATGCGTATGTTCGTCTTCATTAACCCAGTTCAGAGCAGAACAATAGAAAGCAGTTTCTAATTTTCGGATGAATGACGTCATTCCTAAAATAGTAACCGTAACGGACACCGTCAGCATTGGGTCATTATTGAGTTTCCCAGGTTCCCAGGTTTGAAAGCTAATCAAAAGTAAGAACACTGAGTTGCCAGTGATATCTCATTTTACTGTAGACATTGTGGCAAGAGTGATTTCTCGTTAATTATTTCATCTATATAGTTGTCTGTGAAATGATTGCGTATAGTATTTCTTTTGGCTAATGCATGATATCTGACTGCAATGAACATACATAGATATATGACTATTGTCAACATGATGACCACCGCATTAAGGGGGAAAACGTCATCATCTGATCACTACACACCGTTTACCTTTCTCCTGTAGGTTTACAGTTTGTTTCTTTATTTACGTCAAGCTAATGTTCATCCGATTGCTAATAGTTCATGTAATATGCTAGAAGAATAATCAGTATAATCATTTACATCACCCTAAACGCTGAAATGAATTTTTATGGTGATCGTCTCATGGGTGAAAAGAAGTAAATTATTTTGGATTAAAACTTTTAAGTTACCACCCTGGTGTTGGCATGTAAAATAAATTTCAATTTCAATTTAAAATCTTTACGTTAATTAAACGTAATCTTTCATCTTATTAAATTTGATTGAAAGTTGAAACGTCGACATTTTGATATTGATTTGATAGTGTAATCTAATACATGAATAAACATTTATTTATCATAATATATTTAATACCACTAAATGACACATGCTCTTTTACTTTTCACTCACACATATTTTAAACATTTTCAAATTTCAATTTTCTTTTCAACTTCGACAAAATTGGAAAAAAAGAAGAAATATTATGTATTTTTGATTGTAACCACATGTCTTTATCTGTGTATAATGTATATAGAGAATACTGGAATAATTCCTGCTAGTTTATTAAGTACGATGTTTTAGGATGACGAGTATATACATGTGTATTTAAACGATAACCATATAGAAAAGAACAGGGAAAAAGGATATAGTTTATGTAATACTTTGAGTTGTGTTTTCTTATGTTTTAGATTTAAAACATGTACATGTATTGTAAACTGCTTTCAGTTTGTTCAAAAACATAATTTAAAAAGTCTGGTTCCATGACATTTACGTTCTGACCGACACTGGCATTGCAACACATTTCTTGTCGATTATAAATCCCTTGCATAGATCACTTCTCCAGTTTATGATTGGTTCTTGTGTCATGGAATTATGTTCATTACGTTTCCTCTTGACTGTTTGTATAGCTCCAAACAAAGATATGCCATCCTTGGAATTAGTAGCTCTGTATGCAGTAAAAGTTTTTATGTTTATGTACAATCATTTAGAGCACTTGATTTTATTCCGAGAGTGTATTTTTGTACTATATTGCTAATTATATTATTGTTTTATAACAAATTTACAATATATATATATATATATCTTATGAATGTTTCCTTGTCATACAATGAATCACTGTCATTTATTGTGGTCAATTTTGGTTATCTATCGTACCAATTATTGTTTTTAATACACACATATGTCCTAGTTATGTGTGTAAAATACAGGAGTATAAATTATTCTATTTGTGCCAATAGATATTGAGGACGAAAAGGTACATTATGGAATAATATACACATGTGATAAAATGTAATTGAATATTGTAATGTGTCGTTTCAATGTGCCATATAATAAACAAACATATATATATACAGTTGTGTTCATTTATTATTATAATTTGCCTTCATATTAAGCGTCAGGGTTGCATTACACATCCCAGACGGCATCTATAACCATCAACCATTACACACTCCTTTTAATCCTCCATATAAAAAGGCATTATCTTTAATGTATCTTTGTAATGTCCGATATAATAACATGTGCAATATTGTGTGTAATGAAACACAGTTTATCATGTGTCACGTTGCAATACATACCTGATGTGGCTTCTCTAATCAGACATATATTTGTAATTGTAAAGTTTTTAAAGTAGCGTGTTATTCTATTCTTTAATAAGTTATCTATTATCATCTGCGTGACACATCTTTATTATACAATAATACATCTATTGTTATATCTACTATATTATGATGATCGATAAGTTTGGTTAAGGTTATTATCTTTTTTACAATTTTTGTTTATCAGTGTCAGTTTTAAGCTATAACCTATTGAGAACTGATGGAACAATATCATTCTTTGATGAAGCTTTTATCCCATTTCCTTTTGTCTTATGCACAAACCTCTTAATAAGCTATGCATATAATAGTTCTTTCTTTAATTCTATCTCAACATCAATATCACCATTACACCTTTCTAACTTTATCTCATTACCTTTTCAATTCACCATCGCATCCGTATTCTCCATTCATATTCTTTATTTGGCATTTGTCTTTGTCAATAAGCCATGATGTAATTGACACGTTGGGAAAGAATTGCACATGAAATGATGTTTGTATATTATTACTTATTAAACAGAAAGCTATTGATTTCTAGCCGTCTTATAACTATACTCCACGAGTCTTCCTACTCCCCTATATGTGACAGACATGCTTGGTAAATAACCTCTATAGAAAATCCGGATAATTCCATTGTTTGCCAGTAATCAATGTTTCTTTGTCACATCGCAACTATTGTTACAGAAGAACACCATGTGATATAATGGAGATGTAAAAATATCAATTTTTATACAATTACAATATTATTGAGTATCAATGTAGCTTGTTTTGTGTAAATTATGAATTTATCTTTTAGAAGATATTATGTGTTTATTTTGTGGGAATGGAATATAAACACCAAGTATCTGTGTCTTGTACAAAGTTTTAATAGATTTTAATTTATACACACTAATTAAATTTAATATATATTGGTCGATGCTTTGGGACACTTTAATTTAGTTCTAATCTAGTCAGGGTGATGCAATTTGGTGTATAATTTCGTTACATCAATACCTTGACTATGAACATTTTCTGCTGGGGTCAAGCAGAGCGTTAAGCAATTTGATTGGTCAAGATTTGGAACAAAATGACTCTCCTTCTAATTGAAGTAGAATGTTCGATGGTGAGAATTTTTTGCTTAGGCTAAGGAGAGATAAGCAATTTGATTGATCCGGACTTTGGAACATAACAACCCTGCTTTTAATTGGGGTAGAATGTTTTAATTTGATGTAGATGTTCATTAGGTTAATGTCTTGACTGAGTTCAATGATTAACATTTCGAGTTGGAGCTAAGCAGAGCTAAGCAATTTCATTGGTCGATGCTTTGGGACAAGATAATCTTGATTCTATCTGACAGAGAGTGATGAAACTTAGTGTATAGTTGTTTGATTGTTCCATACTTTTGAAAAAAATAAATGTGCGATTAATTAATATGTGTCATCAAGACAACGTATCTTGAATAAGAATCATATGACCTCTGTTAATGACATATGATTTTAAATGAATAATTACGTTAAAGTTAATCAATGCTGATAGATGTGCGATCCAACCCAATATTTACATGTATCTTATTATTGACATATGTATATGCTGTCAACTTGTTTATAGTCAAGAAATTTAAAAGGTAAATTCATTAATAATTTCATCCAATGTATAGGCGAGGGGTTCTACTTCCAGCAATGGATACTGACATAACTGTCGGTGGGTTAGTCTAAGAAAGTACATGTTGTTATCGAATAATGTAAGTTACTTCATTACCCCCTAGTTTTCTTCAGAATCGTCACACATCATATATGTAAAGAATTTCTATATTAAACAGTACACCTTTCTTAGAACTAAAATAAACCCATATGTACACAATAAAGACGACCATGCGCCATACAGTGTGATATGAGTGATATTTTGCCCGAACAGCATCACTACGGACTACACTTATTTCGAACTCCAACTGTCATGGGTTCTTTTACATGCATGCCAATGTTGTCACGGGGCATTGTTTTTCGTCCCATTCGAACGACCATACGTTATCCCTTGCCCGGTCCCCCGGCCTGCATCACTGATAAGGGCGGGGGTGGGGGTGGGGGGCGCTGGAAATCCAGATGGAATTTCTCGGTCAGCAACAGGGATCAAAGGGACCGCCAGGTTAGCGGGTCAAGGGGTTACTCACCGAGTCTCCGTGGCCCTAACCCCCCACTTACACACTGATCAAGGATGAAACACGGGACATCCAGGCTAGCGAGTCAACGTGTTACCCACCCTCCACTTACTTACTGAGCCACCGTTGATTAATTGTCATGAATGTGTTATTGTTGGACAACTTGGCTGTACATGTATATTACATGGTAGACATGCATTGTTATCAGATACAGGTTAATATTTAATTGATATGTGAAACAGATTGCTTGAGATATTCTCGTTCCATGATTTAATGATCGACGATCAAACATAGATATTCAAAAATTATGAAAAATCAGCAACAAGATGAAATAGAAATCATCGTATAACTGGTCTGATAATTACCAAATGAAGAAACATTATCAATTATTTCTCACTCGATTCATTCTACCTGAATATATTTTATCTTATTAGTTGGGGTTTTAATTGTTTGAAATCGATATAATTGGTAATTTAGATTTATATGTTTATATTTTATCAATTCGTTTAATCAGAAATCTTATAAACCAATTATTTGAACCGCGAACGATAATCGTCTATTAATATAAAATCTGGAAACCTTTTGAACGCGTTAATGAGAAGTTGGTTAGTCGCTGAAACACTAAAACACCTCATTAATAACTTTCTAATGTCCACGCATCACTGCTAATAAATCATACCACTAGAGGGCGTGTCACCTATATTGGACCGTCACGTGTTCTGAATGTCGTAAAACAGTTTTAACACTTCTAGTTTCTTTTATGTATTGTTCTATGATATGATGAGGGCAGTTGGTAAAGGTCCCACTTGTCAGCCCTCGGGCTAAATGACCATCCAGTTCTAGTGAATTTACATTTGATATCATACTTATACAGTCATATAATTTTTGCCCTTTTTTCATTTGACCATGTGGAAAAGACAGGGGGATTTTGATGAATAAGCGGCATTTTTTTATCCTTTCACAATGCGACTCATTTCTCATATTCCATCTTAATTTCTTGCTATCTTTTGAACTGCCCTTCACTTATAGGTGATAGTATCATATATCATAATTAAAAGGTGAAAACTAAATCACCCCTTTTACTGAGAAACACGACTATATCACAATCTACATGGCAGAAATTATTATACTATAAATTTCCTGCTTTTTGTTTTGTGTGTGAAATGTGAAATATATGAGTAGGCTACATATCAACATAAATTATGATGATTGTGAGAAACCTTGGATTGATAATTAAACTGCTAGTTTTTCTTGTATTTTCCTCTATTTATTTATTTTTGTTCTTTGTGTTTTTTTGTATTTGCTAAACATATTTTTTAATAAGTAAGGCATTTATGTTTTATTTGTTCTTTGTTTGAAACTTTAATAATAACAGTAGAGACACGTCTAAATACAAGTAGTGCCTATAGTCGCTTATTTGAGCATTATGATTTTAGAGTTAAAATCGCACTGAAACCGTGCGATTCTTCCCATCTGCGAGTGGGGGCGGCGCGCAAAAACTTTAAATCTACGATTTGTGACACTTTAATAAATTATTATTATTATTATTAAGTACAGCATTACGCCCCATTCAGTTAACTCTTGGTTTACGTCTACCAGCATCATGTATCCACGTATAGATCAAGGATTTCGATCCCGAGATAGTTCCCTAATGCAGGATCGAGGGCGTGGCAACCAACAGTGTCCGGTCATACGGATGAGACGAAAAACCGAGGTCACGTGTACACGTTGGCGTGAACGTAAAAGCAGCATACCAGTAGGAATTTGAAATAACAGTACGGAAAATTTCCATCGTTCGTAGTACACGTGTAGTACACTGTATGACATTATCAGACGGTGCAAAAAGTTAAACCGGTTTCATTTCGCTTTGTATAATAAATGCATGGCCTGTAGTTATTGATGAATAATGAATACATCTAATTAATCAATAACTGCTTATACATTCTTTAAAAAGCCAAATTGATACAAAAAAATATCCATTTCTCTCAGTTAGTCTAAATGCAATTTCTCCTGGATCTCACGATGAAAAAAGATACCTTTTAACAAATAAAACGCAGAAAAGCAAATTCAATAGAATTTCACGAATCATAGATATTTAATGAAATGGAGTGTACATATGAGGAAATGATAAAAGAGATAATTAAATTCAAAACATCCAGGCGTAGTTAATACTTTATTCTTGAAATCTATTGTTGATTTTAATAAATTTTTAATTACTCGTATCAACTTTCATCGATTTTGGCAACTTTAGGATAATTTCATGTTACAATCGAAAGGTATTTATTTTCATTTGGATAGAATAACAAAAAAACATCCTAGAAAGTTGTTTGGATATTTTTATTTTCACATACCGTGACAATAGTAATATTTTAAATAATAGAAAAGTGAGAATATGAAACTTTTAACCGTGTATTAATCAGTCATATTACACGTGTGCGTTATACCATTACAGGTAGGGAAACTCCTATTTTTGTCGGCCCAGACTTAAAAGGGAAGTTCTTCAAAGCCCCAGCATGTCAAAATAAAAACTTAAAGACATTATACTTAAAGAGTGATATTAAAACATTTTGTTTCAAATATTATTCAAATAGATCATTTCTAAATTGGGCATTTAACGTTTACATAGGTGTCTCTTTATTCAAATAGCCATCTCTATGTTTCTTAGACTAATAAAGTAACAATATTTCTGCTACTTTTTCTCACCGATCAGCCCATTTGGATGCAGTTTTCAGCGCATTAAAATGTTACACAATTATTACTATTGAGAAATATGAGCAGGATTTGTTTTATTGTGTGACTTTAATAGACTCGCAGTATTACCCCTTACATGTGGTAGACTCACCCCTTATACAGAACAATAAGATTGGCGATTGCTGTGTGCTTAGAGACCAGATAGAACTTGTACAGATGTTGGCTCTTACTTATTCCAAATTTCAAAACCGTATTAGTCTCTGATAATTGTAAATATATATTTCAATTCATACGTGCATGTGTAACTGAAACATTATCATACTTAACCATAACCAATCGGCTTAACATGGCTTTATCATGACTTTATCCCTACTCAATTCATTATAATATTTGTATTAAACTAAAGTAATAGAACAATATAAATTCAAAATGTGACCTTTGACCTAGATCCTATTTCTTTGATTACAAACACTTTAGTTTACACGGTGTTTAAGCACCCAGTTCTATTTAAATATTTAATCTTACAATATATATTACGGTAAACCAACGATGACATCATTTCTCTTCACTCATTAATGACTGTGTATTAAGCCGTTAATTTGTTGGTGTTTGAATTGCAGATCTTCATAACTTGCTATCTACATTGATCAATAAGGTGACGTAGACATCAAGGTCATTGATAATTATACAACATCATTTAATTAAACCATCATTTGTGCTTGTTTGGGGGGGTGTGTGTTTTTTTATTATTTGATATAAAAATTTGTAACATTTTTTTACGGTTTTGCTAATACGGCCATCTTGATGGTGGCTATTCTTACTTTACATTCAGATATCATCTACTCATGGACATTGAAATTGTGGAAACATACCAAACTTCTGCAAAATTAACTTCGACTAGAATTAATAATAACAGCAGTTGTTGTTCTTAGTGTTTAACGTCTGCTTCCACCGGAGGTGATATCGCATACAAGTCATATTTTTCATTTTTATTATCTTAGTACACGCGTAGAGGTCTTTCCTGTGGGAAGAAACCGGAGTACCCGGAGAAACCCACGATGTTGAGAAGGCGCCTCTATCTACAAGCCACATACGCTCACACCAGGGATCGACACCACGACCACAAATCAGAGGTGACCGGTCGAAGCGCCCCCCCCCCCCCCCAACAGCAGTTGTACAGTAGAAACCTTTAACTGAAACTTGTTCAAGAAAGCCGCCAGATAATCGCTCACCACTCCCAAATGCTTTGATTTTAAGATATAGGCAAATGACGACTATGGACTTCAAAAGGTTTTTTTTTTAAACTATCATAGATTTCAGAGCACATGGTTTCACGTACCACTTCCAGATATAACCACATATCATATAACACCAGTGCGCTCTATTTATGAAATGAATACATCATTATATTTAAATCTGAATTTCTTTATCAAACTTTTTGATGTATGTCAACGTTTTCTTCATAGAAAAAATACCGCGGAGAATAATATACGGAAGAGACTCTTGCCTTAATGTTCTGTGGACTAAAAAGTTTTTAGAATGACACGAGTGATTATAACTTAGACAATGTATTCCTTGTGTGCAGTTTGCTCTACAAACAACAAAACTTATCAGCTTTTAACAAATATAATAATAGCCCACACCCAAAACAACAACACAACTAAAATCTTGTAAACATTTCCTTTGACTTATACTCGCCAGTTATAGTCCACTATAGTATACCTTGAAGTACAAAGACATTACTGCATTTGATGTTTGAAATCTTATTTATTGTTAAATGATAAATTCCAGATATTCCAGAATATAAAATTAATCAATCGTTTGGGGAAGTGAACGACACTTATAATTCTATTTATCTATTGGACTGAAACGAAATGTAGTTTAATCTCATGCTTTTAATGTATCAATCGAGCTAAATGATGAAGGGTATACGGCATGTAGTGTGCTGGGGGATATGTTGTACGGACAGTGTGCTGGGGGATATTGTTGCACGGACAGTGTGCTGCAATGGGGGATATTGTTGCACGGACAGTGTGCTGCAATGGGGGATAGTGTTGCGCGGACAGTTGCGTTTCCATAGGTGTTGTTCCTTATCAGTTCCTACGTTGAGAGGAGCGAGAAACGGAATAAACCCACGGGTTATTATCTGTAAATTCACTTTACATAGTAATTATCATACAGTAAACGAAACATGTGCTCATGGTCATTATTTTACAGAAAATGGCGGATTTCGTTTTATAACTCCGCCCAAAACTTCGATTTTACTTTGAAAATTTTCACTTCCGTGGTGTGCATTTTAAAAAGTTGAACATTCACCGAAATTAACCGAAATTGTTTTTTGAGAATCTGTCTGCGGTGAAATTGTACATTCGTTTTTATGTAGTTAATGTTATCACCACTAAAATCATTAGTCGCACAGATTCCGAATAGTCACATGAACCCAATCATTTCTTCACAAAAGGTTTTTATAATCCCTAAAAATTCAAAAGGAAAATAAACATTTAAAGCATAGTTTTAGGTATGATTTATTAAACATGGGTTCTTTCACACGTTGATGCACAATTCACGAGGATTTGTAGAAATTTCATACTGTTACTTTAAGCATTAAGGGGAATAAATCTCACTACATCAAATATTATGTAGATGATATGTGTTTTACTTGTTTACATATAATAAAGAAAACATCATATTCAAAAAGTATTTGATATATTATATACATAGCCCATATATTAAACATATGCAAGATGACACTTTATCTAAATAACGTATATATTATATATAACTGATATATTACTGATTGAAATAAAGAAAGAGAGAAAATATAGTTTAAGTAAATGTCAGATATATACGTACCTTGGCGTGACCTTTTCAATACTCAATATTACACCCTTTATTCTTCTATCCTACAATATAAACTATAATATATCATATATCTTCATACTTCACTCTTTCTTCTAGCTAACCCCACCCCCACCCCTATGTAAAAACCTCAATCGAGAAATGGTCAAGTCAACGAAAATATGATCTGATATTGTTTATCAATGTTCTCTTTGGTTCATTTTGTGAATAGTGGGGAATCTTAATCGTATAACATAGCAGAGCGCAATACGGTACCATTAACAGCTGCGTCACTAAATATATATGACTATTGTGAAATTGATAGTTTAATTCCAGTTAAATTTTACTCTAGGTTAAAATAATATAGGCCACCCAAAATTAAGTTAAGAATATATTTTGAGTGAAGAGGCAAATCGATCAATGTTATTATAGTGTTCGATGATCTGATAGGGGGACATGAGGTATTAGTTTTTATTTATACAGCTATGACTACGGTCAATATTGAAGTAAGAAGAATGAACAAGGTTTTATAGGATATATTCAAGTGGTCAACTCTAGTCAAAATAAACCTTAACATCTTTATTTTCTCACAAACCACTGTTATATTTGTCCTTTCTTCACATACAAGTGGTTTCTCTCTTGTTGAAGAAAAAGAGAGAGAGAGAGAGAAATGGGGTTTAACGTCCACTCAACACAACCAGGTCATTTCGGGACTAACATATGGTTTCAATTTTATTTCAATAATTCGCTTGCGCGTAGGGGTCTTTAGCCGTGGGAGGAAACCGGAGTGCCCGGAGGAAACCCACGAGGTTGAGAAGGCGCCCCTATCTCCATGCCACATACGCTCACACCAGGGATCGAAACCACAGCCGCAAGCCAGAGGTGACCGGCCAGCTAGAGGTCGAAGCGCGGCACTCTAGACCACTAGGCCATCCCAACCCCCCTGTTGAAGAAAAACAAGTTATCTAGAATTGTGTTTTGTTAGAGTACGTCGACACAATACAAACGATTCCTATTCCTAAAGACGTGGATGATGATAAGCCCAAGTGACTTTTTTAAAATTTGTCACTTGTCTTGTGAAGAGTAAGATGTTGACGCTTAAAATAGAAAGAGTAACATTCCATATTTAAACTGGAATATATGTCCTAGATTCAGTTAATGTGGACCATTTATCCCATTCAGAATCTAATGCTCATATGTTATTTACTTATCTAAAAACAATTTGAAAAACAGGACTATTTCCAATAAATTCTGTTAATCGATTTTCTTTGCTCGTTCTTCAGCTTGGGTTTGAACTGAAAGTACGTTCATTGAATTAAATGTACCAGGCTGTCGATTTTGATTTCAAATAGAATGGAAAGTAAGCCTAGATGTTTAGCGGGAGAGAATTGAAATGCAAGAGATACTGAAAAAAAGGGAGGATTATAACAGTTTATTTTAAGTGTTTTAAAAGATCGTATTAAGACAACAAATTTCACTGAATGACAGCTGTATCACACTATACAAGATGATGACAAGATCAAGTTGTAAGATGATGGCACTGTTTAAAGACGGGGATTTAAACATGATATATATACCGCCACTATATTCTTATAATAATTATATGGGATATTATTGACAATACACACGGTTTGATAGTCTTATTTCTCTCATATTATTATAGTTCGTGCTTTTATCAACATTTAAAACTCTATTTGCGAAATTCGAACCAAATATATGCAATGTTGAACCGTCCACTTCTTCTCTGTGTATTATCTTGAGAGAATAAATAAGAAATTAGATAGTCGCTTTAATTTACAGTTTATTTATTTTACGTTTCCTGTCGTATTGGTCGGATCTCCTGTATCGTTATTGTTAATATGTGAAGAAGAAAGCCAGTAATATAAGAGATACCTTCTACCCAAAATATATACAAAGAAATAAATTTAAGGTGTGAAAAATAAACCTATTGTTAACCCGAAAGGTATGACAATGAATTTTTGATAAGCTGTGAATATTGACCAACACATTTGATATTGACATCATTTAATACTATATATACAATACATATATACAGGTTATTATTGTTGAATATGGTTTTATGTATTCACGTCTATAATACTGTTGACTAAACGTATTATCACACGTACTACATCAATATTATAATTCATATATTTATATGAAGAAATGAAAGAATGATCTGGACAAAAGGTGCATTATATATTTTGTTCAGGTGTAACAGATAATAGTTTTAATATACAATCCATAGTGTACGCCTATTTACCATTTTAACTTTATCCACTATTTCTATTGTAATTATATTGTCTCGAATATTGTGTCATTGATGCTAAATTACTATATTTTTATTCATTCCGGGGTTAATAGATATATAATCATGACTAATCGTCGTCATATCACCACGATCAAGATTAAGGGATACAAACAGTTTTATCAAAAATCATCTTATGTCAAGAATAATTATATTCCTATAGATTTCACGCAGTCATCTTTATTGTCTCGGAATCGTCGCTTACAGATTGAAGAAAAAAGCATCACCATCCAAGAACACGGACATCAAGATGGTATACTTTACTTCCAAATCTTCTATATTACTTTATCCTAAATACATTTTAGTCCCTTTTGTTTAAACTATCGAAGATGATTATTGATTTTCAGGCTAGTTTCGACTTAAATTTTGTGACACTTTGAGGTCAAACGGGTTAAAGTTGTTTTAAAACAAGATAAAGTCGATTCTGATTTTATATTTTAAAAATACTAATTACAAACGTTGAACATTGTAACTGTCTTATGCTGAATACAAATGAATGTCGGAGTCTGTGTCCCATTTTACAGACATATTTGAATTGACAGTTTCATCGGTTAACAATATAGCATTGGGAAGGACATTTCCCCTGTGAATCTTGTCTTGTCAAGTCAAGATTAGAAAGCTAATTATCCGATATGCACGACATGCATTCGACTACAATAAAATGACACCTTATATTCTTCTGTAAGATGGACTTGTGATAATATATCATATAGCCATCAATAATATACTATGCACTACATCATTATAGAGAAGAGAATAAAATCTAATACATTTATTCATTTATCACCATTTCTCCATTCTTTCTATTGTCACCATCTTAATCTTTCTTCGCACCCCAAAACCTATCTTCATCAATCATACACAAGAAAGATAACTCAAAAATAAAATATAGAATCATACTACTTTTTTATTTCTTTAAAAAGATATGACATTTTTATACCTTTCACACACTTTAAAGTGATGTAGGTACCATTCTTGTTACTTGTACACGGCAGACGATACGAGATCTTATCCTTCACCATATTAAGAAGGGATTAAAGTCACGTGATATCATCAAGAGGTGGCGGAGGGGGTCACGTGAGGGTGAGCGGAGTGATATGGTTGATTGTATGTTTACCTGTCGTATTGGGCTCATATCCATTTCATTGAGTGAATAGCTGGATTTAGGAAATGTTCATATCATATGAATCTTATAAAACGGACAATAAATCTTAAGACTGTTTGGTGTGGCCCTTCCTCACTCATTATCCATCTTATATCAACTATAGAGTTTCACCTTCATTACAGATTAAAGACGGTGTGCACTTAATTCTATGTTTGACTCAATTTTATACACCCAACAAAGTCTACTGATATTAACTAATGGAGGATATAAGATGGGCGTTTATCCTCGTTGTAATAAGATTAACAAACCCGTATCCTTCCTATAATTACTGGTGTAACGTTAAAAACATATAAACCATTGTCTAGCTGTTTAAAACATCTTTAAATATTTCAATAGCGTTTACCTGGCTTGCATAGAAAACAACAGGAATATGAAGATATACATACATCACCAGATTATGTAGTTATAGAAAGGATAGGTAACCCGTGTCATGTTTCGGGGAAAACAGTTTCCTCAAGCTTTCAATATAAACATACAATCATCGTTCACATTTTCCCCCATATATAATTATTCATCCAATGACAGGGGTGGATCCAGGGAAGGGGGGGGGGGCAGTATCGGTGTGTGGGACTGATGGGCAATCAGTGACTGTGGGATTAAGAAACTTTAACATTTTAACCATTGGTGCTTCTTTCTCTGGTTGCTAAAATGGACTGCCAGTCAAGTGATTTACACTATTTAAGTCAGATCTATTGTAATAAAGACTTACATGCTCCTAAGTTGTAATAGGAAACTACATGGAAGATATTGACCAACAGATGTAATATAGAGATAGAGACAGACGGTATGGTATTACTTTATCATATCATGCCTAGATATTTAACTACCCTTGTCCAAAGTTGTTACCACAAAATGAGAGTCATCAGTATTATGAAGACGGCATTAAATATCCGATTTATGTCTCTGGAGAGTGGTAAATGGGAATGGAACAAGGCGAAAGTCTTAAACAATCTCCCTAAATTGATATTTGTAATGAAGGCGACATTTGATGAGCTCGCCACAGTCATAACGTATCATGGTGGCTAATTGTACTCGTTATAACAAATGAAATGGATCTCCTTTGAGAGTTGTCGATTCTTAACTTGTCAATTTCCAATACGCAACTAACCGTGCTTTCACGCCGCTCTAATGAACTCTTTGGGGGATAAATATTTGTTATTATGGAAGAAAAAGAAAGGGAAACCTTTTCTTATAGATTCTCATTCTCGTTTTTCTTCTTCATCACTGAATAGTTCCGAGAGAAAGAAATGAGTTTATAATTTCTGCAACTTGGTAGATTTGGATAATGCGCCCATTTCGATTCGATACCACCTATTTTGGCGGGAAAGGTGAAGCAATCAGGCGTACATGCTTTGTTGAGAGATAACAGGAGTTAATAAGAGATGGAGTATGGGGAATGGATTAATGACGTATTTTAAACAATATAAAATACACGTTTCTTTCTTCTTCTAGTAATTGATCATTCTAGCTATCTTCTGATATATTTCAACTTCCATACACCCATAGTTATCTTTCCTTTCTCTTCACACAGAAAAATAGCAAATCTCATTAACTATGGCTGTAGACGAGAGAAAGTAGCCAGACAAGTTATGTCACAAATAATTGATTTGACAAATCTGCTTTTTCACTGAGAAATAAATAAGATTTATTCGAGATTAAGTAATAAATAACTATTTGCGATTCACGCCGCCATGCTGGTTTTCTGATGGCTCTACAATATAATGAAATGGAGTCACTAAAATAGAAAGTGCTAAAATTGCTCTTGCGTTTCGTTTTATGGGCATTGTTCAAACCGCCTGTAATTTTCGTATCATCTGAAATGTTCAGAAGTTTTCTCAAATCCTTCATTGGTCATATTTAATACAAAGAGATCCGTGCGTAAATCAAGCAAAGCACCAATTGTGACACAATTCTAATGATACTAAAACATGAAGAACTTTTCTTTTTAGGGGAGGGGAGGGTAGGAATCACTCCGGAATCCCACAAAACGTCACGCAAAATTAACAACTGATGCGATGTTGTACTATCTAGATCATTAGTGCTATAGTAAGTAGGGTTTGTTTACATCTATTGTTTCTAAATATGTAAACAATGATGAAACAACAAAACAAGTTACCAGGCATTCTAATGTATAGATCTTTACTAAGTGTCGTCAATCTGGTAGTCATTTCAACAGATTGAAATTTTGACAGTTTGGTGTCTGCTGATGGGAATAAATACGAAACTAAGGCCTAAACATACATCTTGATATGATTAGTGATTTGGACACCATTATTTCATTAAACTATATGTTTGATATCATTAGCTGTACTACCATAACAAACGATGTATAGGTAATAGGTGGACTTGACGTAATGTAGACACTTATCTATTTTACAAATAATAATTCTTGACACGGTTCGGCAGAAAGATGGTTGTAATTAACCCTTAACAAGCCAGCCCACGATTTCTTACTGACACCGTCGAGATAACAAAACACATTTCTACAACTCGTAACAAGGTATAAACAATAGAAATCTTGACAGTCGGAGGAGAATGGGTTAAATTTAACTTTCCCCCTTCAATTTCCACTTCATATATCAAAAATCAAGTCGAGTGAATAGTCACGTTTCTATTTTCGTTTCTGAAATCGGATCCGAAATTTAGAAGATTACAGGTTTAAATTTCGTTCCGGATATATCTTGTTATCTACTAGTGTGTTTTTATCTTTCAATTTCAATGTAATTCCTACCGAATGTCAAATACGTTTGCCAGTTTCGCAATCTGCTGAGATTTGTTGTTTCTTTTTGAAAAGTGTTTTTGATGCATAGATAAGGCGAAGTTGATTTTTAGACGGAGCAATTATTTTTGCTCGCCCTTCTCATTATCAACGCGTCTGACCTCGTGTACAGAAACTTGGAAGTTTATCTGAATTGTAAGAATATTATAAATTGGTCTTCAATGCTATTTATATGCACCTACGTCTATTTGTCAGCAAGGTTGTCTGTGACACCGTCTATATATGTCTCTTAATGACCGGTCTTCAAGATGGGGACAAGATTGTCTTTGCAGCAAAGGTGGTCTCCAAGAACCAAGAGAAATGTGTACCGAATGCTTCCACTTTTCCGAATCGTGTGTTATTATGAATATAAAATGTATATCTCACTTGTCAAAATTTAACGACATCTCTCACCATGCTATTATTTAAATAATATGTCATAAACGCCCACTGGATCTGGTGGCAAAGATAAAAAAAGAGGGAAAAGAAGGGTTTAAATAGGTGCAATAGAAATAACTATGACTTATAAACGTTTAAAACAACATTTTTCTTTTCTTTTATTTAGTACCATAGGTTGGTTTCAAAATATGAGTATACATGTGTAAATTCTCAACGTTGTTTAAAATCATTGAAAAGAATAAAATTAAAATAGTCCGTTTAATTATTCAGTGAGTACCACTGAGAACCATAACTGAAAAGCGTGTGTTTTCTTCTTTATAAACAGTCCGAGTTTCGTAACCGGAAGCGAACAAAAAAACTGTATGTATATAATAATTTGATATATGTTTTGTTTCGAGAAGATGTGGTATGATTACGTCTAATGAGATTATTAGTTGTCCATAATAGAATAAAACACGGGGTTCCACAAACAGAAGAAGAAAACAGGATAATAAAACTAGTTACCGCCATGGCACTCAGCAAACATACTTTGATTAACCTTATATAAGATGTCGGATGAAACCACGGCACTGCCAACAAACTTCGTATAAATGGTACTAAACAAATTCTGTAGAGAAAACAAGCGACTGTCTGGATTTAGGTGAATTAGAGTGACATTTGGAGGTTATTAGACAAAACCCTCGTTCCATTTGCTAGTGTAATTCCGCGACTAATTCCCCTCGTCTGCCGTGTCAGAAATTATTTCTCATAGCTAGTAATAAATTGAAATTACTCATTACTGTCTCACCATCAATATAGGGAATTTGTAATATTCCACTATAACATATAGAAGTAACCATAACCAATATCCATTTTCCCATTAGTTCATATGAGCATATGGAATGTAATTTTCGATCGAGACCCATAAACGGTAATGCAATGGGTGCGAGCTCGTTTGCCGTAATTTGTGGCTACGAGACGGTAAATGGAACAAGAGAAATGAGGAACTCTTGGGTTATTAAGAATCAAGACAGCTCGAGGGATCTTCCCAATTCAAATTCGATCACTGGCCATCGTTGGCTAAGATAAAAGAAAATAAGTTGATTAAG